>JAEQBH010001151.1:0-533091 GCA_016808115.1 Tetrastigma voinierianum | reverse complement strand
ATGTTTTATGATAATTATATTATCATGTATGGTAAGACATTTATGGTATGCTAGTCATTAGAATGACTACTTGAAGGATTTGATAATCATATTTAATGATGTAAATGTTTGTTAGTGTAACTTTTGAAATTCGTTTACCCACATGTAAAGTTCGCTAGTCACCAAAGTGGCGAGGAATTTGAATGTTTCATGAATTTCAAATTAAGGAATACACACTTATCTTTATTCAATTACTCATTTCTTATGGATGTTTGAAACAAATTTAAGTACTTTGATGAAAGAGTATATTGAAGTTCATTAGTTTATAAGATATTTAAGAATTTACCCAAGGTAAACTAACCATCTTATGAATAATGAACATTGCTCGATATCTTATAATTTTTGTTAGAATTATATTTGTACATCAAAAAGATTACAAGTTTAATTTTAACATGAACTATGAAGAATATCCATCAAAAGTATGTACTAAAAGCGTCATAAGGTATTATATATTACAATATCTACCCAAGGAGAGTTATAGTATTTGTATCGTTTTAAAATTATTTGTTTGAATCTAGTTATGGGATTTGCTTGCAGTTTATTCAACTTCTAATTTTATTAATGTTTCATGTTTGTTTCTTAATTAATGTAAATATGAGCCAAATGGAGAATTTTATAACTTCATTAAGTGGCTCATATCTTGCGATTTGAGTAATGTTTTATGATTAAATTTAAGAACAAGCATAGCTACCAAATAAAGTTACATGAAAGTCGATTGGGATTGGCATACATATTGCAATGTTTGTTCATGATATCTTGACTTTATGATATCATAATGTTATTTGGACTTAAGAGATAAGGTGTTTAATAAATAAATACAAAGATGGAGTGGGAGCAAAATTGTTGATTATGTCTTGATAGTTATTAGTGAATTAAATTTTATTGCATTAATTTATGAAAAGATCTTAAAAATTTATGCTCTGATATATAAAAGAGGTAATATTATGTGATAGGATATCACATATGAAGTAATGTAAATTATTAATTGTCTATGATATATATTAAGGATTTTGAGATATTGAATGCATGGATTGAGACAAGATTAGATGTCCCATATGAAGTTACATGAATGTCAGTTATGCTGCAAAGTATATATTTAAAGACTTTTGGGTTATCGAATGGATTAGAGCATCATGATAGAACCTTAATGATTCATGCATGCTTTTTATTGCTCTTAGTTAATTATGTCAAATGATAGTTGAAAGTTTATCTTTTTATTGTTGTTCCTAATATTAATTGATGATTATATAAAGGAACAATATTATGTAAAAGTATAAGTATCTACTATCAAAATATGTATTATGATATAATATATCGCCAATTATGGATTATAGTTCTGGGAATATTATTTTGACTTTGGATTTGTTGACTTTATGGCCAGAGGTGCTAAAAGAACAGATTCGTTGTCAATTCTCTTTCAACAACAAATGCTTTATGATTATTGAGGATATAAAGGTTTATATTTGTTTGTTGTATATGAGATAATTCATAAGCAAGAGTGTTAAATTTATTGATTGTACAAAACTTATGTTTGAGGACTTAATGATCAAAGTAGTGTCCTGAGAAGACATTAAATGCCACGTGAAAATTATGAGTCTTACAGGCATTATAGTAATAGTCTCATGATGATTGTTTTATTGAACCTACGGACCTCAATTATATGTTTTGAGAGCCTCCTTATCTCTGTTTTGTATACATAATTGCATCTGATGAATGTTAAAGGAAAGTGTTTGTGAGAACATTGTGGACCTTCTTCATTAGCCTACATTTTACGGGTCATGTTAAGTGTGGAGCTAATTGTAGTACATGGAAGGGACTATATAAATAATGATATACAGCGCCGTGACTCTCGTTAGTTCTTATTCTTTAATTATGACTTTGTAATAGTACCAATTATGAATGAATGAATAGCAGATGTGTAATGCGCATTATGACGAGTATATTATTAAATCATAAATGTATTATCTACGAGTTAGAGGAGAATGTAAGAATGTTTTTATATATATTTCGGAGTGATAAAAGGATTTAATAAATAAAATAAAAGGGTATAATTAATTGGTTTGGGTTGCATCGCTTGATGGAAGTGGTGGAAATTTAAATGTTTGAATTTGAATTTTAAACCCATGTATATAAGGTCCTCTCCCTACCCATGAGGTTTCTACGAGAAGAAATGTTTACCATCTTGCATTGATAGTCGAGAGATTGTAAAAGAAAGAGCGAAAGGGATGAAACAAACAAGTTTGATTTGACCACTCGTCATTATTGATCCGGGTTAGTAACAATAAACTCTTGATACACTTATGACGTGAATATCATGAAATCAAAGATCCTGTGTTATGTGTTATACTTTAATGGAATTTTTTACAAACCCTAGAATATAATTTTAGTCTAACATTTTGGTGTTTTGTTTTGAATAGTTGTTGTGTGCTTTAGGCGATCAACTAACCTTTTGCAGCACATGGCAGGGACCCCGGGTATGTGCCATTGAATTCGATTGTTGAATTCATGTGCGTGCAGCCACTTAGGACTATATGATTCATGTCATTATCACATCCTAACTATTCTCTAACCATTGTCTCCAATGTACCCAATTCATTAGTAGAGAGCCAGAGTTCAGACTAGAGGGGTGCTGCTCTCGCATGAGTACCTTCGATAAGTAACATGATTCAGGACCCGGAAATCTAGCTTTGTGAATAGCTTTTTCCTAGCAGGTCAATGAGGGTTTTGGTTCTTGCTTCATTTCCTATTTTTAAAAAATAAAAATAAAATAAATGTAGTGAAGGCTCCCAAACAAAACCGTTCCACATCGGGCGGATTTTCCAACTCTGAAGCTATTGCACCGCTTTCAAAAGCAAGTCGGGTGTTGGCACGAGGTTGGTGAGGGTCCTGATAGGATTGGGACTCTTTAACTGTTTTGTCATTGGTGGTGATTATATATATTTTCATAAAAAATAAAACTTATAACATATACATATAAAACAACCACCGTAGTGGTGTTCATAATAATACATATATTGGAGTCCTCATTTACTTGTTCTTATCTGATTTCACTATTACAAAACTCTACATTTACATAAAAACAAATCCAAAACCTATTTAGAATTTGGGCTTCTATTCTTCTGCGTTGGCCTACTTGGGATGCGAAATGTTGTGAATATACTCTTCAATACCACGGATGAAACACTCGTCTTTAAGTTTATAACAGTGGAAAACATATAACATATCTCGACCATGCTTTGTTATTTACTTCAAATACTTTACGCCGAAATATTTCCCTACAAACGGTAGCTCATTTTAACAAATTTTGGGATCCAGCGGGGTTATTTGAATCTGATTATTCAAGAGATTTGTTCTCTAAGTCTAGTTTACGAAATTTGAATCTTAATTTGGATGAGTGAAACACAACATAGCTAAATACAGCTGTGCCAAAACACCAAAATGTATCATAAGCTGCTTGAAACGGGGTTTCTTTGTGAATTTTAAGGTCAAGTAGAATCGGAATTTGAATACATTATTTCAAGGATATTCATTTATCCTAGAAGTCTAGTTACAAATTTGAATCACTCAATTTGGATGAGTTATGAAGACAAAAACATGAGTTTAAGAGAAAATTTTGGATCTTAACTCTAAGCTAACATTTCCTTTATACAAACATTCCTCAATTGAGGACCACAGCCTGACTCAAACAACTTCAAAACAACCTGAAACTGAACTAAAATAATTAAAATCACATATACAAGTTTAGGGTTTGATAAAACCCAAGCGAGATATCAAGAAGTTAGGATGAGTTCCCAACCTTATCTTTCTTCAAACACTTTTCCCTCATTTCCTTCCTTCCTTCTCTTTGCTTGAAGAAATAAAACCCAAGGTGACTACCTCCTTCAACAACCGCGTCTCTCTCTCACTCTCTCTTTTCTCCGCACCAAACAATCTCATTTGTGATGTTTGGTCTTATCCTAATTTGGTCTAAGGCCTTGTTTGGCCTTGCATTTCTAGTTAGTTTTCCTGTTTTGCTCAAAAGCCCTTTATCTCTCTTCATTTGCACTTCAAATTTCCTCATTTATTCTATTTTGGCATATAAACTTCTTGTCTTATGCCTTGGGTCCTTAGTTTACAATTTACCATACACATGATTCTTGAATTTAATTTCCGTGTTGTTATCATTTCACATAACAATTATAAATTCAGGAAGATTTCAAATTAACATATATTATACCTTAAACTTGTTATAAAACTGATTGGATATATTTCGGGGTGTTACAATTCTCCCCCCTTAAAAGAATTTCGTCCTTAAAATTATTACCTGAACTTAATAATTGTGGGTATTGTGCCCTCATAGTTGCTCTCATAGTTGCTTCTGGTTCCCACATAGCTTCCTCCCTACCATGGTGTTTCCAGAGTACTTTCACTAACGGTACTTGCTTATTCCTCAATTGTTATACTTCTCGAGCTAATATAGTTTTTAGCTCTTCATCATAGGAGAAATCTTGTTGCACTTGCACCTCTTGCATAGGCAGGATATGCGATTCGTCTGATCTATATTTCCTCAACATGGACACGTGAAAAACATCATGTAAGTTGGCCAACTCCAGAGGGAGTGCCCATCGATAAGCAACAAGGCCAATTCTTTCTTGGATTTCATAAGGCCCAATGAATCTTGGACTCAACTATCCCCTCTTGACAAACCGTAGAATCTTCCTCCACGGTGATACTTTAAAAAATATTGTATCTCCGACTTCATATTCATTATCTTTCCTCTTCAAATCGGCATATGATTTTTGTCGATCACTAGTGGCGCCCCCCAGTCAGGGTCATTTTTTTTTTCTAAACACCCTAAATTCAATGAATTCAATACTTAGCACTCTATACATTTTATACAAGCCAAGTATAAAATCTATAGAAAACTTCAACACAATATTGAACAAATCTAAATAAGTTTTTATTACAAAACTTCTCGTTTACATATACAAAATTTGATAAACTATCCAAAATATACAAAAAGTATGAATAGGCCACAACCCGACCTTTCTCACAACTAAGCTCTTAGGTGTGTTTCATCCCCCGGTGTACCTCCAGTACTTGAAAATATTTTCCCAGGTCGGGGTGAGCAATGCCAGTAGATGAATTCTCTACAAGTGTAAAACCCGAGAAAAAAATTCAATTTTTCTGAAAAATGGTAAAACGGTAATTTCGGTTGAAAACCGAAAATTCTCTATATCTCGAATGACGAAACGGACTGCGCTATTAAATTCATCTCGCGAAATCTAGCAACCCAGAAAAGTTTCGTCGAATTTTGAGACAATCAGAATATTTTACGATTTTCTGGGTGATAAATCGTCAGTGACTTCAGGGACGAGATTTTAACGAAAATCTCGGAAGTCAAAAAATGGCTTGAGTTAAAGTTCATTTAAAATAATTGAACTGAAAATAAAATTTTTGAGACTTGATGGACAGAATAAAGCAATATAAAATATTATTTAAAATGATAATAATAAGAATAATAATAATAATATATGTATTATTATATTAATAAAATGGATAAATCAAAAGATAAAAGGAGGAGGCAGTTATTTTCGGAGGAGAGGCGTGAGGAGAGGAATTTATTTTAATATTTTTCTCTTCGTTCTTTCAGATCTAATCGGACCCAAGGGTTTTTAGTCGGGATTAAGAGGCAAAGTTGATCTACGCGATAGGAGCTACGTGGACACACCAAAATCTTGGGTTTCGTCAAACTCCATGGTGGGAGTACTACTTGTGTTATTTCTAACCCTAAAGGCCATTAATGGTTATTGGATTGTGGCTTAGGCGTGAAATGCGTAAATTTGGTTCTCAAATTTTTTGGCGAAATTATAGGAATTTTTAGAAATTTTGAAGGGTTGTTTCGGACGGTCAGAACTAAGTGCAGATTTGTTTGAGCAGTTTAAAGTACGAATATTCGAAACATTTTGGGCCAGTCATGACAAATTGAGACTATTTTCGGGCAGTCTCGGACTATGTTGAGGTTTGGTTTTGATCCCGGGACTGATGTCTTCGGGTTTTGTGGTGTGTTTTGGCATCCTGATATTCGGTGATGAAGCAGTGAAGGACGAAGGTACCTGTTTTATAGATTAGGGTGAGCCATTGTGTGTTTACTTGAAAATGTGTATGGTTGAGTGATTCCAAAATGAATTGCTCATGTTTGTTAATTAGCTCATGTGAGCTAATTTTGGTATAAATGATTGTGAATTTACATAGCATAACATGTGATTTAATTATGTTAAAATATATGCATGAATATATTAGCATGAATGTGTTGGAATTGGCATCATGTATTCCATTTGCACTGGGGTAACTTAGAAATTAGGTGTGAGTGCATAGTTGAGATCGACACTATGTTAGGTGTTTGATGGTGTGTCGTGAGTACACGATTATGGATCAACACCGCGTAGGGTGTTGATTAGTGGGCTTGATTAATAAGACAACGTCCAAATGAGTCGCACGGGTTAAGAAAATGGAAATGGCTCATTGCATTTCATATGCACTAGGGCACCCTAGAACAATAGGAGTGAGTGCATGAGGTGGTTTCTTGAGAGAATTGTTTCGGAGGGTTGACCAACAATATTATTTATCGGAGGGTTGTCCATATAAAATATCAATCGTCGGAGTTGACCCAATTGATATACATCAAAGGGTTGTCCATATAATATCAATCGTCGGAGTCTGCCCAATTGATATACATTGGAGGGTTGTCCACAAAATAGATTATCGGAGTCTTTCCACTATTTATATCGGAGGGTTGTCTACGGTTAAAAACAAATACCTTTGTTTGGAAATGGTTTTCATTCATGGCGAGATGCATGTTTAAAGTCGAGTGAGAACTTCGAGAGCGAATGGGTGCTTAGAGACCGCGATATCATAGTTCTGTATGGGTGTAAGAGACCTACGGTATCACCCGAAAAGTTATGTTGCCCAAAGGAGCCTGCAGTCATGTTATCACATAGACTTGGGTTGTGTGATAGGATTCGGGATTGACTTAGGATTTGTTGCCAGGTGACACTTGCGTTGGAGTAATGGAGCCGATGAGGGCTCGATACTTGGATCATTGGTAATACTAGTGACAGTTGTCACAGTTGGCGTATGCATGTGAGACGAGTCGGTGAGTGACTCGGGATATATTACTCAATGACATATTGAGTGATGGAGCCGGCGAGGCTCGGTACATGGGGCATGGTGAGTCGAGTCATTCGTAGCATGTAGACATTCAATTGAACATGTGTATATTTGCACTTGGATGTGTGTTTGATTATGCGACCATTGCATGTGCACTTAGGTGGGAGTAGCCTTGTAGGAGATTATCCTCTTGGGCTTTACTCACCGTCGTGGGACCCAACTTTCGGAATTACAAGTCAGTCTGTTGGTGACCCAGCATTTAGGGCCTTTTATATGAAGAAAGCGGAGCTTGTGACTTTGATGTTATTATATGACATGTATTAGAATGTTGTAATTTTAATATATGTTTTGAATTAAGTAATTTATTAACTCTTGAACGACGTGAGATAGTTGGTTGGATATATTTGTGAGCAAGTGATGCGGGGGCCACAGTGGCATTATTTTCACTCGCATTTGGACCTGTGAGGTCATTGTGAATTTTAGGTTATGTACTTTGGGTGAGGCTCATAGAAAGGAGACTGCAGATTTTGTGGTAGTGTAGGATTGCCCAGAGCATTCACAAGTATTCAGATGGAGTTGTGGGTTGTCAACGGACCCCGGAGTTTGGGCGTCACGGCAAAGGGTTACTCACTTGCCTAAGTGCACATGCGGTGCCATGTTCACACATCCACACACACATTCAAGTAAAAACATGTACCTCTCTACATGAATGTCTACATGCCACCGCCCGTACCTCAGTCCTCATCGACTCCCTTACATGCATTGCCATGTATGAAAAGCTACATTTCCAAACAAAGATTTTTGTTTCCGAAAACTCATTGAACAATCTCCAATATCAAAATTCATTTGGTTAACCCTCTGATATAATTTATGGTCATACTCCGAAAAATATTGTGTGGACAACCCTCCAATATATTTAGTGGACATACTCCGACAAATTATTTTTTTTGTTGGACAACACTCTAATAATTTATTCAAAAACCATGTCATACACTCACACACCCACATTTCATAGCGATGTCCCTAGTGCATATGAAATGCAACATGTCAATTCATGTCACATGCATGATGAGTACCACATATAACATAATAAATCATGGACAATTATAATTTTTACATATAATTTACATCCATCATAAATTCCATGTCAAAACATCCATGATAAATTCCATGTCAAAACATCCATAAGCACACATTAACATGATTTTCATCTGACCAATATGTTATTCAGTTTTTTGAAAATAACACATAAAAAAAAAAACGACACACACACAGTCGAAAAATCGGTCAATTTCGAAATAGTCCGAAAATCTGTTCGGACTGTCAGAAAACAGTCCCAAAATTTAGTTATTTGTCGAAAATTTTAATAGGATGTCCAAAAACAATCCGAAAAATTGCTGGCGATCAACGGTCCCAAAAGTGTCGGACTATTTGAAACTTGAGTCAGAAAAGTGATCAATTTGTTCTAAAACGATCGAAAATTATGTCCAAACTATCCGAAAACAATCCCGAAAATTCTATCCAAAATGTTTGAAAATAGTCTCGAAAATTATGCCCAAGTATCAAGAATTTAGTTAAACTGTCAGAAAATAGTCCCAAAATTTTGCCAATTTATTAAAGAAAATAGTCACGAAAATTCTACGATTTGTTTGAAAATAGCCTCGAAAAATCAATCCGAGTTGTCAGCTTGACCGAAAATTTCTACGGGACTATCGAAAATAGTCGAAAATTCAGTGATTTGTTAGAAAACAATCAAGTCGATTGAGCTGATGAAAAACTTGATCCCGAAATTGATGCGAAAAAACAATCAGAAAATTTTATCGAAGCGTAAGCGGAGTCCAAAATTTGCTTGGACTATCTAAGCGATGCAGAAAATTCGGTCTAGACTATCAGAAATAGTCCACGAAAATTCCGGCTTATTCAGTCGAAAATTTCGGGACTAATGCCATGACCATTCATGGCCCCCGAACCTCATACCCATTTGAATGACTCTTAGGCCAAAGAATAAAATCGAGTAGGAGAAAAAGCATACTGCTGGGTTTGTAGAAAACCAGTTCGTACCTCACAGCGAAGCTCTCGTTAACGTAAGAAGAACTTTCCCTCTTACTTCGACGGCCGACGGTCGATGCAGCTTGATCCACAGAGAGAAGGTGGGCTTCTCCTCCTCTTCTCTCTTCTTCTCTCCTTTCTTTTCTTTCTTTCTTTTTTTCCCTCCAGATTTCCATCTCTCCCTTTGGATTTGGTCCAGCAATTCAAGTGGGAAGTCCTCCCTCTCGCACCACGTATCGGCTTGAGTTGATTCTCTTTTCTCTCACCTTATCCCACTTATCCGATTACTTGGATTTCCCTCACTCCCCAGGGCTTGACAAATGGCCATCCCTTAGACTTTCTCTCTTTATTTTACTAGCCTCTCCATTTGACACATGGCTCTAGTTGAGCCATTCAACCAAGTGTCATGTGTTACTTGCAACATCGGTCTTGCCGAAAAGCGTAAAAATTACAACAATTCACCGAGAAATCGAAGAAATTCGACTAGGTAGCCCAGATTTCGCGAGACAATTCCAATGGTGAAGTCCGTTTCATCATCCGAGATCTAAAAAAATTATAGGTTTTCAACCGAAATTACCATTTTACTCTTTTTCAGAAAAATTGTCGTTTTCTCGGGTTTACACTAGCAGCCTTTAACCTTTGTTGAATAACTTGAACTTTCTCTTCTATTTCTTTCACTATATCAAGACTAATAACCTGATGCTCGTTCAATCCTGTCCAACATACAGAAGTTCTACATCTCCTTCATAGGGGCCATACAAAATCGGGCGATAAGCTATTTGTTATAGCAAATTCCATAAGAAGAATATACTTATCTGACTTAGAAAAATCTAGTGCAAACCGACATGTCTTCTAACCGCAGATCACTCTCTCTAACTGTCCATCTATTTGTGGATGGAAAGTTGTACTAAAATTCCGCCTAGTACCCAAGGCTGACTGTAATTCCTTCCAAAACCTTGACGTAAGCCGTGGATCGCGGTCGGCCACTATAGATATCATAATACCATGTAACTTGACAATTTCATTCACATACAGTTCCACTAACAAATCCATGGAATAGTCAAGTCGGACTGGTAAGAAGTAAGCAGTCTTTGTCAGTTTGTCCATAATTACCCAAACATAATCATGTTTCTTTTGGTGAGGGGAAAACCAGATACAAAGTCCATAGTAATGTTTTCCCACTTCCATTGGGGAATTAGAAGAGGAATTAACAAACCGGATGATACTTGATGTTCAGCCTTTACTTGCTGACAAGTCAGACATTTAGACACATACTCTATCACATCCTTTTTCATCCCTCGCCACCAATAGTACTGTTTCAAATCTTGGTACATCTTGTTACCTCCGGGATGCATGGTAAATACGGTATTGTGGCTTTCATATATCAACTTCTTTTTCAACTCCATTTCATTAGGTGCACATAATCTGCTCTTGTAAAAACAAACCTCCATTTTCATACATAAAAATAGTCAATCTTGTCTCCATTTCCTTCATTTGTACTACTTCTTGTAGCTTAACATCATTCTTCTGAGCATCACTTATCATCATTTTCAAATCAGGAATAACTCAGTTGAGCGACAAGGCTCCATCGAATTCAAATCTCAATCCCACAATGATTCGAGGACGGAGAAGCGAAATCATTTTCTACTTAAACATCTGACCACCACATTAGCTTTTCTAGGTGGTAATCAAGTATGCAACCATGAGTCCTTAAAACAACTCTATGCTGGCGTCTGTATATTTTCAAAGTGAGTCTTCTCTTGACTCTAAATCATGTATTTGGATAATTTTGCTGTGTGATTTCAATTGTGCGGGCGCCATGCCACCACTTTTCCATCTTGCATCAATACACATCCTAAACCAATTTTGTTACATCACTATACATAACATATTCTCTACGAGTAAGGCTAAAGTCAACATAGATCTTCAACCGTCTGTTTTTTTAATTATTTCAAAAGCTTATTTGACATTTGTCATCCCACTTTCGAACTTTACCCCTTTCTGGAGTAACTTTGTAAGCGAAGATGCTATGGCGGAAAATCGCTAAACATCAATGAAAATGTCTGCTAAACCAAACTCCTCACCTCGATTTACATTTGGCGATTTCCAATACAGCTATGATCTTTGCATCAATTGAACTCTATTACCCTCTTGCAAATACCAATGTATTTTAGGAATGACACTTCCTTAAACCCGAAAATCACATTTGCTCCTTTGAAAACAGAAGTGTTTCTCTCTCAGAGTTTGCTAACACTCTCTCAAGAATGTTCCAATAATTCATTCAGTAATCTTTAGAATACACGGAATGTCATCGATGAATACCCTTTCTAAACTAGATCCAAATAAAGGTTGGAGCCGCCTATTCATCAAGTCCATGACGAAATGGCTTTACTTTAAGAAAGCTCATAATGATCATATTGGGTTCTAAAGAGGCTATTTTGAACATGACATCTTTCACCCAGGGTTGATAATATCGTTACTTAGTCTATCTTTGAAAAGATGTACTATTTTCAATTGATAAAATATCTTCTATTATCGACAATATGATTATTTAATTACTTCCTTGTCACTTTATTTATTTGCAGATAATTAATGCACATCCGGAGAGTGCTATTTTTCTTTTTAACAAATAAAATCGGCGCACCCCAAGGTGAAACACTAGATTGGATGAAACCCTTGTCCAATAGCTCATGTAGTTGAGTCTTCAACTCTTTTAGTTCAGTTGGAACAATGCGGTAAGGTGCCCTAGAAATCGGAGCCATTCCATGTACAACTTCAATGGACAGATCTACTTCTCTTTCAGGTGGTATGTAACATCGAAATACCTAGTTTTGGACTTGTTTGAATTTATATTAAGCTAAATATGAATTTTGAAATAAAACGAGGGCGGAATTAATTCGAGAGACGAGGTAAAGTGGAACTTATCAGAAAGGAATATATATGACATGAAGAATAGATTGGATAAAAATAGAAATCCTCATAAGTTAAATTGAGAATAGAAGAGAATAAAAGGGCTTAAGTGCAAAAATGAAAAGACTCAAAGTAGCTTGGCTGAGCAGCAGCGCCAACAAAACATGGATTTAAGACCAAATTTGGTCTCAAATTGGGAAGAGGAGCATGGGGAGAGAGAGAAGAGAAGAGAGAGAAGAGGAAGAGAAGAAAGAGAAGAAGAAAGAGGAAGAGGAGAGGAAGAAAGAGGGCTTGAGATCAAGGTATGGAACTAGTAAACTTGAGTATGGATCTTTGGTTTGTATGATTATTATCTTCCCCAAACCTAGGGTTTTGCTAGGGTTTCATCTTAACCAAAAAATTATGGAAAGTAAGGTGGGTAAAACCTTAAATAGTATAATAAGAATATGGAATCCTTCCTTTGAGGATGGATTCATGGTTTTAATGTAAGTAGACTGAGTTAGGGTTGAAACCAGGCCTAATTAATATATATGTTTGGTTTATGTGGGTCATAGCCCATATTAGAGTTGTTTGGGAGAAATTCATGAAGATTTTGAAGTAAAGATAAATTATTGAAAGAGGAATTGAATAGAAAGAGGTCTGAGAGGAATAGGAAATATGGTTTTGGGTATTATTGTAGGAAGTATGGAGTTGATTGGGTAGCAAAAATATGGAAAAATGGGAGAAAACACACATTCTGGGCATTTTCGGGTGACATGTACCTGTACACCTTGAACATATGCCGGTACATGCAACGAACATCTCTTAGGTACATGTGGAGACATGTCTGGGGTACACCTACTATGTTTGACCAGTTTTCGTATTTTAGCCATAACTTTCTCATTTCTTATCCGATTTGAGTGATTCAAGTGGATAATTAAAATAGCCCTCAAGGAGAACCAAACTTACAGAAATAGGCATCGTCAAATTCGAACTATAAGTGGCCCAAAAATTCACTCAAAGTGGGGCTATGTTCAAGCCAATTTATGCTCGATTTTGAACATAGAGTAGTCCCGATTAATTAGGTCATATCTTGAGTTGCGGTGCTCCGATTTGGGTGATTACAATTGGAGAAAAACCCTTAGTACCTTAGCTTCAAAGGAGTATAAAGAACCAGTGTCAAATACGGAGTCAAGACATTGGAAAAGCCGGTATTGAAACAGTCTCGAGTGTAAATCGGTAAAATGACTAGTTTGGCATGAAAATCTCCATAACTTGAATTTGGATGAGTCAGTGGAATGATTGATTTAAGTAAAGTGATTAAAATGAGAGGGAGCAGAAAACATGAATATGATAGAAACACAATAATTTGAAATGAACATGAACATGAATATGAACATGAACATAAAAGTACATGAAAAAGTATATGTAAAGGAAATGTATATGCAAAGTATATGATATGAATATATGATAGATAAAATATATGAAAATCATAGGAAAGTATAATACATGACTATTATGAGATGAAAATATAGAAAGTATATGAATAGATAAAGACATGACAGGAATACGTATATGATAGGAATATATGATAGGCATGCAAGAAAGAATAAAGATGGAACATGCTAGGAACACATGATAGAAATGCGTAAATGCTAAAACTGATAGAGATAAGTAAAGATGACAAAGCACGGGAATGAGTACAGAGTACACAAATGATAAGTACATATATGAATATGAATAGAGTAAAGCATACATGATAGAAATATAGAAAGTACATGAATAGCTAAATCATGATAGAAGCGCATAAGGGGATATGATGCACATAAATGATATTAAGATATATATGAATATATGAATACAAAAGTGCATAGATGCATTCATGATATTTGATAGACAAAACTAAATGATAGAAAAGATGAATATATGTATTATAGAAATATGAGAACCATAATATGAAACTACGAGATGAGAGCGAATACAGTTAAAGTAATGATGGTATATATTGCTAAAACATTCTTGATAACAATGGTTATTGACCAGGACCCGGGCAAGATACCCCTCAGGGTTCCAGGGTGGTCCATGTAGTGAGTCCCATTGTACAATCCCTAGGGAATGCACAAGGGACCCCACCTAAGAAAGTAAACACATACGTGCCACGATACCTCGATTATATAGAAAAATCCTGACAATCTATCAGGAATGTGGGTCATAACCCTGACATACATAATAGGGACCCATATGAGTTTAATACTAATATGAGCATTCTATGGTATTTGCGAATTTAGGGTTACAAATGAAAATAAATAGGTCCCGACAAAACAAGGGACCAGGATAGGTGGGATAGAGTACGTGGTGCACGGTAGGCTTGGTGTTGGATGCGAGCGCGAGGTAGGCCCTCACAATGCAGGACCTAGGGAACAAATTTAAAACAATAAGGTGAGATAATAAATCTCAGTGAGTGGCATAGTTATAAGGAAAATAACATTTTTATTTTTCAAAGACTTCTTCTCTCAAAACCTTCCGTTCACTCTTTTGTAAGGTTCCCCGTTTAGCGAGCTTATTTAAAAAAACCAAACTTTACAAAAAAAACAATGAAAGTCATGCTCAATAAGTTAACCCACTTCATTATCAAAGAGCCTTATAACCTGAATTTATTCACCACATAAAATTTGATACATGAAACATATGAACATCAATACCGTACAATTAATCATGGAATACAATAATCATAACTATTAAAGGTTATGCCCTTACTCGGGAACCAAACAATGTACCATTACCATATAAATCAACTCATTTTTATACCATATATACCAACGTGTGCCATTGCATGCACTAACGATGTACCATTCCACATGTACCATCTAAACCGTCGATAGGCTGACCTCACGACAGTGGAATCTAATCAACATCGTACCATACCATGTATCCATCCTAAACCGTCGGTAGACCCGACCTCACGGTTGTGGAGATAACATATAACCTGTGACGACCCCACCCTCGGGTGCGGGCCCCACCTATTCTGACTTTTGGTGGACCCCCGGCCTCGGCCGACCACCTTATCCCCTTAGGGACCTCCCATTTACCATGGCTCGCCTCGAGACACAGGACCTAGGGCTTAAGTACCCCGAGTTCTTACGTAGTGGGTACCAGGCTAAGGCTAGTAGCTCGGTTGGTGCCTGCGTGGAAACTGGGTATAAGCCGGTGGCCCGGCATCTGAAAATAGGTGTTCGGCCCGGCCGGCGTCTAAAGGCTCAGTATAGAACGCGATCATTTACAAACAAAGCGCACAATTGTAGGCGACCCACCCTCAGTGCGAACCCCACTGTTACGACTTTGGTGGACCCAGGCCTCGTGAGCCACTATCATCGGGACCTCCGCTCTGTGGCTCGCCTCGAGACACCGGGACTGGAAAAACTAAGTACCCGAGTTCTTCACGTAGTGGGTACCAAGCGAGGCTAGTAGCTCGAGTTGGTACCAGAAGATCTTCCATTGGACTAAAGACCCTAGGTCCACGGGTTGAATCTGCGGGAGGCGAAAGGAACTTCGATGGGAATGAGGATATCCTATGGTGAGCTTCCACACGAGAAGGGTACCCATGAGGTGGTCACGAAGGGTGGGGTCTCACGATAAAGGCGCCTTTTATTGTGGCGACCCGCCACCGGGTGCGGGCCTGTCGACTTTTGGTGGACCCAGACTCGTAGACCACCTTATCCCCTTCGGGACCTCCCCATTACCATGGCTCGCTCGGGCACGGGACTGGGGCCCAAGTACCCCCAGGTTCTTACGTGAGTGGGTCACCAGCAGGCTATTAGCTGGGTTGGTGCCTGCGTGGGAGCAGTGCCTGGAATCAGGTCGGCGACTATGTGGGAGATCGAGAGAGATAAGCGGCCAGATCGAATGAGTGAGACGCACCCGGAATGAATACTTCCACACTGCTGGATTAGTCAGAACCAGTGCCGTGCCGGGTGTGAGAGCCCGGAATACCAAGCCCAGGTCGAGGTCAAACCAGGCCTCACGGTGCATTAAGGTAATATATGGCCTGGATTGGATCACTCCAGCCTCACGACAGGTGGCAAACAGTATCAAGCGGAGTCGGATACACTAGACCCTCACGGCGGGTGGAAATAATAATATATAGCGGATTTGGATGTAACTGACCTCAGACAGAGTGAGCGGGCTCGATATCGAGCCGTCGGGTGGCTCGACCTGCGGTCGTGGAAGTAACATATAAGCCCATTTGGATGTAACCAACCTCAAACATGGCAACTCGGTATCAAACCGTCGGGTGACCCGACCTCACGTCGATGGAATTAACATATGCTTAGTTGGATGTAACCAACCTCGCGTGCAGAAGTGGCAATCTCGTAACTCTATGATATAAATGCGAACCCGATCTAGATTCTGATATGTACGTCACCTTATAACCTCGACCACGATATCCTTACTCACATATACTTTTTCCAGCGTCACTTGTATCTTAAGTTAAGAATTTATGAATTTACTTTCCCGCAACTAAATCAACTACACATTGAAGATCTTTAATTCATTGATTCAAGGTCGAGTTTGAAATACCTCAATGACCATATTCCTTAACCAGTTTTTAAACACATATATTCAATCCATTTCATGAAACAATAATTTTTCAAGGGGGTTTAAAACCCAATCCACATACCTCAAAATATCTAAATACCACAGACTCATCCACGAACTCAGTACAACTTCCAAACAGTTAAAATGTTGACAAAATTCACATGAAATGATAACTTGTTTAATATGAGACCGATAATCACATTTGTATGCACCCAACCATTTGATCAAAACAGTATATATGTAAATATTTAATCACAATAGATATATCAACATAATACCCCAAATCATTTAAAAAAACATATAAACCACTCACAGACTATAGGCTGGGTCACCTTCCTGGGATGAAGGAAGAAGAATCGGGCAGACGTGAGTGCAGCCAATATAGATAAAACTCCTTGGCTCACAATAAGCTGAGACTGACAACCTTAGGATGCCCAGAAGGCCTTAGAATAACTGTTTAGAACTATGAGCCATCAAATTGGACTCAGACAAGTCCAATTACACAGTGTGCCCTGAACAGATACACCTAAAGAGTGGGGGTTTTTCACCCGAGGAGCTGATTTCGAGAATTGAACGTCGATAATTCCTAAAACATCGATTTCACTAATACAACTTCCAATTTTGCCAAATTTGACCAATTGGTACTCTTTGAGTCGACTTCTCGGTAATTACGAAACAACCTAAAAATGGAAACCTAACCAAGCGATGTCCAAAATTTTTAAACCACATATCAATGGAAAGCCCAAGAGACCAGGAACTCATCAGTACCATTACCTTGGTCCAACAGTCGCTGTGGTGGCCGGAAAACTCGATCCAACCGTCGGCCGAACTTGTTTTCGTCGTATCTTTCAAACGGTGAGGAATCTGCAAAAAGGGACCATGGAAATGAGTTCAGGGGGTCCAAAAATGGTGGAAAGGAGCTATGGGGTGGCCTGAGGTGGCCGAAAATGGTCGAAAAATCACGAAATGCCCGGTTACCCACAGTGGCCGCCGCCGCCGCTTCGTCGGCCCGATCCCGGCGCGTTCGGAGGCGGTTCGCCGTGAAATTACACCGGCGGGATCGTCTGGATGTGGCGCACCTTCTAGGCCGGCGCGTGTCGCCGGTGGCCCGTGGTGGTGCCCTCGTGCGGTCAATCTCTTCACGGCTTCATAAATGAACAAAAAGCCCGACTTGGTTCAGTTTGAGCTTTTCTAAGTTTTAGACTCAAAAAAGTGTCTTGGGGGCTAGGGTTTCATTTGGCATCCCAAACTATGTTTATATAGGGTCTAGAATTAAACTTCAGATTAAATCCCGGACATAACTTGGACAACGATAAAGTGCTATATTGAACTTCTAATAAGCGGTAACTTTTTATCGAGTAAGTCGGTTTAATGACGTTCCGCCGTCTATGAACTCGTATCGGCCGAGGCCTACAATAGTGCCTTAGTTAACCTAAAACTATTCCTCCTCGAAAAAGTCAAACGGTCAACTTGGTCGACTTGGTCCAAACTTGGTCAGCTTCGTATTATTTAGTGCGGTAGTTCTGATTATTCCATGCTTATGAGATATGTATAGAAAATGTAATAGAAGCTGATTATGCCTTAGAACACGGTAGATGGATAGATAGGCGTGCGCATAGGGAAGATACCGATTCGCTGCGACGTATACGGTACGGATATCGAGGCGTTTGGGTCGATGACATAGATCCCGTTTGGATCATGGTGGCCCCGAAAGGGTCACTACATAGTACATGGTATGGGTCTTTGTACGTGCGGTGATGATGCCTCCGGTATATCTGATAGAGATCAGCATCTCGTGCGGTGATGATACCTTCCAGTCACATCACGGATAGAATCACTTTGTCACCAAATACGGTGATGAGTACCTCGAATGCATCTGAGTTATTTCAGTATCAAGCTTCTAAGGTATTGTTGCGGACATGAAACCCTAGAAATGACATGTATAGAATATATAACGTGATATAAGAAGCGTAAGCCCATTCTTATCTTGATGAAGTATAAAACCGGAGTTACAAGAGCAAAGTAAAGTCTGAGATGACGGAGTATATGAAAAGTACAATACATGAAAAGTATATGAGCAGTCACGAGTATATGAAAAGTATATGACAAGTATACAAGTACACACGAGAGTAAAGTGTCGATGACACGAAATGTATATAACGAGATAAAGTATGAAAAGCATATGAAAGCACGTATATAGATATCATATGAAAGTATAGTATATGACAGTATAAGATGAAAAGCATAGTATATGACTATCATATGAAAGTATAACAAAGGAAAGCTTGATTATGTAAATGAGCGATTACATGAATATAGGTATATGAAAATAGTATATGAACAGTACATGAATACAGTATATAGAAAGTACAAAGTATAGTACACGATAAGGATATGAATAAGTAAAGTACATAAAGTAGATAAAAGAGAAAGGTATATGAAAGTATAGTATATGAAAATACATGAAAACATGTGAAAACCTTGATGGTATATGATATGATAGTAAAAGTATAAGTCTTACCTCCCATGGGAGATATGAAAGATGAGAAGTATAGGGATATGTAAAGTACTCTAAAGCAGGAATACGATGCAAGTATAGATAAAAGATATATTGTTAAAGACTATGGGAATAATATGCAAGAAAGAGATTGACATACGATGAAACCAAAGTCTATGTGATGAATAAGTATTAAAAGTTATATGAAATACCTGCATATGTATAAGCTTGTAGCGTTCGCCATTGGTGGTTGTCCATGCTTATATTCCCAACAAGCGTAAAAACAGCACGGGTGTTCAATCAGTGTAGGCAGAAGAAGGCTAGAAGGGCGGGACATTCCACATTAGCAAAGTAAGTAGGCTCGGAGATAGGTGCTCACGATCTTGCTTATGATCGATGTTTTGTATTAGAAATGTACATGTATAAGTAAATGGGATTTTATATATATGTGTATAGATTGTAGTGGACACCACTTGATTGGTAGTTCTTTGTATGTAAAATGATTTTTTGTTATCACGAGAAATTGTTGTATACCTGAATGCAGTGGCTCTAGAAAACGGAGTCAATGAGAGTCCCGGTCTGATTATACGATTATATAGTATAGTATAGATATCACGCCCCAGGACTTCAGTTCGGATCATGTCGGTCGGACCGAATCCGGCGAGGTACGACTGGTATTCTTGGTAATTCCTCGAAAGCGCATCAAATTCCTTTACTACTAGAATTTTTCCACATCTACTTAACCTCTTTTAGAATTGACACGAATCCGAAAGGCTTCCACAACCTTTCCTCAGCAATCATCGGGCTTGTATAGTTGAAATTACATTTGATTAAGCTCCATGCGTACCTCGGCAATTTGAAACATTTAAGCCTTATTGTTTTCTTATCACAATCAACTATAGCTCGGTGTATGGATAATCAATCCATTCCCAAAATTAAATCAAACTCATGAAACGGCAAAGCAAGTAGATTAGAAGAAAACTCTCTATCATGAGCAAGGATCAAAATATCGGTAAACAGAGATATATCGGTAATTGGATTTTACGGAAATATCGGAAATATCGATAAAATATCGATGGATATTTTTACAAAAATATCGGTTATTAAAATTTTTCATATTTTAATTATATAGATTATGATAAATGATTCTTATCTTAATTAAGGTAGATTAAATCAAATGGATTAGTAATTATTAAATTAAATATGTTATATTTAATATATTATTCGAATATTATTATATTAAAGAAATATTATTTATTTGTTTAATTATTAATATAAATATTATGTAGATAATGAGAGATTCAAAATATTATATATTATAATTTTAAATTTTAAATGATATTATTTTATTTCTTTTCCTTTTCAAATTAATATTTGATTTTAAAAATATTATAAGTTATAATGTAAAAATAAAAATGAAATAAAATATTATAAAAGGGATTATGAACAAATAAATAATAAGAGAGAATATAAAAAAAAGTTTTGCATTATATATAATAAAGTGCAATCAATGGCAGTGGAGATTGCAATTCCGGGCATTTTGGGTGGATTGAAACCCTTGAAGCAATTTTCATATTTTTGGAGCTGAAAAAATCAGAAATTCCAGGAAAAATCGGTTTTTGGGGAAAAATAAGTTTTTATCGAAAAAATCGGCGATTTTTCTCCGATTTTTCCTTCCCAAAATCATTTCCAACCCAACGGAAAACCGATTTTTCGCCGAAAAAAACGATTTTTTTGTCCTTGATCATGAGCCATTAGGTGACAGTTCTTATGCGCTCGGTTGACTCTAACACTATGCCCCAGGGGACTAGTAACAAGTTTATCATATGGTAATTTCTCTACGTGGCATTCTCAAACACATGTTCGATACAAATATATGAATGAGTGAGTCGGAAATTCACATCAAAGCATGCATCTCAATATCATAAGAGGAGAAAATGCAGCAATCACTTCAAGGCATCACGATCCTCACGAGCCTTCATAGCATAAGCTCGTCATCTTTGGGGTTCAACAAGCATATGACGATCCAACATCGACACTATACCTCCGTCCTATGTTGAATCGGACCACCTGACCCCCACCTCAATCCAGGAGTCCAAGGTGGTACAACTGATTTCCTGCTGCCACTACCTTCTGAGCTCCTATTATCCCCTGACTCTCGGGGATAATTCACTATCAAGTGTTCAGTGCTTCCACATTTGAAACATCCTCCTATCAATAATCTACACACGCCCAAATGGAGTATATGGTAATGAGGGCACTCCAGGACTTCTCCTTGTCCAATTGAAGCACCTCTGCCAGAACTAGGTACCACTGTACTTCCCTGTCTTCTACCTCTTGTAGCCGAACCCTATACTGACTCAACTTGGGACTCTCTAGCTCTTTTACCCGAGGCAAAAGAAGCTCTTCTAGAAAAATTCTTCTTACGAAACCTTTCTTTACTACTTGCTTCAGATCTCTCTACTTTCATTGTTGCTTGCACCAATTGATAGAAATTTACTTGCTGAAATATTATGACAGACACCAAATATCTTTTTATGGACTCATGTAGTCCATCTTCAAAATGTCTACACAGAAATGCCTCGGTGAGAACTAACTCTTATGCATACTTACTGAGATGGCTAAATTCTTTATCATATTCAGCCACTGATAAGTTCCTTTGCTTCAAATTTATGAACTATTTCCACTTAGTTTCTCGGTACTTATCAGAAACATATTTAGCCATGAACTCTTGAGCAAAGAATTCCCATGGCATAGGATTGGAATCATGGACTCCTCAACACTAACCGCAATCCCATATGCCTCACTGCGCAATAGTGGGGGCGTAAATGATATATGATCGGGGGAATAACCATCAGTATTCTTTAACTTTTTCTAACCGAATTCCGGCTTTATTATTATCCCATGGAATTCCCTGTTATGTCTTCTTACCATGTCTATTAGGGCTTTTGGAGTTGTCAATCTTTTCAATACCCGAGCCATGTCCTAAAATATCCTCAACAAGGCTTCATTTGGCTCGGTGGGGGCATTGCTTTCAGAGGATTCAAAAGCTGATAACCCCTTATCTCCAGGGTTAACATTCTTCATTGCTTCTTCAACTAAATTCGAAGGATGATCCATCTATAGAAAACACAAGACACAAGGACATCCACATTAGGCCAACATATTACTAGACACATGCTTTTCTATCATATATGCAGGCCGCTTTAAACCTAGGCTCTAATACCAACATTTCGGGGCCCTACCTCCTAGGCAAGAGGGGATCTGGCCTAAGACTCAAACTCTTTAACGATTTTTACATCATTGGGTGGAATTTGATTTATATATAATACCAAAAAAAAATAAAACTAACATGTCACGTATAAAGCGACCCACTGTAGTGGTGTTCATAATATTCTGTACATATATTTGAGTCCCATTTACTTGTTCTTATACAATTTCACTATTACAAAACTCTACATTTACATATACAAAAACAAATCCAAAACCTACTAAGGGTGGGCTCCTATTGCTGTGTTTGCCTTGGCGGATGCGAATGTAAGTGAATGTCTGCCCCATTACCTACACGGATGAAACACTCGTGCTAAGCTTATAGTTTAGTAGAAACATATAACATATATCAACCCTTCTTTTATTTATTTACTTTAAATACTTTACACTGAAATATTTCCTACAAATAGCACTTCGGCTACTTAATTTTACGGATCGATAGGTCGAAATTTGAATATACTTATTTCAAGGAGATTTGTTCTCCAAAAGTCTAGTTAACCCAGAAATTTGAATCACTCAATTTGAATGAGTGAAACTCAACTTATAGCCTAAATACCCAAAACTATACAAAACACCAAGCATGTGAAAATTGAAAACAGACGAATTTTAAGGTCCAGTAAGTCCAAATTGAATATACTTATTTCAAGGAGATTTATTCTCTTAGAACTCTAGTTTACTCAGAAATTTAAATCACTCAATTTGGATGAGTTATGGCCAAGACAAAAATGTGGGGTTTGGAAAATTTTTGACAGCATCTCCCCTAAAACCCTAACATTTCCTTTATACAAACATTCCTCAATTGAAGACCACAACAAACTCAAACAACCACAAACTGAACTAAAACAATTAAAATCACAATTATACAAGTTAGGGTTGATGAAACCAAAACGAAATACTAAAAGAAGTTAGGATGAGTTCCTAACCTTAATATTTTCTTCAAACTTGCTTTTCCTCCTCTCCTTCCTTCCTTTTCTTTGCTTGAACAAATAAAACCCAAAGATGGCTTCTCCCTTCAGCAGTAGTATCTCTCCTCTCTCTCTCTTTTCTCCCTTAGGCAAAATGCTCATTCAATGAACCATTTTGGTCTTATCCCTAATTTTGGTCTAAGGCCTTGTTTGGCCTTGCATTTTAAGGTAGTTTTCCCATTTTTGCTCAAAGCCCTTCATCTCTCTTCATTTGCACTTCAAATTATCTCATTATTCTATTTTGGCATATAAACTTCTTACATCTTACCTTTGGGTCCTTATTTTACAATTTACCCTTTTACCTGATTCTTGAATTTAATTTCCGCATTGTTGTTATCATTTTCACTTCTTAGCATGACGCGCCCGCACTCAAGGCCGGGGTCCGTTGACCCAACCCGTCAACCCCTTGGAATACTCGTGAATGTCACGGTAATCAGACACTACTCACGAGAAAATGGGCGGAGTCTCTTAATCACACGAGTCTTCCCAATACAACCCATAAGCAATTCAATGCTCTCTTCATACAGAAATCCCATATGAAATAACACTCACCAGCCTAATAATCTCTCTAATATATGATAATATATTACATGGATTCGAGTTTTTTACATTACTCTTACTTCAACATATTAAAATTATAAAACTCTAATACATGTTATACAGAATAAAAATGCCAAAACCACAAGTCGGCTTTCTTCTAACACACGACCTCTAGTGAGTGCCGCCTTCCTGATCGCTCCCTGTACCTGAAATGGTGATCCCTCGACAGGGTGAGCAAAGCCCGGTAGAAATAATTTCCTACATGGGTTACTCCCCACCCTAAGTCACATGCATGGCAAAACAAACACATTCAAAGTAATTATGAACCTACTCGAGATATCTACATGCCCAGACCACGTATCTCTCAGTCCTCACCGACTCCCTCACACTTGCCTAAACCATGTATGAGAAAACCATTTCCAAACAAAGGTATTTGTTTTTAAATGTGGACAACCCTCCGATATAAATAGTGGACCGACTCCGATAACCTATTTTGTGGACAACCCTCCGATGTATATCAATTGGGCCGACTCCGACGATTGATATTTTATATGGACAACCCTCCGATGTTGTAATGGACACTCAGATAGTGTGTTGGTCGACCCTCGAACAATTCTCTCAAGAACCCACCTAATGCACTCACTCCTATTGTTCTAGGGTGCCCTAGTTCATATGGAATGCATGATGCCAATTCCAATATGTTCATGCTAATATTTTCACATGCATATATATTAACATAATTAAATCACATAAAACATGTTATGCAAATTCACCATCAATTACACCAAATTAGCTCACATGGTCTAATTAACAAACACGAGCAATTCATTTTGAATCACTCAACTAAACACATTTTCACACAAAATTATTTCGTGTCACTATTCACATGAATAGTAAAACCCTCGGGTTACTGCTCACGATCACTCAAATATGAATTTTCTCCACTCGGTTCAAAGCTTTTGAGATCGAGTTTAAGGCTATCTATTCGGAACATTCTAACCATTCACGGGCTGTAGAAGAATAAACGCAAGTAGGGAAAAAGATCCCTACCTCTTGGAGTTGTCGGAACTCCACTGAGTGGTGCCGCAACGTAGTCCTCGCCATAGAGCAACTTTCCTTCTTGCTCAGTCAGCCCAGATGAGTGCGATTTCTTGGGAATCCCCAGAGAAGGTGCTCTCTCTCTAAAAATCCCTGGAGATCGAAACTCTTGCATCCCCACGTTTTCTCTCACATTTGGTCTTCAAAAGGAAGTAGACAATTGTAGCTATTTTGTCTTTTTCAATTTAACAATTTGATAATTCCCTGTGTCCCTTCTTTTGGATTTTTGACACTTGGCATTATCTCGGCCATCCATTTTCATCCTCTCTCTACTTTCATTGCAACATGTGCCACGCCGGTACATGTTATAGGTGACTTTGTCACATCACATTTAATTTTTGGCTTTTAGATGCGGTGTGCCTCAACGTGCAAATTCAACTATCTCGAATTCGTGAAGTCGACATGGTAGCTAGATTTCACGAGACGGTTCCAATGGTAAAATCCGTTTTGTCATCCGAGATCTAGAAAATTTTCATATTTTTACCGAAATTACCGTTTTACCCTTTTTCCGAAAATTGGAATTTTCTCGGGTCTTACATAACAGTATAAAGTCTGAAAATTTTCAAATTTAACATATATTATACCCTAAACTTGTTATAAAATGGTTATGGTATATTTCGAGGTATTACATGCACTAATGTTGCGACATTGTTGGAACTGATGTCGCGACATTGATCATTTAAGTTCATTGTGATCATCTCAAGTTGATGTCGTGGAATTTATTCGATGTCGCAACATTGAACTGATTTCACTATCCAGACTACTTGGAATTGATGTCGAGACATTGACATGCTGGTCACTCGTTGATGTTGCGACATTGCCTCTGTAGGTTTGATCCATTAAGCTGATCTCGCGACATTTTTGCTCTAATGTCGCGACATTTGATCTAGTTGCTTTGAAGTCCTTTGCCAGTGTTTTAAATTGATGTCGTGGCATTTATTCTATGTCGCGACATTTAGCTTGTCTCACCACTCAGGCTGCCTTTATTGAATATCGCGACATTACCTATCCAATGTCGCGACATTGGATGTGATGGTCTCCAGTGTTCAAGCTTTGGCTAATGTCGCGACATTGTTTTGATGTTGCGATATTTAAACGATGCCGTCCTTCCTTTCTTAAGCTGATGTCGCAGCTATGTTGTTGTGATATCAAGGCATTGGATGACGGACATAATTTGACTGCTGGAATTGTTTATGATGTCGCAACAACAGTAGCCAAAATTCAATCATCCTATAATTCATAGCTCATTAGTGAAATCCAAAAAATTTGTTTGGAAGAACTAATGACACTTAACCACAAACAACAACAACAACAACCACTAGTGACATTTTGCAAGGCATTTTAACTCATTTTTCATAGATAGACTTTGTCTACCAAGTCATTTATAGAATAAGCTTATAAAAATATGTCATATCAATTAAAATGCTACATCTTTTAGAGTCATTAAATCAATTTAAAAACCCTCTTGAATTTTAATTGAGCTATACAATTAAAGGCTTTTACATCTTACATCGTGTTCTTTTTTCTTTCTTTCTTTCGCTTGAATCGTCATTAATATTTACATGGTGTTGAATAAAC
The DNA here is from genome assembly GCA_016808115.1 of Tetrastigma voinierianum. Taxonomy (NCBI): domain Eukaryota; kingdom Viridiplantae; phylum Streptophyta; class Magnoliopsida; order Vitales; family Vitaceae; genus Tetrastigma; species Tetrastigma voinierianum. Next base: position 506,421 of record JAEQBH010001151.1, on the reverse strand, counting down.
TCAATTTCTCAGTTTAGCTCTTTAATTGACTGTTATAAATCATGGTCTTTTGACAAAATACTTAAATTTACACTTTGCATCCAAAAATCAACCTAATAAAAATATATCAGATTTAGGTACACATAAAGTTGTTCAAAATCTGCAGCTCAGAATCTTTATTTCATTTAGTATCATATACTTATTTCTACAAATCCTTCAATCGCACCAAAAACGAATTAGAAGGAGAGAGAACGAAAAACTTTCTTGGAACTGAAAAGCAGCAAATTAAATTGGAGATAGATGAGAAATTTATGGATCTAGTTGCTGACGATAAAAGTAGATAAAAAGTACTCATAAAAAATCACTAGCAAAATTTATTCATAATTAGGGTGCAACAAGTTCCTGTTTTCATTTTGAGATGAGTTAGATATGTGTTTAAGATAAAAGAGATAAAAAGGTGTTTTTTTAACACAATTTCACATTGGGGATATTATTAGCTGACATGGCCTATTTTTATAGGCTTAGTCTATAAAAAAGTGGTAGATAGAATCTACATAAAGAATTTTCATAGATATAATTAGAAACACAATATCTACTTGAGTAGTACAAAAACTTAAGGAAAATATCTTATTTTTCAGCACTCCAAGTGTAACTAAAATGCAGAGCATCACCAAAAACTCCTCCTTTTGAAGGGGCCCATCATTTCATTTTATTGTCGGTGGACTTCGATTTTCTTGGGATTTTTTTTTAAATAATATTTAAAAAAATATTCTTAAAATGTGTAAAATAGAAAAAATTTCTTAAATAAGTGAGAGAAATGTTTCCGGGATTTTAATTTTGAAAGCGTGTGAAAATTTCGGGATTATGATCCTGAAACTTTTTTTTTTCAAATTAAAGAGTACCAGTAGTGTTAAAAACCTTAAAATTATAAACTAATTAGAGAATGAATGATTTTCATCTCAAATCAGAGACAGAAATAGGTCGATCTTTTATTAGAGACGAAAATTCCGTCTTTGATTGTTGACCTCTTGAAAAAAAATAAAAGTGTATGAGACTAAAAAAATTCAAAATCTCTTTATCTCTCAAAGTCATCTAGGTTTTTTCTCTAATATTTGTTTTTATTTTAGCAAATATACTATTTGTCCATCTATCTTTGGGTCCTATAATATCTATGTATTTTTTCTACTTTTTATAAGTAATGATTGTAAAAAACATAAAATAAATAAAAGAACTAAATAATTTGTTTTTAAAATAGAAAATGCAGAATCATGACATATCTTAGTTAGCGAGTCGAAAAACATACCCCAATGGCAATGAATTATAAATTTGTCAAAATTTTCCCCATCATGTCAGGAAAAAACTTTTGCAAATATGTTGCAAAATAAATTATAAATTAGTCCTATTAGTTTTAAAAAATGAAATAATTAAGCTTTCTTAATTCAAAAACCAATAATTTAGTTTTTTTGTCTACTATTGTTGACTATGATTAATTTAAAATTTGTTTCATTTTTTAAAAATGTCAAATTTGCCCATCAAATTTATTTTAATATATATATATATATATATATATATATATATATATATATATATATATATATATATATATATATATATATATATATTATTTTATAAAAATGTTTGAAAGAAATAAAATGAGTAAAAGATACGAGATAATTGGATTTTAAAATAGAAATGACTGTTAATTTACTCAAATACAAACTTATCTAATTTTCAAATACCATTTGAAAAACAAACCAGTTTATTTTTGAAAATTCTTTTCATACTTAGAGCAAATGTACAAACTAACATATAAAATATATCAAAATTTGAAGAATTTTTAAAACATAGATAAAAGAATCAGGGAATAAAGGAGGATATCAAGATGGCTGTTGTTGTAAGCCAGCTATTGAAGCAAAAACAGTAACACAATTCAAAATTCTAAAAGAAATAAATGCAAATCCAACTTCAATAATCAATGACACCGGATTCTCTTCCCATTTCTTAAAATATAAGACACATTATGTCATTATCAGATTATTATTTTAATTTTTTAAAACGTTGAATGGGTGAAAGTGATGACATGTAAGGAAGGATAAATAGTGTTTATTAAAATAAACAAAAAAAAATCATTTATTATGTTTTTGAAAATATATAAATTTATTGGTTTAGGTTAATTATACAATTGATATAAGCACATAATCAAAAATTCTAAAAACTTAAGATGACGCAACATCAGTTAGCGAAAGAGATGCGCCGAGGCCCTACGCATTTAATAATAAAAAATGCTTCAAATACCTAAAATTCTAGATCTGCATACTCATGAACATGATTTGATCGATGATTAATCGGATCGGACTCTGTCATATGAGCGTGAAACCCTTGAAAGGAACTAGCGATCAGCGTCGTGTCACATCCACCTCGAATAGGGAGAAAGCTTTATTCTATATAAGTATGGGTTCTTCTCAACCTAGAAGACGCATTTAAAAACGTGAGGGGCCCCTTAGGCTTAAAGCGGTAATATCCCATATGGTTGAGTTGAGTTATTTTAAACCTGACTACAAGTTGCAACAAATCGACGACAAAACATGTCGCAACAAATCGACGACAAAAACACAAAAAAAAACAAAGATAAACTCACTTATATGAGATATAAATCACTTTATTGGAAGAAATCTACGAATATGGGGAAGAAAATGATGCAAAGGTTGATTTTAAGTTAAATAACAAAAAAAAAAATCACCCATCATCTCTAGGAGCTCAATGGCGGAAGGAGGAGAGAAACAAAGGGAAGGATGACTATAGTTTCAAAATAACTTTTCAAAAGTCGATAAAGAGTTATTTATTTTTAATTTCATTATTAAATGCATATATTTGTTTGAAAAGCACACTAATACAAAAATAATGAGAAATCAATTATCAAGAATAGAAAATGAGATTAGCCCCATTTTATGTTTTAAAAAGTAATTATTTTGGGTTAAATACCATAACATATTGTAAATATTACCATAATATAATATAGATATTATCACATAGTATTTATGTAATAGTGGGGATAGTATTTATAATATTTTATGATAAAATTTAATTAAAGGACAATTATTTTGTTGAAGACATGTATTCTACGCCAATTATTGATTCTCGGGTATTCCATTATTTTTGTATCGGTGTACTAATACCACATAGTTTTCCCTATTTATTTACTTGAGTCCTTAAATCATGCAAGCACGGCCGATGGGTCGTGATAGAAAACACCTGTGCAACACCATCCCTTGGAAACCACATTAGCGACATAAGGTCTTATCACGGCAAAAATCCCACTCTTGAGGAAACTTTGTCGCGATGCAAAGAGACCATTTTCGCGACCTAAGCCTGGCCCAGCCCCAAACCTTGTCGTGACACAAAATTTATATCGCGTTCACGGTGAAAAATTTCTATCCACAACAAAGAAAGCCTGCATATCAGCGAACCTTGACTTGCTTGGAAACCATGTCTAACCACAAATATTGTAAGACACAGGAAAACCTAGAAATTTGAATTTTTGTTAGGAAGGCGAAATGGTAATTTTGTTGGAATTCTTTCTAGATGTCTCTCCCGAATGTGAGCAGACTTGTTGGAATCGTCTCACGAATCTAGTCACCCGAGCCGAATTACTTTGAATTAGAAAAGGAGTCGGATTTTCCACGAGTCGAGGCGAATGGGCATCGAGTGGACCCTGAAAACGATATTTTTATAAAAATCTCAAAAAAATGTTAAATATTTAAAGAATATCCATTTAAGATAGATAGAACTGAAACTAGGACGAAATAAATTGTTTCGGGGCGAAAACAAAACCAAAGAAGTGTGACACGTGGAGCGACGTGAGCCACATGTCCACATTATGAAATAACAAAAAAATATAAACATGCGAAAGATCTCATTTTGGCCTAAGATAAACAGTAAGAGAGAGAGAGAGAGAGAAAGAGAGAGAAAAGAAAAAGGCAAGCTTCTCTCTACGATTCACGAGTTTTCGTCGGTCAGATCTCGTTGGGTCAAGAGTTAAAGTTTCTCTACGAGACGAGAGCTATGTGTGGGTATCGGAATCCACGAGATTTCGCGGGGATGGGTTCGGGTTTCAATAGGGAAAAGGCGATGTCCACAAATCACTATTTGAGGTAGGAGTTTTATCCTGCTCGGCAATTGTATGCAGGGCATGTGTGTGTGTGTGGGTGTCAAAGTGGAGAATGTTGTCCAATCAGTTTTTCCTTCGACCCCCTTACTATGTTTTGGTCATAACTTGGTCATTCCTCTTTCGAATTGAGTGATTCTAATTTAAGGGTAAACTAGACTTATAGGAGAACATATTTACTTGAAATAGGTATATCCAAATTCCAACCCATTTGGACTCAGAAATGCATTCAAAGTGGAGTTATGTTCAGACAGTTTTCTGATACATTTTGAGACTACCCTTGAGGCGTGTTTTGGCCATAACTTAGCCATAACTTGGCTGAATTTAGTTATTTTAATTTCTACGTAAACTATAGACTTATAGAAGAACATATTTCCTTGATATAGGTCTATCAATTGACCTTTGGACTCGAAATGCATTAAAATGAGATTTATGTTCAAGCAGGTTTACGGCAGTTACATTTAGCCCCGAGTAGTCGATTTGTTTAGTGATCAGGATTTGGGTGATTCCAGTTGGAAGAACCTAAAAAACCGTATCTAAAAATGAGTACAAAGAAGCAGATTAATCAAATTAGAGTTAAGACCCACACGAGGAATCGGAGTATCCATGGTATTCCGAGTGTAAGCGAGAGTAAAATTGACCAGTTTTGAATGAAAGGTCATAACTTCTAGCCGTCCAGAACTCGGGTTCGCGAGGTGTTCTTAGACTCTATAGGAAGCCCATTGAGTCAAGATTCCCGTCCATATGCCCTGTGGACGGTAGGTGAACATAACTTTGCCAAAATCGATGTTTTGCAGTCTTTCTTGTATTTAGAGTGTGGAGCTAGGGCTGACTATTCATGTGAGGCCTCCAACGGATGGCCATAGCTATTCGTCGAACTCCGTTTGGGTGCTTGGACTCTATGGAAAACCCATGGGTCAAGATTTTAGACATGTTCTTATGGAAGAAAGTGGGTGATCATCGTATGCTTCAAATCTATGTTTTTTGTACAAAGTGTGCGGGTTACTTGGTTGTGTCAGTGTGAATAGCCGGGTTTTGACATGTCCATGCCATGGCATGTGAGTGAGCTGTGTATTGGGTAGGAATTTCAATGAGTTAGCCTAAGGAAGGCTGTATGACATTATTTGTTTAGTCATGGATTGATGAATGCTAATATGCTTGATATGATGTCTATATATATTGACATGAAATATGGGGAACTTATGTGCTTGCGATATATGCTTTTGACATGAAGTACAACTGATAAGAATGGATTTCATATGAGTGGCCATCGCCCATGTAACATTAGAACATGCGATGGCATTAGCATTGCATATGCATAGGGACATCGCGTTATGTTCGGGTGTGTGTGCATGAGTATGGTCATCATTATCAATGTTGGTGTGAATGGGTAGTAAGGTCATACTTTGGGCTGACGTCGATCAATCTCTCACGGTTAAACATAAAAAGTGAAATATAATTAATGTGTGTGTGGCGGGCCAGCGAAGGGGTCGTTAATCCCCTCAGGTGAAAAGCTTGGAACATTGGTGTAAGAGACCAGCGGCATAAATGAAAAGTTATGTTGCCACTGAGTACACACGGTTATGGTTATCACATAGACTTCGAGTTGTGAGATAGGAGTTGGGATTGACTCGGGGTTAGTTGCCAGGTGGCAACTGCGTTGGAGTAGTGGTGGTAGATAAGGGCTCGGTATATGTGTGTCATTAGCACTACCAGTGACAGTTGTCACACTTGGCATAGGCATGTGTAAGGGAGTCGATGAGTGACTCGGGATATGGGCATGAAGACATTTCATGCATGACATATAACATTCATGTAGACATTTTACTTGAATGTTTGTTTGTTTGTTTGTGCAACCATTGCATTTGCACTTAGATGGGGAGTAGCCCTTGTAGGAGTTATTCTCTACTGGGCTTTGCTCACCCCGTCGTGGGACCCCCTTTTCAGGTACAGGGAGTTTATAGGGAGACGGCGCTCCGACGAGGCCATGATTGTGAAGAAGGCAGACATGTGGCCTTAACAATACTTTTTGTAAAAATCTTTTTGTATGTAAAAGAATTATGAGTGGTCTTTTGGACTATTGTATAAATAATTGGTATGTAATTATGGTAAGAGGGTTATGATCGGACTCTTATGGACTGTAATTAAGCGTTTTATTTTTATATTTTAGATTTAAATGTGAATTAATGGGTCCTGGTAAAGGGATGTATATATTGGGGATATGGACAAATGGACCCTATGGGGTCAATACTACTTCTGTTAAGACCTTGGATAGGTTATGATTATATAGGTTGTATGTTGGGTGGGGCTCGCCGAACAAAGGGCTACGCAGATTTTTGTGAAAACATGGATCTCGATAAATGGGACACAATAGTGTGGTATCGGGTCACCCGAAATCCATAGGAATTCTGCGGTTTGACATATTGTCAACGGGACCCTCGGGATAAGGGTGTCATAGCTTGGTATCAGAGCATAGGTACACGAGTACCTAGGGCTTGAGGGACATGGGTTTAGACCATGGTCATTAAGGTGTGTCTGATATGAGCTTCACAACTCGATGTCAAGGGTTAGGTATGTGATTACCTAGGCAGTCATGGGATAGGATTCGAACACTGCATGCATTGTGTTTTTATGTGTGCTTTGGTGTATAACATGATGTGTGTTGCATGTTGTGTGCATTCATGCATGATTGGATATATATGGAAAACAAATAACTGGGCTTAGAGGTTGAGACCTTGGAAAAGCCGTTACATGTGAGTTCTCCCTAAGGACTAAGGTGAGGGTTGATAAGATATGTCGGGGCCTTATTTATGATCTCGGGGGATTACACTCATGGTGGACTTTCAGGTTATGGACATGTCAGAGTTTGATGTCATTATTGGCATGGATTGGTTGACGTTATATCGGGTTGTCATTGAATGTGATCGTAGGAGGGTTACTGCCTACACACAAGATGGTAGTTGTGTTATGTTCCAGGGGGATAAGCATGATGCTTTACCTTAAATAGTGTACGACTCGGATGGGTGGACGGAGTTGATGGAGTTGGGGCGCAAACCTTACCTGAAGGGCAGTGAGACGAGGATTTGAGTCTACCTCGAGTGGTTTCTTGATATGAGGATGTCTTTTCAGGACGAGCTCACAGGGATACCTCTGCCGCGAGGATGTGGACTTTGTTATTAAGTTTACACCTGATGGCCTCCCGTTTATGACTCCACATGGGGATGGGCGCCCGATTGGAGTTGCGGGAACTTCAGAGGTCCGGATACAAGATTTATTGGACGGGGTTTCATTAGACGAGCGCCACCATGGGGCGCTCGGTTACCTTTGCGAAAAGAAGGATAAGACTCTTCACGGTAATGTCGACTAAACCAGGTTGAGAACGAGGTTACGATCAAGGTAATTATCCATTCTTAGAGATTGATTATTTGTTGATCAACTAAGAGGGGCGCGGAGTCCTATTCCAAGATAGATCGCTGTACCGGTTATTATCAGTTGAGAGTTAGGGAGAATATCCCTAAGACAACGGTTAGAAGCAGCGGTATGGGCATTTGAGTTCTGATAATGCCTTTCGAGTTAGAATACTCCAAGTTGCATTCATGGATCTCGAGCATAGGGTATTTGACCTGTTGGATCGGTTGTTGTGGTCTTTGTTGACGACATCTTGATCTACTACTAGTCTGAGGAGGAGCGTGAAGATCATTTGAGGATTGTTCTCTAGGCACTCAGGGACCATAAGTTGTATGCCAAGTTTAGTAAGTGTGAGTTTTGAAAACTGCGGGTGAAATTCTTAGGACACATGGAGTGTCGAGTTTAGTGTGTCGGTAGACCTTGAGAGAGAGATAGAAAGCTGGTATGAGTTGGAAGAGGTCAAGTTAGTCTTGAGATGCAGTGGTTTCTTGAGATTGGCGGTATTACGGGAGGTTCATCGAGGGATTTCTCTAGCTAGCACCACTGTGGCTAGATTGACTCGAAAGGAGATCAAGTATGAGTGGAACGACCCGTGTGAGAGGGCATTCCAAGAGTTAAAAAGGAGGCTTACAACAGCTCCTATTCTGATAGTCCCAGAAAGAAGACAAAGGTACATGGTATATTGTGATGCCTCGAAAGACAGACTAGGATGTGTTCTGATGCAGTCCGGGAGAGTGGTAGCTTATGGTTCACGACAGTTGAAGAACCGCATGGCGGGAGTACCACACACATGACCTAGAGTTGGCAGCTATAGTCTTCGCTTTGAAAATATGGCGCCACTATTTATATGGTGAACAATTCGAGGTATTTTCGGACCACAAAAGTCTAAAGTATATCTTTACTTTGCGGGACCTCAATATGAGGCAGCGTAGATGGATTGAATATCTAGAGTTATGACTTCACTTTGCGGGTACCATCACGAGTAAAGGCAAATGTGGTGGCCTAATGCACTCGATTACGAAGTCATAGAAGTCTTGGTTGTTAGTGTAGTGTCTGGGCCTGTTGTATGGACATGGTATTTTGACCATTTATGAAATTTATTATTATGATGATTTGCGTATTTATTATATATAATGTCCTTGAATAATATTATTAATTATTCTAAATGTCCTGTCCAGTTATTGTTATGGAATAACAATGAATTAAGATTAATTATAAGTTTGATTGATATTCATGGGATGAATATGTGTATGAGATACAAATCAAAGAATTATATCTTATTTATTTGAGAACAAATATTGGACCCAGACACGTCTTGAGAGATTAATACATGGATCGAGTCATAAATTAATCTCTAATAGTTGTATCATTAAATCCTTCTGACTGAGATACGCTATAGTTCTCTACATAAGGAATATTGTGTTTGATATAGTAAGCGTTGTCTTTAGTGGATGACTATAAAGGTTATACTTGAACATAATAAGAATTATGTAGTGAGATATGACGATTAAAATGGAAATTGTCCCTCTTTTTTTATAAGAGATATCTGGTCCCCCTCGGCTTGGTGGGGCGAAATGTAGCCGTGCTCGAATGAATTGATGGAGATCAATGTCATTTTATTGTTTAGTCGATCTAATTGGGTTTCGAAGTAATCAAATATAGAAACGATATAAGGTTGACTTTGTCCATACCTTATATTCTTATCTCAAGATATCATGAGACAAAAGGATTATGTCATTAGCTATATTAAGGTTGTCTCGGATCATGAGCTTTTCATTTAACTTGGGTAGTCATAATGTCTTGCTAGAGGCCACTTATGACTTGTAGGATCAAAATGTAATTTAGGCCTACTGCCAATGTTTAATGAACCTATAAGAACTCACTTTTATTAGGCAGATATACGCAGTTATGGTTTCCTCTGTAGTAATTTAAAATGAGTAAGGATTATTTTAAATTACAAGCAGCACATCAGTTGTTATTTAAATTCGAATTTAATTTTGAGAAAGTTTAAATTCGTGATTTAAATTATAACAAATAATTAATTTGTTATATTTTCTTATTGGATAAGGAAATAATCTATAAAGGGTTTTAAATAATAATATAAATTCGTTTCCTTATCTGATAAGGAAATTCGTATTTAAATTGTTATAATTTAAAAGAGTTTTAAATATATAATAATATAAATAAATTCGTTTCCTTATCTGTTAAGGATTTGAATTTAAATTGTTACTATTTAAAAGCGTTTTAAATATATAATGATATAAATTTGTTTCCTTATCGATAGAGGAAATTCGTTTTGATTTAAAACCTATCGGACTTATATAGATATATATATGTGAGACATATTTTTGGGGAGGGTCGTCTTTTAAAAAGAAGGAACAAGCCAAAAACGAGAGAAACCTAATTATTTTTGAAGGCGAACCTGAACTAGCATTCGGAAGTCGTTCATTATTTGTTCGGTAATGTGGATACTTGTAGAGGGTGGTCGTTTTCGGAAGGCAACCTTGGCTGAAGATAGAGATAAACCAGAGGCGCGAGACTTTGAAGGAAGCAATGGTCGATCTACAAAGAGGTAAGTTCGTTTACCCTTCCTTGGTTCTTATGAAGCATGTGATCCTTAATTGGAGTTAAGGATAAAATTATAAATTCATTTGCATTTATGTTCGACTAGATTGGATATTACGTAACCCAGCCGGTGGTACTTCAGGGAAACCACTTGTGTTTCTGAAATCGATAATGCCATGTTTGATCGTATGTATGTGATGTATATATGATTACGAGGCGTGATTTGCGTTTTTTGAATATATGTGATATTATGTGGTTTGTCTTGAGCGACATAGTTAATAGGTTTTGTTAAGGTATTAATTGATTGAATCCGAAACACAAGGATTCATTAATATGATTAAGTCCAGAATGGGATATTGCCACTAAAGTGTTTAATAGCATGTTATATGATTATGGCTTTGTCTTAATCAGTTAATACATGGACTGAATTCATATATCAATTAGGTTATCAATGATTATTTATGGTGGTCTGAAATAAATACTAAGCAGGCTAGTAACATTTCGGTAGTAGCGCCCCTTATAAATTTAATTGGTTTTAAAAACAGCGCCTATTATAATTTATTTCTTTTAATGCAAATTGTTTATGCTATATGATAACATGATATATTTTGCATGTTATGTTGCTTCACATGGTGCACAGTATGGCCTTTTAGACCAATGTGTTTGGCAGGTTATTATTGTTGTTTTACAAGGGTTGTAATTATTAAATACGGCTTGCATGTCGTTTTTGTTTTATTGTAATTTTATTTTACTATTAGTAGTATTTATTTAATTGTTGTAATAAAACAAGAGACAATGCGGAAACCATTTGAAATCATGCAATCCAACCATGATGATGGAAGGCTAGGTGTCTATCATGAAGTTAGGTGGTCAAATCGACATCATGGGCCTTATTACTACCTAGGAATGGCTTGTTGATCTTCATAGTGGCTTATGGAGATCAATCTAGATTAAGGCCATACTGTGACACGTTTATTATATGCATGTATGAGATGCTATGTATGATGTTACATGAGTATGTGATGCTAGATGTATGATGAGATCTATTAATTGAAAATTAAAATCAATCAAGATCCCTCACATAAAATTTAAAGTTAACATGTCATCCATATTTAAACACTTGTCAGACCTTTTATCACCTTGTGGGTTCTACGAAGTAGAAGTACATTAGGTTACATCAGTGAGACAAGATGAGTAATGGTGCTACCCATATGTTTAAAAATGGTTTAACTTTATTAGGTTATCATAACGGTTTTGGGCCTAATGGCATTAGATGGGATTTTAAACATGTCGGGACATATGATGTCAAAATCCCATAAATATCTAAGAGTTACATGAGGTCATAATTGGTAAGAGTTACCTACTAAATAACTTAATTTTAAGTGTCATTGCAGAAAGTGACTTAAGTTGAGTAAAATATGGATCTTAGCTCACTAGATTAATATGATTATTCTTGAGGTTGTTAATTTAGTGAGAATCTTTCATAATCAAATACTTATCGAACTTTGCACATTCATTGTAGATGGCCAACAATAACAACAATTCTACTATGTCATTGCGCGATCGAGTCCTTGAAGGATAAACTTCTTGGGACTAACTTCCTAACCCAGTGTTTCGAAATTTGAGAATTGTTCTCGAAGCGAAGGAAGCTTTATGTCACGGATGAACCTCTCACGAAGAACCGGTGAAAATGTTCTAAATTTGAAAGAATGCTTATGAGAAGCATCATAATGACTACATTGATGTTGCATGATTGATGCTAGCTACCATGAGATTACGAACTTCAAAAGGATACGGAAAATATGGAGAAAACATGATATGATCTTCAATCTTAGGAAATGTTCCAGTGACAAGCAAAGGCGAAAAGGTATGAGACTACAAGGCCTTTGCATCCCTTGCGAGATGGGCGAGGGTGCTTGATTAAGTGCTCATGTTCTAAAAATGAGAAAGGCTATAATGAGCACCTTGATAGGCTTGGATTTCCATTTGAAGTTAGCAAGCGATTTGATCCACAGATTCACTTCGATAGATTTATAGCGATTTGTCATGAACTATAACATGAATGAAATGAATGAATCTATCACCACGACTTTGCATACGATGCTTAAAACCTTCATGAGAATATTAAATCAAGCACGGCCATGTTCGATGGTTCAAAATGAAAGGGCTTCAAGGGAAAGGGCAAGAGGCAAAGGAAAGTCAATGCTTTCTGACCGAGCTTGAACCCGAGGCTAAAGCCACGAGGAGGTGTTTGTTTCTTTTTGATGGGCTGGTCATTAGAAGAGAAAGCGCAAGCTATATTTAGAGGATAAGAAGAAGAAGAGAATGGGTGAGACTAGTTCTTGGTGTATGTTATACAAATTAAATTTTCTCCTTCTAGTTCACCGGGTATTAGATGGATGTGGTGGATCTCACATTTGTACAAATGTGCGGGGGCTCAAGGAGTAGACAGCGAAGAAGGCGAAGTTGATCTACGAGTGAGCAATGGAGCAAAGTTCTTTTGCTTTAATTTGTAGGAAGTTATGAACTTACTTTGCCCGAGTGGAGAAACTTTTGTTAGTTTTGGACAATTGCTATTGTGTTCCTACAATATGTAGGAATAATATTTCAGTTCTTGTTTGGATAATGATGGTTTTTCTTTTATTATTAGAATATGGTAACCAATTTTCATAAAGACATGTTCTATGCAAAATGCCTATTACAGGATGGTCTTTATGTTATGAACCTTCAAAAATCCAACAATTCTCATGTCTATAACATAACTACTAAAATTTAAGTCGATGATTTATTGACCTATCTTTAGCATTGTCGCCTTAGCCATTATAAATGAGAAAGCGTCTAGCTCAATAAGTTGGACTTTTGAATTCATTTGATTTTGAATCATATGATGCATGAATCTTGTCTATTGGGTAAGATGACAAAGGATCCTTCTTGGACACAGTGAAGGGCGATGGTGTGGATCTCATACATACGAGATGTATGTGGACCATTAAGTTGGGGCAGCTAGAGGAGGTTACAAGTACTTCATTACATTTGCGATGACTTCCAGCGAGATATGGTTATGTCTACTTGATGAGACATAAATCTAAATCATTGAAATATTCACAAATCTTTTTCAAAATGAAATTACAAACCAACTTGGAAAGACAGTAAGGCACTTTGATCTGATGAATTCAAAGCGAATCTTTGAACGAATTTACAGTGACCATCTTAGAACTTGTGGAATCATTTCACAATTAACTCCCACAGAACTTCACCACAATGGAATGGTGTGTATCGAGAGGAGAATCAAACTTTATTAGATATGGTTCGATCTGTGATTGAGTCAGCGGATCTTCCATTTACACTTTTGGGGTTATACACTTGAAGCATTTGCGTTCACATTAAATCGAGTTCCGTCAGCGGTTGAAAAGACACCATATGAGATGTGTTGGTAAAACCCGATTATCTTTTCTTAAGATTTAGGGTTGTGAGGAGCTTATGTAAAAGCGTCCAGAGTTTCAAATAAGAGTGAGCCCGAGTCGGAAGTAAATGTGTCTTTTGGCCAAAGGGAGTAATCACAAAGAGGCTAAGGGATCTTACTTTTGATCCGCCCCAGAAGGAAACAAGAAAGTGTTTGTTGCTCGGAATGGTGTCTTTAGAAGGAATTTATTTCTAAAGGAACCCTAGTGGGAGTAAGGGTACAGCTCGAAGAAGTTAAACACAAGTAACATTAGGCTACTTTTGTGGATACTCATAGTCAGCGAACTATTGTTGACACACCTCTATGTACAAAATTCACGATGATCCGTTCGGGGATCGTCATGAGCGAGAGATATGGATTTCTTGTGGCGATAGCCATGTTGTATTGTTAGTGGATCAAAATGAACCTTTACCTATCGAAGGCTATGTTGGATCAAACTACGAGAAATGGTTAGAGGCTATGAAGTCACGAAATTCAATCCCATGTATGATGGCCAATTTATGGACCTTGGTGACCCACACGAAGGTACAAAGACCATTAGGTGCAAATGGGTTTTAAAAGAAGCTGACATGGATGGAAAAGTGCATACTTACAAGCGAGGCTAGTTGCAAAAGGTTTCAAACAAACTCATGGTATAGACTATGATGAAACTTTTTCACTGTGATTTATGCTTAAGTCTATCAAATTCTTGTGCCATTCTTGCATATCATGATTATGAGATTTGGCAATGGATGTTAAAAGCTGCGTTTCTTAATGGAAACTTACTTGAGGATGTGTACATGACACAACTTGAGGGTTTTAATACAACTAAATTACAGAAGTAAAGTATCTGACTTCAAGATCCATTTATGGTTTGAAGCGGGCCTCTCAGGTTGGAATCTTCGTTTTGATGAATCGGTCGAAAGGTTTGGATTGTCGAAAATGAAGATGAGCCTTGTGTTTTATAAGAAAATTAGTGGGAGCGCAATTGTATTTTTGGTCTTATATGTTGATGACACATTTTACTCGTAGGAATGATATCCTGCCTTTACTTGAGTGTCAGTCTTGGTTAGGGAAGTGTTTCTCGATAGAAGGCAGCGAAATTTGCCTATATCCTAGGGACCAAAGATCTATAGGGAATGATGTAAGAGGTGATTGGTCTAAGTCAAAGTACTTACATAGACAAGTATTGAAGCGGTTGTTATGCAAGATTCAAGAGGATACTTCCGTGTCGTAGGTATTGCTCTTAGCAAATCTCGGTTCCTAACACTAAAGATGAGTAGGAGCGGATGAGTGAATTCCTTATGCCTCGATGATAGGATCTATCATGCTTATGCCATGTTGCACTAGACCATATGCATGTATGCTTTAAGCATAGCAGTAGATACAGTCGAGATCCGGTGAGAGTCCTTTGGGCCAATTTTATCGAGAACATTCTTAAGTATGCGAAGGTCTAGGATATGTTCTAAATTGTATAGAGCGGATTGGAAGATGATCCCGGTTGTAAATGGTTACACGGAATCATGACTTCTAATCGACAAAGATTTCGATGCGATCGGGATATGTGTTAGAATAAACCAAGTATGGAGACTTTGAAGGCTTGAGAATACGTCTGAGGTAAGTTTCGTTTACCCTTAACTATCTTAGCTAGTGTGGCTTCAGGAAGTAAGTTGATACTGAGGCGTAGGTTGGATTCGACTTACGATGCAGTGAACATACTCAGGGTATTTTTAGGGAGTTTGAGAATTAGGCTGCGCCTTCCCTCTCTTGATTAGAGTGATTGAGTTCAAGGGCGGGACAAGCGAGATGGTGTCTATTGAGGCCCGTCTGAGGTTGGTACTAGGGACGAAGGCTGAACCATTCACATGGATGGTAGTCTTCGGTATAAGGGACGGATTGTGGTTCCCCAATTGGCAAAGCTGAGAGAGGAGATCCTTCGGAATTCCATTGTTCTCGTTTTGCGGTGCATCCATGTGGCACGAAGATGTATCATGATCTTCGTCACTAGTATTACTGGAGTGGGATGAAGAGACACGTTGCGAATTTTGTCCGAAGATGTCTCACGTGTCAATAGATTTGTAAAACCCCAGAAAATTTAAAATTTTCTAAAAGTATAAAATTAAATAATAAATTGCTAAAATGGCTCAAGGAAGCCTAGAAAATTTCCCAAAGCTTGGATGACGAAACGGACTGCGTCGTTGAGTCCATCTCACAAAAACGAATAACTTAGAAAAGTTTCGTTGAATTCCTAGGTAGTGGGAATTCTTTATGAATTTTTGAAGTTAGGTATCTAGTAACCCCAGGAACGAGAATTTCTTAAAAATCTCGAGAGTTAGGAAATGACTTGAGTTAAGTTCATTTAAAATAAATTGAACTGAGATGGAAATAAATTGTTTCGGGACGGAAACGAACCCGGACGAGTCTTGGACGCGTGGCGCGAATGGGTCCATCGACAAACTTCTAAAAGGAAAGAGAAGAAAATCGATTTTTTCTCCCATTTTGGGCAATTACGGTAGTGGGCGTGAGGGAGTGAGAGGGGAAAGAAAAGTTCTTCCAGCCTGTCTACGATCTACGAGATCGAGTGGTGAAATCCGTCGAGCCAAGAGATTTAAAGTTCATACACTCGAATAGAGTACACTCGTGGGTCGCAGGCAACCGCCTTGATTTCATAGAGATTTCGGGTTTGAGAAGAAAAGCTAGTGGGAAAGCTCTGCACATTTCTCTTTAAGATTTGCGATTGATCGACGGCTCAGTTTCGTCGAGCGAGACTAAAGTCGGAGTACTCATCGAGGCGATGCATGGGCACCGAAATCAAGAATTTTTGTCAAAGATTCAAGCGAAAGTTCATGAAGGCCGTGGGTCTCGGGTCTTCGGGACTCCAAAAAGTTTCGTCTTCGCTCCAAGAGGTAGGGAACCTTCCTACTCGGGTTTATATTTCATCTAAATGTTGTTTTGGTCTTGGTTGAGCCCTAGGGGCTGTTTGATTGTGTTCGGACACAAAACTGATTTTTACGGTTTTGAGCTATGATGTCCAGTTTTTGGGTAGCTTTTTGAAGCTGATTTTTGGGCTGAGTTCGGGACAGGTTTTGTGCCATGTTTATGGCGATTTGTGGTCACCCGAGAATGGGACCCGGGTTGTTGTCGAATTGAAAGGTTGTTTCGGGACAGTTTTGGGTGGAAAAGCTCGCATAATGCGGGAGCTAAAGACGAGGAGCGCCAATTTCGTGGGTTCCATGGCTACCCAATTACGCTGTTTGTGCGAGGCCTCCAACCCAGAATGACCATAACCTCGTCAGGAGCTCATTTTGGTCTTCTTAGACTCTATAGAAAGCCCTTTGAGTCTAGAATCCATACATATATAGTTTGATAAAATTTGAGCTCATATTTGGTCCGAAAATGATGAAAAACAGTAGGCCCCTGCTGGTTCCGTTTGTCAGTCACTGTTCATACGAGGCCTCCAACTTCGGACGGCCATAACTTTCTCGTCCGAGCTCCGTTTGAGGTGTTCTTGGACTCTATGGAAATCTCTTGGAGTCTAGAATCTGACCATATGATTTTCAATGGAAATTGGTGCTCACATACTTGTTTAAAAATTGATTGTTACAACAAGTGTGCTAATTGTTGGTTGTGTGGATGTGAGGAGTTGTGTGCTAAAGTGGCCATTACATGGCAGGTTGCCAGAGCTATCTTAGGTACATGATACCATGAATTAGCCTAGGAAATGAGGTGTGTCATTGCTTTGCTCCTAGGTAGTGACTTGATGAAATGTTAACATGTGTTTGTGTGATTGATTGAGTAAGCATTTCTTGGTTAAGAGGTGTCATGCTTGGATGTCAATATGTGTGCTCCTAACATATTGGGTTTGTGATGTTTTTCGGTGTGGACATGTATTGCATGTGGAATGTTGTTGGATTTAGTTGTGGGAATTATGCGCCATGATGCCCAGCTAGGGTTTAATTATGACATACTTGTCTAAGTAGTAGTCGGAATGATGTTGATGCATGCTTGTTTGATGTGTTGACATGAATGTGATAAATGTTAGTATGACTGCATGTATATTAAAGTTTAATGAATGTATGGACTTTTGTGTGCATTAGACATGAGTGTCAATTTTAATTGGGTCATACGGTATAGAGTGTCCATGTAAGGAGTCTTTATACATTGGGCGCTGACTTAGAGTGCAATGGCACAATTGCATTGCACTGGTGCACGGGGTCATCGCATGGTGTGGGTGTGAGTGCATAGTAATTGTCATTCACCATCCTTGGTGAATGGGTTGTGAACTTCGTACTTTGGACGAGTCATTAAGAATCCATAGTTTGCATGGTGTTGCGGAGTTAAGGAAATCAAATGGCTCATTCCATTTCACATGCATTAGGGCACCCTAGAACAGTAGGAGTGAGTGCGTAGGGTGGTTTTCTTAAGAGAATTGTTTGGAGGGTTGACGACAATGTATTTGCTCGGAGTATGCCTAATTGATATACATCGGAGGGTTGTCCACAAAATAGAATATTAGAGTGTGTCCACTATTTATATCGGAGGGTTGTCTACGGGTAAACACAAATACCTTTATTTGCAAATGGTATTCATTCATGGAAAAATGCATGTTTGAGGGAGTCGATGAGGACTTGATATATGGGGCATGATGAGTCGCATCTCATTCATGACAAGTAGGATTATGTGCTAGGATTGCGTATCTGGGTTGGTGTGTCTTAGTTGTTTGACCATTCATGTGCATTTAGGTGGGAATAGCCCTTGTAAGACTTATCTCTTGGCGTTAGCTCACTTATCGTCGTGGGACCACTTTCGGTCTGGGACATGTGGGTGGAAGCGGTGCTCCTTAGAGGCCCGACATTATGAGGCGAGACGGATTGTGGCCTTGATCCATGTTTTTGTATATTGTATTTAGAACATATTAGTTTAATATAATGTTTTACATTAAAGTGATGTAATAACTCTTGGTGGCTTCCGGTGATATAGATTGTATTTATGGATAAAATGGGTCATACGTGGCCATTTTGCTCGTATGTGGACTGGTGTGGTCGTTTGTATAATATTGGAGACCAGGTTGCCATGAAATTGCACGGGTTCTATTTTAGGTAAACTCCCCGTGCAAAGGGACTATGCCTATTTCGTTAAATCCACAGGTCACAGGAAAGGGACTCAATGGAGTGGTGTCGGGTTACCTAACATCCTGAATTTTTCTGCGGGTTGGCCAGGTTTGTCGGCTAACCCAGTTGGGGTGTCACAAGATTAAGGCTAAGCATCAAAGGCCAATAGGGCTACTCCAACCATTGGAGGTAGCGGAGTGGAAATGGGAGCATATCACGATGGATTTTATGACTCACTTTCCACGGACATCACGAGAAGCATGTTGCGATATGGGTGATAGTGGACCGGCTTACTAAGTCGGCACATTTTCTGGTTATGCGGATTACCTTTACATTGAAGGAATTCTGCAAGTTGTACATACGAGAGATTGTACGGTTGCATGGAGTCCCAGTCTCCATAGTATCGGGCTCCCGGGATCAAGGTTTGACCGGTTAAGAGTTTCACGAGCCGTAGGGTTATAGTTGAGATGATCTGATTTTCATCCCGCAGAATGCGGTCGGTGAAAAGGGACTATCACGGTGTTAGAGGACATCTGCGAGAGCATCGTCACGGATCTCGAGGGTAGTTGGGAGGGCACTTACCCGCCGGTCGAGTTTGCCTATAACGATGGTTATCGACGAGGTATACGGAGGCGTCTATGAGGCATTATATGGGAGGCCCGTACCGATCTCAATTTGTTGGACCGAGGTGGGGAGAGAGATCCACCCGAGGGTTTAGAGTTGATTAGTGACACCTCGGTGAGGTGGACTTGATACGTAAGCGATCTTCTCACGACCGTAGGCGAGGAAAGGATTCTGTGAGCACACGGTGACGACCTCTAGAGTTTGAGGCGGGTGATCATGTCTTCTTAAAGGTAATACCTAAGAGAGGAGTGGTCAGGTTTGGCAAGCGAGGAAAGCTATCATCAAGATATATTAGGTTCTTGAGTTGCTGGGAGGGTGAGTATGAACTACCGATTGGCAAGCTACCATCAAGTTTATCGAGTGTTCACGACGTATTCCATGTCTCCATGCTTCGGAAATACACTTCAGATCTGACTCATATAGTGGATTGAGCGAAAGCGTTTGATCTGGATCGGGACAGGAAGGGGACCGGTCACGCGTGTAATGGATAGCCCAGAGACCCGGGTTTTAAGCGGCAAGGTTGTGAGGCTAGTGAAGGGAGATGCTATGGCGGCGCAAGGGTAGAGGAGGCAACATGGGCGTGAGGACACGATGTACCGCGCATCCTGCTTATTTAGGATGAAGAGTATGTTCTTTTAGCCATTTGGTAGCATTCAATGACTATTGCATATGCATGTGATTGCATATGGTTGCGTGTAGAAATTTCAAGACGAAATTCTTTTAAGGGAGGGAGAATGTAAGACCCGAGAAAAACCTAGAAATTTGAATTTTTGCTGGGAAGGGCAAAATGGTAATTTTGTCAAAATTCTTTCTAGATCTCGGGCCAAGCCAAAGCGGACTTAGCAGGTTGGAATCGTCGCGAAATCCTAGTCACCTAGGTGAATTTCATTAAATTTGAGAACGGAGTTAGTTTTCACGAAATTCGAGCGTGGGTCAGTGAACCACAGCGAAGATTTTTAGAAAAATCTCAAAAAATTTCAAATATTTAAAGAATGTCCATTTAAGATAGATTGAACCAAAACCAAGACGAAATAAATTGTTTCGTGACGAGAATGGAACCAAAGAAGTGTGACACATGGCATAACGTGAGCCACGTGTCCACACTATAAATAACCAAAAAATTATCAAACATGCCAAAAGATCTCATTTTGGTCTAAGACCAAACCGTAAGAGAGAGAAAAAAAAGGCAAGCTTCTCTCTACAATTCACGAGTTTTCGTTGGTCGGATCTCGTTGGGTCAAGAGTTAAAGTTGCTCTAAGCGATGGGAGCTACGCGTGGGTACCAAAATCACAAGATTTTGCCAAGGTTCCAAGTTCAGGTTTTCACGAAAATCGAGAAAAGGCGGTGTCCTAGGAATCACATTATTTGAGGTAGGGTTTTTATCCTACTCGGTTTAATTTCTGTCTAAGGGCATGTGTGTGTGTGTGTGTGTGTCAAAGTGGAGAATGATGTCCAATCAGTTTTTCCTTCGACCCCCTTACTGTGTTTTGGCCATAACTTGGTCATCCCTTGTTTGAATTGAGTTATTCTAACTTATGGGTAAACTAAACTTATAGGAGAACATATTTCCTTGAAATAGGTATATCCAAATTCAACCAATCTGACTCATAAATGCATTCAAAGTAGAGCTATGTTCAGGCAGTTTTCCTGTTTTTTTCGAACCCATGATTGTGTTTTGGCCATAACTTGGCCATAACTCATTTTAATTGAGTGATTTTAACTTCTAGGTAAACTAGATTTATAGGAGAACATATTTCCTTGAAATAGGTCTATCCAAATTCCGACCCCTTTGGACTCAGAAATGCATTAAAATGGGAGCTATGTTCGAGCCGATTTCTGGTTACGTTTGGCGAGTAATCCAGGTTATTTAGGACATATCTTAAGTTTGTTGATCAGGTTGGGTGGTCGAGTTGGAGAAGAACCCTAAAAACTGTATCTAAAAATGAGTACAAAGAAACAGTGTCAAATTAGGGGTTAAGACCCCTGAAATCGGGTATCACAAACTATTCCAATGTAAGTAGATTAAACTGACTAGTTTTGAATGAAAAGGCCATAACTTCTTCGTCCGAACTTCGTTTTGGGTGTTCTTGGACTTTATAGGAAAGCCCATTGAGTCAAGATTCCAGCCATATACCTGTGGAGGACAGTTGGTGAACATAACTTTTCTGAAATCAATGTTTTGCCAGTGCTGCTGGCCGGCTAGGGCCAGCTTTTCATGTGAGGCCTCCAACTTCGGACGACCATAACTTCTTCGTCCGAACTCTGTTTTGGGTGTTCTTGGACTCTATGGAAATCCATGGAGTCAAGAGTCCAGAAATGTGCACTATGGAGGGGATGGTAGGGTGATCATAAATTTTCTAAAAATCTATGTTTTGTACAAAGTCTGCAGGTTGCTTGGTTGTGTCCATGTAAATAGCCAGGTTTTGACATGTCCATTGCATGGCATGTGGTAGGCTATTGTATTGGGTAGGAATTTCCATGAGTTAGCCTAAGGAAGGTTGTATGACATTATTTGTTTAGTCATAGATTGATGAATGCTAATATGCTTGATATGATGTCTATATATATTGGCATGAAATATGGGGAACTTATGTGCTTGCGATATATGTTTTTGACATGAAGTACAACTGATAATAATGGTTCATGTAGTGTGCATCATACATGTAACATGAGAACATACAGTGGAATTAGCATTGCATATGCATAGGGACATCGCATTATGTTGGTTGTGTGTGCATGAGTATGGTCATCCATCATCAGTGTTGGTGAATGGGTAGTGAGCTCGTACTTTGGACGATGTCCAATCAATGTCTCACGGTTTAAACATAAAATGTGAAATATAATTAATGTGTGTGGGCGGAGGCAAGAGAGTCGTTAATCCTTGGGTGAAAGTGGAACGTGGTGTAAGAACTGGCGATTATTGATCGAAAAGTTTTGTATTGGTGTAAAGAGCCCGGTAGACGTGGCCAAGGTTCTATTGAGAATACACATGGTTATGGTTTATCACATAGACCCCGGTTGTGTGATAGAGTCGAAGTTGACTCCAGGATTGGATTGTCCATTGGAACTTTGCATTGGGTCTTTGGTGGTAGGTAAGGGCTTGGTATATGTGTGTCATTGGTGCTGGTGGCGGTTTGTCACACTTGGCATAGGCGTATTGTAGGGGAAGTCGATGGTGTTTCGAGATATGAGCATGAAGACATTTCTGCAGACTGACATATAACATTCATGTAGACATTTACTTGGATGTTTGTTTGTTTTATTTTATCAGGCATTTGCACTTGTGCACTTAGATGTGGAGTAACCCTTATAGAAGTTATTCTCTACTGGGCTTTGCTCATCGTGGGACCACAGCTTTGGTCTAGGGAGTTAATAGGGCGGCAGCTCAGCGAGGCCGTGATTGTGAAGAGAAGACAGACATATGGCCTTAACAATACTTTTATAAAAAAAAGTATTTTATGTAAGAGGCATAATTAAATTATTTTAAACTATTGTATAAATCAGCCAGGTATATAATTTTGGTAAGAGGGTGTGGGTGGATCTGCTGGTTTAGTCGCATTTATTTTTTTATGTTTTAGTTTAAATGTGAATGAATCGGTCTGATAAAGGGATATATATATTAGGGATATGGATAGATGGATACTGTGAGTGAATCTGCTTCTGTTGAACCACCCCAGATGGGTTATGATTATCTTTGGCCGCCATGTTGTATGTTGGTGGGCTCCCCCGAAAACCGAGAGACTCGCCGAATTTTGTGGTATGGTTCGATAAATAGGGACCTGACCAGTGTGGTATCGGTCTTACAAAATCCACGAATTCCGTTGTTTTGACTTGTTATCCGCCAGGACGTGGCGGCATTTCCACGATAAGGGGTGTGCAAAATATCTGTCAGGCCCAATCCGCCGAGAACACACCAAACCATCATGTGACAACCTAAAGTGCCAGTCGTGACACATTGGGGTCACTCCTCCTTGACCCAGCTCTATCCGACCGCGGGTACACCGCCGCCGCCTTTCCAAAGCTTCAGACCAATTCGTCATAAGTCTTGCGTGCGTTGTCGCCGTCCATCCGTGACCGGCGCGTTCTTTGTGCGCATCGGCCGTTGCGCGTCCGGCGTGGCGCGTCAGCGCGCAGCATGCCCGTGGTGTCGACGGCGGTCATGACGGCGTGTCCGCCATGCCTTGACCGCGACCGCTGGCCGGCGACGCCGGAACAAATAAACTTTACATTCGCGTGGGGCGAAGATGGTATCCGCATGGCTATCTTGCTTCCCTTCTTTTTCTTTCGCTTTCTTGGCGCCAATTCATATCACGTGCGTACATTCAAGGCAACGTGAAACACGACTTTTATAAGTAATATTCAATCATATACGTGAATTTAAATTTACAACCATATTCTTACTGCATGCAAGCGGGTTTCTCAAAGTCTAAAATACATTACAAGCGAATCGACCCTTTTTTTAACAACTAGGCTCTTGGACCTGTTTCGTCCCCCTGTGTACCTTTAGGTAGCTTGAAAGAAATATTTTCCTAAAATGAGGGTGAGCAATGCGCGATAGATGAGATTTCTCCTAAGGGCTGCTCCACACTTAGTACACATGCAATGGAAAACATACACATTCAAACGCAGTATTTTGTTAGCTGAATGTCACCACATGTACTCTGCATATAAGTCCTCACCGAGCTCTCTCTCACACATACGTTTTCTTGTGTATTAGAAAAATCAGTTCTAAAACAAGGTTTTTTTTGGCACGAAAGCTAATTAGAACAATCTCAAGATATCCAAGGATTTATTGGTCAACCCTCAGTATAATTTAGTGGACATACTTTTGAATATCTTTTATTTAGACTGACATAAATATAATTTGTGGACATCTTGATAATATTTTGTTGGACAACCTCGATATTCTTGGACATATACCGATAATACTTGCACATTTGGACGGCCTTGATTTCGATTGTGAAAAGCCATGTATTGCTCACGCCTATTCTACTGATTGACCGCCGTCGTATGAAATCTACGACATGTCATTTCATGCCAATTCATGTTAATATATCTTATAAACATATAATAACATAATTTACCGCGGCCGACGTATTATTAAGTTAACTGCAACCTTACATTAAAAACGGCACATATGGACCAAAAACAGTCCGTGAATCAATCCCGAACTGTCAAACGATCCGAAAGATACGCGTTATCCCAATCATTGGAGTTCCATCCATGACGAATTCACTTTGACAACTCATCCATTTGAAGAAAATTTTTTTTTCGTTTTTCTCAGAGAAAATGAAATTAAATGCGATCCACATTTGATTGAGCCGGTATTCAAGTCAAAATACCTGCTGGGAGCCTTTGCCATCTCGAGCATTGTTTATTCAGGTATCATTTTGTCGAATCACCTCGATTTTGTTTTATTTTGCTTTAGATCCATCATTTTTATGATGTTTCTTCAATTCTGTTTATCTTTTCCGTCTAGAATATCTCATGCTGGAAATGGGAATTTTAGTCTGTATATTTTCTTGAGAAATGGAGATGTTCAAGGTAAAGCATTTAAGCTCTGTGCGTTGTTGTATTTTGTGTGACGTTCTTATAATAATCAGATTGGTTTAATCATTAATGGGACATATGCATAAAATTATATTTCATACTCTTCAGAAATCAGATCTCTGAGATTTGCTGAAGGAAATGCAAAAATCTGGTATTACGTCGTTTCATTTTGTTCCTCCTTTTTTGTTGTTTGCAAATATGCTGTTTATTGAAGAATATGGACACATTGAAAGATATCAACTCCAAATTTAAAATTTAAGCTAATTCAAGTTCTCAAACAAGGCATTTATTCTACAAAAAATCACGATCACTGTTTCAAAAAAAAAAATTAAAACTATTTTGAAAACACATACCAAATAGGACCCCGAAATTACCTCCAACAACAAACTAATCAACATCACTACTTTTATTAATCTAAATGCCTTGAGACAACTAGGAAAGTAGAATCTCTTCACTGGAGTTAAAACCTCACTGTGCTTTGGGAAGAATTTTGTGATGGTTCCTCTTGCTATACAGTAATACAGCTTTAAAGGAGCACAGAGTCTAAGAAACTAAAATTCTTTCACGAATAGGTAAAAAACAATAAGCTTTTATTAAGATATTTGAACAAATTCCAACAAGTTTATTCAAAAATGAACTAAGATAAGTTGTTGATGATACAGTAGTGATTTCATTTTATGGAAAGTAAAAGACTTTCAAGTAAACAAATACAACCATCCTTAAACAACATACAAACCTTCTGAAGTTTTCTTTTAAACTTAGTTCTTCAAGTGATTTGATATCATTTAACCAGATTACTTGAGGGCTCAGTGGAGAAACCGAGAGCTACAAGTCAGAGTTGAAAGAGGCACAAATAAAAAATTAATAAGTGTTATATATATCATATATATACCATATATATATATATATATATATATATATATATATATCAAATTAACCCCTCAATAAATTGACTACATTTTCTTGGCTATTGATAAGTTACATTTTAAAAGAAACAGGAGAATTGGATGCTTTCGTCCCACAATTAGCTCAAGGGTTAAACCGCCCAGCTTCAATGACACAAAAATTTTACGATTAGCAAAATTAACTATCTTGTTAAGTGCATGTTGGTGATGGTAATTAATTAAGGGTGGGGATTTAAATAATCAGCCAGGCCTAGCAGTGATGATGCAAATGTGAACGAAATTCTATTGTTGGGCTTGTGATTTCACTAGTCTTTGGGTTTGGGTTTAAAGTTTTGGGGTTGGGTTTTCGGTTTGAGTTTAGGTTTTGAATTTTAGGTTTAAGTTTAGATTTTGGTTTGGGTTATGGGTTTAAAGTTTTGAGGTTAGATTAAGATTTTCATTGGCATTGACTACCATCATTTTTCTGAAAAATCTGTATTTTGAGACTCATAATTTGCTGTTATCTAGAGCCATCTTCTAACTAAGACATCGATCTGAGCCTTGTGCCTACTTAGGTTCTTCCATCTAATATTATAATTAAACTAGTTAATGCATGACATTTGAATCACTAACGATTCAGCTCTGTCTGATTGTTCTCTAGACTTTGCCGAGTTTTATGTTTCTGTGTTCTTTCCATGGTATACACTGCTTTTCCCCTTATTTGTAGACTTCGGCAATCAAGTGGTGGCTATCAAGCATAGTAAATATCTGTCTGTCCCCCCTGAAAGAATTCTTCCAATTAGTTCCATTCTCACTTGATTGATGTCAAGGAATGCATTCTTCCGTCACTTTCATGGGTTTCTTTTGTATCTTTGGCACACAATTCGTATTATTTCTTGTTCACATAGCAGTGGCTACATTAGAGTTAAATTTGTCTGGCATAAGTTTGCATTCTTCTGTATACAATGTCAGACCTAAATATCTCATCCTGCTTGTGTGTTGAAAGTTCTAGCAGCATCGTAATAGTTTATAGTACAATTAGAATAACTCCTTTGGGATCTAGCATCATACTGGCTTGATCTTGCTTCACTCTTCATTGATGTACCCTGATTTGCAGGCACTTGATTTGAAGCCAAACTATGCCCGTGCATGGACCAACATGGGAATCAGTACTTATGCTAACCAAGTTCTTACATGATTGGTTGCCCAATTCTCTCATTCGTTTTTAGTACCTGTTGTTTTGTTTCTCCATATTGGGAATATGAATAAATCAGGCATGATGAATTTTTAGGGTAATAATACGAGGAATCTATTTGTTACTATGTTTGGGCACTGGCCATGAATCCCAAGACAGATAATGCCTGAACTAATACTTGAAACCTCTTGGTATGCTTTAGAGGATATATTTTCATTGATTGGTAAATGGAAATTCAGTAATCAGTAACCGAGATTCATTCACTGTGCAACTGTTCTTCTAGAATGACATGATCAGAACGCGTGAATCTCGATGTTATTTAAAGGAGTTTCCCGCTTTGGTGTAATATATTAATCTGTTTTGCCGAAGAATTTGGGATCTGGGGACTGCTCTGCTGGGAGTGGACAAAAGGGAACTGCTCGTCCAGGATCCATTATCCTGTTATGCCAATCCTGGAGTGAATAAGCCTCCCTAAATTAGGGGATAAGTTGGATGTTGGAATAGAACGTGGCAAGGAAACTCACTTGTAAAAATGCAAAATATAATTAAAAGAAATAAAGTTATCACAAGAAAAAGTGTTTTATGGTCCTTGGATTATCTGTTGGTGTTAAGATTTGAACTGCTGCAAGTACTTCCTGAGCTGACTTCCTTGATGTAGTTTACACCAATATTCCATTTTCCTCCCCTTTTTGTGCATCCTGATTCAGCTGTAAAGTAAAAATCCATCAACTCACAGTAAAATGTTTCAGGTCAAAGTCAACTCATGGTTCAGAAATGCATTTTACTTTGCTTTATATCTAACTCAAATTTAAGGTTTTAGGTTTTCGACTTTGATTTATAGGATTCAAATTTTGGATTTAGGGTCTAGAGCTTTGAATCTAAAGTCATATCAAAGCAAAGAATGCCGAATTTAGTTTTATTTTACTAAAACTTATATGATAATTTCATAAATAAACTGAAGATTAATTTTGAGTACGGAATTTTTGTGAATGGAACAAAATGTAATACCGAAAAGTTGTCTTTGTCATATGGTGTATTAAAGCTGTGGGAACTCAACGTCTTTATTTTTTTCAAGTTATCAATGTGTTTAATGATTAAATAAGAAAATTTCAGTTTTATTTATTACTTGATCATGAATTTATTATATCCGTACTTTCTGTTGCTAGGTTATTTGGAATAAAAGACAATGTTTCGATTGTATGAATTTTAACATTTGGTATATGAAGCACATGCAATGAAATAAGTGGACGAAGTTGGACTAAATGTTTGGTATCCTTCTGAGTTTGATCATAAAGACCATATCTTATATGACCACAACTCTTTCCAAAACTGATATTCTAAATGGGAAAACTATCATTAATAGATAAAAAAATTTCTATTTTGTTTCTTGTTTCCATCTTCCCTACTGTTCTCACCCTTTTCAGAATGTGAATGGATGCCTTTCCTAAAGTGGAATAGGTAGAATGTCATTATGGAGACTCTTGAATGGTACCCGCTCAATTTGCTTGACTGTTTTCAGCTGGAAAAGATGTACAAAGAAGGGGATGAATGGAAACTTATAGGCACCATTAGGAAAGAAATTTTGGTCTTACTTAATAGGTATAGCAAATTTATGGATTTTGGATTTCCGTTTCTACTTTCAAAGTACGTTTTTGGGGATATATATAATGTATAAGTGATTGTAAAGTCATGGTGAAGAAAGGTCCTTCCTTTTTCTAACAAGTCTCCATCAGCTAAAGTTTTCTTATCAAAAATCCAATTCTTTTAGTTCATGGGCATTACTCTGAACAAAGCCAACAATTTAATAAATTCTTCATCCTTATATAATATCTCAAATCAATTTATTATAAATATATATTTTGGGAGCTCAAAGTATTTAGGAAGTGAGTATTTTTCGATCTCAGATGAGAGGATGAAAGGGAAGAATCAGTTTATTTTGGGAGAATGAGCCAACGTGGATTCTATACATTTAACGTCCAGCTTTCTTTCTAATTATCCTTGTTGGAAAATGCAGAAGGTGTTACCCCAGTGATAGGAAATAAAGTTAAAAAAAAAAAGCATGCTAAGACTTGAGTAGTTCAGACAATAATAAGAAAGAGACATGGTAGGTGCTTGTCTTTCATAAAAAGAAATATAATATAGTTTCACTTCTTCGATTCATGGGTTTTCCCCTTTTTTGAATTTACCTTTACGCGACATTGAAAGATGATCTTTCTCAACTTTCAAAGATAGGGATGCCATGATTCTCGAACCAAGAACATATCCTTCTAAAAGCTCTTTCCAATGAGACTTGCAGCTTAGGGAAAGTTGATATGAAAATGGGTATCCAGAACGGAATTCCAACCTCTAAATGCATTTTCTATAGTCATTCGATCTTGATCTAAAACTTGAAGGGGTGCTCCATATATAACCAACAAAATGCTTATGACATCGGCTATGAATCACACCGGTCATCATAGACAATCTTGGTATGAGGTTGGATCATCGACCCTAGTAGTGGCTCCCTTTACTAATAAAGGGGCTGGAGGGATGATGGTGTTATTGGTAGTGCTCTCATTGTCATAAGGGATTATCACTTGTTTTTACTTCTACTTGGACTTTTTGATCCATTGCTATTGAATTAGCAGCTAGAATGAAAGAATCCCCTTTTTGATAGAGTTTGCTGACACAGTGTCAGGTTTATGTAGATACTCTCAATCAAAATTCTAATGCAAGAAGGGGAAGCAAAATGGGTGATGCATCAAAAGCCAGTTTTTAATATTTCTACTCAAATTGTATGTATGTTACTTGATGATAACATTAATAATCCTACACATTCTAAATCGAATGAAACATACAGATGACATGTACCAAAATGCCCTCTTATTAATTACATAGTGTTGAGAATTATTATTACTTTTAATGAATATTTATCTTAAAGAAGGAGGGGGTAATGTTGTCGAACTTTACAGACAAGTTGTTGCTAATTATACTAGAGCAGCACGTTAAACTAGATGTAGAAATGAAAGCCTCTTTGGTATTTTTAAGGCACAAAGTTTAACAAAAATGTATTCTTTATAATGCAATAATCCAAAATTAAATTTTTTTTCCAAATACAATAAAATAACATGGCAAGCACAATATGTTTAAAGGCAATTTGAGAAAATTTGTGAGTGATTGCATGTAGTGTTTTGAGAATGGTTCGGAGGGTTGTCTATTTTCAAGAATTGGTATCACTTGCTTTTACTTCTACTTGGACTTTTTGATCCATTGCTATTGAATAGGTAGCTAGAATGAAAGAATCCCTTTTGATAAGAAGTTGCTATTGAATTAATCAATTGTAGCGAGAATGCACTCTTAGTCAAAATTCTTAGGCTGAAGGGAAGCAAAATGGGTGATGCATCAAAATCCAGTTTTTCACATTTCTACTCAAATTGTATGTATGTTACTTGATGATACCATTAATAATCCTATATATTCTAAATCGAATGAAAAATACAGAAGACATGTACCAAAATGCCCTCAACTGTGAATTACACAGTGTTGAGAAGTGTTGTTATTGTTGCAATGACTATTAATCTTAAAGGAGGGGATAACGCTGTCAAACTTTACAGACAAGTTGTTGCTAATTATACCAGAGCAGCACGCTAAACTAGATGTAGAAATGAAAGCCTCTTTGGTATTTTAAGGTACAAGGAGTTTAACACAAATGTATTCTTTTATATTACAATAATCCAAAATTTTATTTTTTAAATACAATAAAATAACATGGCAAGCACAATATGTTTAAGGCATTTGAAAATTTGTGACCAATTGCACAATTAACATATTATTAAACAAAATATAATGTTAGGAATGAAAATATAACATTAGTGCAAACTAGATATTAATTTATCATTCACATAAATTAAGCGAGAATACAACATTAAATACAAATAAACGCCCATTACTTCAAACACAAAACAAATAACAACTTTTGCTTTATATTCATAAAAGGACTCTTATTCAACTTCAAACACATACTACAACTTTAACTTTGCTTTACTCCAGCAAAGTAGTCTTATTTTCTAAATGATTCTTGCATTAAATTCGGTATTTTATAACCTGCAAACCAGGAAATGAAACATAAGTATTTTCAATCATAATAATGTATTTATTGATCCGTATATATATAGAAAGGCAAATCTAATTCTAACATTTCTTTTTCTTTTTTTTTAATGCAGAATATTGTCTCTTTAAAAACCTTAAACTATAAATCACATAGGAAAACATGCCTTGATGAGAGGTTGCCCAGCATAAAATAAAATCTGCAACTTTGGGTTTCCTAAGCCACAGTTGCATTGCTCAAATACTCTATTGAATAAGAATAACAATACAATAAAAATTTTCTTCAGAGAATATTCAAATCAAATTAGGAACTGGACAAAATAATAATTAATAATTATAAAAGCTCTATATATATATATATATATATATATATATATATATATATATATATACTCTCTATATATATATATATATATATATATATATATATCAAACCTATTGAACCTTAATATAGAAAGGATATAATTTATTTTGGGACATTCCAGTCAATTACAAAGTAGTTCAAATTAATTACCGGCGACATAGGGGCCAACTGAATCAAGGTACCAGCCTGAGCTTCCAAGAATCAACAACCTCACTACCTTGCATTGGGATGGAGAAAGCAGTTCCAGTCTGACTTCCGTATGGTCCCTTTATATTACTATTTATTACAAACGATAGCGATGTGATCACCATTCGTCCATTATACATTCCATATGTCCCGCTAATAGATGTCAAACGCTCTGAAGTTCCATCAATCTCAATCTATAAATTTAACACGTGTGCAAAGTAAGTAATAGGTTGTTGCGTTATTAATTATACATATAGAGAGAGAGAGAGACAAAGAGGCATATTTATATACTTACTACTGCTTTTTCACCATTAACATTAGGTTCTAGTCCACCATAAGGTCCATGTTCGTGACCTTCCTCGTCTTTGAAGGAGATGGACAGGAGGATACTTGGTTCGTAGGAGACAGTTATCTGTTTTATGTAATTTGGATCAACCTTGAAGCCAAAAGAGTCTCCACCCGTACCTCCCCATGGCCCCACTGAAATTCTTCCACTTGGATTCATCTACATGCATAAACCTCAAACTAACTTTTTTACCATTTTTTCGTTAATTATGAAACATATATTAATGGTTTTAATTATATACTCCCTATATCCCATTCTATTTGCCAAAAATTTCTTTTTATAGATGTCCCATTCTAATTGACAATTTCTATTTAAGCAAGCATAATTTTGGACTCATTTTTTTGTCCATTCTTCCTTTTCTTATTCTCATTAATTAACTATTTAATGTAGTAAAAGGATATAAAAGTAAAATGAGTATCTTATTTATTGAACTTTCTTAAACAATGTATAAAAAAATTTCTCAATTAGAAAGAGATTTGCTTTTTGAAGAGCAAAATTAAAATTTATTCCAGTACAGAGTATTCTGAATACTCCCTCAGTCCCATAACAATAGGCTTACAGTTAATTTCCACTTTTGTCAAGAAAATATAGTTTTATAGTTGAAATGATACTTTTTTTTCCTATAATGCCCCTAATTTAATATTAGTTAAAATAGTACACATTTAATAACATTTGCTTGATAATAATGTAAAATAAATAAAGGGTATAATAGGAAACTAAATGGCATAAATGATAGTTTTAAAAAAGAAAGGGAACTATATTTTGGGAATGAAAAATGAAAGTAAACCTATTATTATGGGACTGAAGGAGTATAAAATAAATGAGAGGTATATATATATCTTACCGGTTGCACATATATACCAAGAGCATCAACGTAGTATCCAGCTCTTCCATAAAATCCAACAACAACACTATCAGCTATGGGAATTGAGAAAGTCTTACTACTGTTGGTGGTTCCGTAAGGTCCATATGGATTGAGATTGGTGATGAATGTTAATGAAGCGGTAACGTCTTCCTCAAATTATACCATATGATCCACTTATAGACATCAAATACTCTGACGGCCATTTGATGGGGATCTATACAAGAAAAGAACATATTTACTGTAATTATTAAATTAAAATAAGTACATATATAAATAGTCAATGTAAAATCTATCCTAAACGTTTAACCATAGTTTTTACGCTAACACGTGAACAAGTATTATTTTGATACGATTTCAAAGTGTTAAAGATTCAAGCGATCAACACTTGCATGTAATTTTAGGAAATGTGCTTGTTACTTTGATATATTATAATCCATGATTGGATGAATAAAAAAATAAATATAAAATATTTGTTATTTTATTATCTAAATATAAGAATATTATCCAACAATTTAAAGTAATACTCTCCGTTTTAGATAAGTCATTCCACTATGATCTTAATATATTTAGAGTAAATAGTGCATTCCACAAGAGTATGAATTCAAAACTCTCCCTAATCTAATAATATGATGTTCATTTATATAATTACTTATTTTTGCATTTTTTCTAATGGCAATCACACCACATTATTTCAATTAACTAAAATACGCCCTCGATTTTTTTTTTGTTGGTTTTTTTATTTTTTGTAAAATAGTGTTGTTGGCCTAAATATATATACGTATATTTTCAATTATATATTTATTTAAATAAAAAAAAATTTCCTAAATTTTAGTTTGATGTCTATGTATTTAAATAATTTTTTTATATTTGATTTTTATATACCAAAGAATGATATTTGACGTTCTTTAATCTTCGTATTATTCTTGGTTAAGTATTTATACAGAGTGAAATTTTAAATTGAAAAATTAAAAGTGGAAATTGAATATATATATTCGAGTTACCTCTTATCTAAATAAAATTTTCAATTTAGATTATTTAATATATAGATATTTATTAAATATTTAATTGAATATATATATATATATATATATACCTCCTGTAATCATATATATATATATATATATACTACTATATATATATATTAAATACATGTAGATACTTAATTAAGAGTAACATCTTTAAACACTTAGGTAAAAAGTATAAATGGAAAAAAATCCATATATATATGAGAAGAAAGTTAAAATTAGTAATGATTTTTTTTAATCTAAGAGAACAAATGGAGACAAATATATACAAATGTATGATAAAAATTTTATAAAATTTAAAGAGACAAAAAAAATTCCCAACTTTTTAGGGTCGAATTAAAATTGAATAAAAAATATATTTTAAAACAAAATGTGAAATTAATAAAATAAAAAATTTAAAAGTATGACCCACTGAACACGTAAATCAATTTACGCAAGGTTGTTCTAGTTTAATCCAGATTTCAAATTCGATTCCATTTTTTTGATACACAGCTGCGTTAGAGTTTTATCATTTTTATGGTCTATGGAATGGTGAAAAAAATAAAGTGTGAAACTGTGAGTGAAAGCAACAGTTTCATCCCTCTCCTGAAAGTAACTGCACTATTTTTCCAAAAGAAGAAAAAAAATGAAAGAAAGAAGAAAAACAATAACCATTATATATATATATATATATATATATATAGAGAGAGAGAGAGAGAGAGAGGTAGTTACCTTATGTTCTGTACCCGGATCATTGTGATTTTCGCCACCGAATTGGCCAGAGATATCGCCATTAGCTTCTTTAAATGAAATGGAATTTATAACATCTCCTGAATAAATGGTTATATCAGTTATCCCACTGGTAGCTATGTATTTCCATGGATTCCCACCGGGACCCCCGATTCGAAAGGAAATCACCTTCTTCCTCCTGACTGAGCAGCCAAAACCAGTAAATATTGCAGCATCCACATAAATAATGCGTAGCCACATATTAGTATTGATGCCATATACCATTCGGATTAAGACTTAGGAAGTGGATCTGTTGAATG
This sequence comes from Tetrastigma voinierianum, assembly GCA_016808115.1. Lineage (NCBI taxonomy): Eukaryota > Viridiplantae > Streptophyta > Magnoliopsida > Vitales > Vitaceae > Tetrastigma > Tetrastigma voinierianum. Next base: position 471,597 of record JAEQBH010001151.1, on the reverse strand, counting down.
TTGATAGAACAGTTTTGTGAACAGATTGAAGCAAGTGGGTTAGAAAACTCTTCAGATATCCCTATTAATAATACAAAAGAAAGTAAAGAAACATAATACATGAAATAAGCTCAAAAATATTATGAGAGAGCGAGAGAGAGAGAGAGAGAGATGCCTGTGGAGAAGAGTAATCGTGAGAACTTTTTGAGTGGAATGAATTTGGTCTCTAGGTGGAGTAGTTTAAATAGAAGTCAGGGCGTGTTTGGCTAAACGTTTGCTTAAGCATTTGAGATAAGGATGGGAATGATCTTGGAAATATTCAGAGGCCAATGGTAATTATCCTAAAATTTATCACGTTTAAATTTATATAGACCAAGAACTCTATTGTGGGACCATTGAGAAATAAATTTCTTAATATTATCACCTCTATAATAATGATAAAGACAAAAGCAAAAACCAACATTACCCTATAAAATTTTTGGCTACTAGCATTGGAATATTGAAAACGTGGGAAAGAGCGGTAGAGACTTTTGGAAAGCTGAAAAATGCCAGTTGTGCTTGCACAAGTTTTTTTGTTTATTATTTTTTTTATGTGCATAAAAAACAATAAGCAAAAAAAATATGTATTTACAAGATTACTTTTAAATAATATTCTTCGTTTTTTTTTTTAGAATTACAAATCATTTATAAAATTATTATAGTAAAATTTTAAAACTTTCCACTAATAATATGTACATATATATGTGCTCCCACTCATAAGCATCATGAACGAATGTGTGTATTTGACTAAATATTTAATAATAATTGTAATTCATTTTATTTAATATATCATGGTCTTTTGACAAAATACTTAAATTTACTTTGCATCCAAAATCAACCTAATAAAAATATATGGTTGGTACATAAAGCTGTTTCAAATTGCTAACAAGTCTTTATTCTGTTTAGGTATCATTTACTTATTTTACAAAAATTTATTTCAATCTCACCAAAAGCAGTTAAGAAGAAAAGAGAGCGAAAAACTTTCTTGGGCGAAACGACAAATTAAATTGAGATAAATGAGAAATTTACCTTAAATTGAGTTGTTGAAAAGTAGATAAAAGTACTTATAAAAAATCACTAGCAAAATATGTTTCATAATTAGGGTGCAACATGTAGCGCCCCGAACCTCGGAGTTCGATTAAACCATGCCGTCAACTGAAACTATTATTATATCATGGGACCTATCATGATAAAATAGCCACATCGGACCCATACATCCATCCTCACTAAAATATAACCAACTATATTACAACAAGTTTCAAGTTAAAGTACACTCTTTAATACAAAACATTGGCATTTGTTCTCCCAACATGGTTCTTATACAAAGTCCTAATTCAATGTGTCAAAGGTTAGACATGAATTGCATATACCTTTAGAACATAAAGACATTTTGGCAAAACATTTCCTCGCATGATCTACCTTTCTGTTATCATTGCTATAATAAGTAATATCTCGGTTGGGGGGAGTGATTAGTACCCAAATAGTGCATTATTGAGCCTTGTTTATCATAGGTTTTATACACTTTTTGTGTACTAATCAACTTCAATAACCCAATTGTTGCATTAGGGTCCCGGTTTTGCTACTGATTACATTTTGTAGCTGTTTGAGTAGTTTTGTAGGTTAAATGTCTCACAATTCCTCCATTTGACTTGATCAAATTGAGCTCCAGTCGACCAAGACTCATGATTAACTCGTGAGAATTTCAAGTAAATTTTATTGAAGATTGAAGGAGCAATCTAGCTACTGGGTTGCAAAATTTGGCAACTCGGTGAAATTTTGCAAGGTGCGACTTACACCTCGCGAAATTTTCGTAGTTGCGCGACTTCTCACCTAAGTGACTCACCTCTCAAGACTGCTTTTTGATCCCGTGGTTTAATACAAGTTTGCCTTATGTAATTTTGATTCTTAGCACAATTTTGTAATTCTCTTACTGTTTATATAAGCTCAACCATGCTTGTAAGAAAGACATCAAATCATTCAATCAATAAGTCAAGCACGAAGCTTCCTCCTGGTGCTGGTGATTTTCTCTTCTTCTCCCTTCACTTTCTTTCATTTTCTTGGTTGCTAAACACCCCTTGTTGATGACAAATCCAGGGATGCTTGGCTAATCTCCCCTGATCCTTGAAGGGGAAGGCCACTGGGTGTTGTTTTTAGGTTTAGTTGCATGTCTCATGTTTTTCATGTTTGTATTTTAGGGTATTTGTGCTCTCGCATTTCATCGAGGTTAAATCTCTAAGCATGCCCTTTAATGTGTATTTCTGCGCTTTTGGGTTCAATGAATACTTTTACATCCACTGGCAGCCAAGCATTGGCTCCTATTACGACATCGTGTGCAGGGTTTTGAGACGGTTTTCACGGCTAGGGACATTTTTGCCTAATAAAATGCTATCTCTCAACAAGGTAAGCTATTAGAGTTTAGGTTTTAAAGCTAAAAGAAGATCCGGTTCGGGAAGTGACTATATGTCATGCTCCCAAATGCGAGGATATAGACCCGAAGACATGTTGGTTAACCTAGAACACTAAGCTCAGTGGCCCAAGACTTCAAGGATTTCTCTTTTAATTTTTACTTCAGTTATTTTAGCTTGCAACCATTCACACACACCTGCTTCCACACACCCTTTAATCCAAGGAGAAACACCATTTCAATACATCAGAACCCTCTTCACGAAGAAAACTCATCCCCGTGTTCGACTCCTGGGAAATAATTATTAGGTACCGCAAAGAGCTTTGCTACATCATATAGGAATCCTAGGTTAAATTTTGTTGATTTCAACACTCGTAATTGAAATGAAACGAATCACTCCCTCACACATGCATTTTCCATGTATGAAAAATCGTTCACAAAACAAAGGTTTTTTTTTTTTTTTGCTTTCGAAAACTAATTGAACAATCTCCGATATCAAAATTTATTGGTCAACCCTCCGATATAATTTAGTGGACATAATACTTTGTCGACAACCTCCGATATAATTTATCGACATACTTCGGGACAATATTTTGTTGGATAACCTCCAATAATTTATTGGACATACTCCAAATAATACTTTGTTGGACAACCCTTCGATGCAATTTATTCGAAAACCATGTCATGCACTCACACCTAATACTCTATGGTGTCCTCGTGCATATGAAATGCGACATGTCATTTCATGTCAATTCATGTTAATATATCTTATAAGCATATAATAACATAATTTACACACAACCAACATATTATTCATTCTTTTTGCAACAACACGTAAAAACAGCACACATGGACCAAAAACAGTCCGTAGATCAATCCCGAACTGTCCAAAACAGTCCCGAAAATCCCCGCATTCACTCCCAAAATATTGGGACTAAAATGCATGGCCATTCACGCCCCAAACAGCTCATCCATTTGAAAGGCTTTTTTTTTTTTCGTTTTCTCAGAGAAAATGAGAGAGTGCATCTCGATCCACATTGGTCAGGTCGGTATTCAGGTCGGAAATGCCTGAGCTTTACTGTCTCGAGCATGGTATTTAGGTATTATTTTTGTCACGATCTACTCAGATTTTTGTTTTATTTTGCTTAGATCCATCATTTTTATGATGTTTCTTCAGATCTGTGTTTATCTTTTCCGTCTAAGAATATATGTGGAAATGAAATTTCAGATCTATGTATTTTTCTTGAGGAAATCGGAGATGTTGTTAAGCATTTAAAGCTCTGTGCGTTGTTGTATTTTGTGTGACCGTTTCTTATAATCGTGGTGGTTTAATGCATTAATGGGACATATGCATAAAATTCATAATTTCATACTCTTCAGAAGTCAGATCTGTGAGATTTGCTGAAGGAAATGCAAAATCTGGTGTGCGTCGTTTCATTTTTGTTCCTCCTTTTTTGTTTGTTTCCACAAATATCTTTCTTTACACATTGAAAGAATATGGACACATTGAAAGATATCTTTCCAATTTAAAAATTCAAAATCTAATTCAAGTTCTCAAACAGACATTTATTCTACAAAAATATCACGATCACTGTTTTTCAAAAAAAAAATTAAAACTATTTTTGAAAACACATACCAAATAGGACCCGAATTACTATAAGCAGCAAACTAATGAACATCCCTAACATTAATCTAGAAATGCCTTGTGAGACAACTAGGAAAGTACTTCACTGGAAGTTAAAACCTCACTGTGCTTTGGGAAGAAATTTTATAGGAAATGGTTCTCTATGCTATACAATGTCTAACTAAAGAAGCACAGAATCTAAGACTAGAGATTCTTCCTGAGGCAGGTAAAAAACAATAAGCTTTTTAATTAAAAGAATCTTCCCTAGACAAATTCCAACAATTTATTCCAAAAATGAACTAAGATAAGTTGTTGATGATACAGTAAATGCAATTTCATTTATGGAAAATCAGAACACCAAGTAAACAAATACAACCATCCTTAAGCAACATGCAAACCTTCTGAAGTTTCTTTAAAATTGATTCTTCAAATGGTTGATATCCAGCCCCAACCAGATTACTTGAGGGCTCAGTGGAGGAAACCTACAGTCGGTTGAAGGGGGAGCACAATTAAAAGATTAATAGTGTGATATATATATATATATATATCAAATTAACTCAATGTTAGCTTCACATTTTCTTTTAGCTATTGATAAAATTACTAAAAAACAAGAGATGGACTAGCACACTCAAATCTTACAATTAGCTCAGGTTAACCTTATAACTTCAATGACTCTAAAATTTATTTATAAAATTAACTATCTTATTTAAGTGCATGTTGGTGGTAATTAATTGTGGGGTGAGGATTTAACAATGCTTCCATTATTAAGCAGTAGTGGTAAATGTGAACAAAAGAGGAGTCCTATTGGTGGGCTTGTGGTCCCCTCCCTTAGTCTTTAGGGTTTTAGGGTTTAGGGTTTTAGGGGTTTGGGTTTTTCGGTTTTTGGGTTTTGGGTTTTGGATTTTGGGTTTAAGGTTTAGGTTTTGGGTTTAGGGTTTAGGGTTTAGGGTTATGGGTTTTAGGGTTTTGAGTTTAGGATTTAGGGTTTTATTGGCATTGACTACCATCATTTTTTCTGAAAAATTTTTGTGGCTAGGACTCATAATTTTACTGATTATCTAGGCCATCTTCCTAACTAAGACATCTGATCTGAGCCTTGTGCCTACTTGATTCGCCGCATCCCAATATGAGTTGAAACTAGTTAATGCATGACGTTTTGATCACCTAATTTGTTCAAGCTCTGTACGATTGTTTATAGACTTTGCCGAGTTTTATGTTTCTGTGTTCTTTCCATGGTAAGGTATACACTGCTTTTCCCCTTATTTGTAGACTTCGGCAATCAAGTGGTGGCTATCAAGCATAGTAAATATCTGTTTGTCTCCCCTGAAAGAATTCTTCCAATTAGTTCCATTCTCACTTGATTGATGTCAAGGAATGCAATGCTAGTGCTTTCATGGAGTTTTCTTTTGTATCTTTGGCACACAATTCATGGTATTTCATTCACGTATGCTTCTATTGGGATTAAATTTGTTCAAGTAGGTTTGTATCTCTTCTGTATACACAATGTCAGACCCAAATATCTCATCCCGTTGTGTGTTGAAAGTTCTAACTTGGCATAATAGTTTTATATGCCAACGCTCCTTTTGGATTCAGCATCTTTTGTTTGCTGAGATCCGTCAAGGCTCTTCATTGATGCACCTGATTTGCAGGCACTTGATTTGAATAAACTACATGCCTGCATGGGCCACAACATGGAATCAGTACTTATGCAAGCAACTAAGTTCTGGCATGATTGGTTGCCCAATTCTCATTCGTTTTAGTACTGCTGTTTGTTTCCACATTATTGGGAATAGAATAAATCGGAAGATGATGAATTCTTAGGGTATGTAATGAGGAATCTATTTGTTACTATGGGCACTGGCCATGAATCCTAAGACGGATAATGCCTGACAATACTTGAGAATATCTTTGAGGTATGCTTTAGAGGATATATTTTCATTGATTGGTAAAATGGAGAATGAAAATAATCCGTCTTTCAGTTCATTCACTGTGCAACTGTTCTTCTAGGAATGACATGATCGAAGCTTGTGAATCTCGATATTCTTCAAAAGGAGTTTCCGCTTTAGTGCAATATATTAATCTGTTGCCAAGGAATTTGGGATCCTGAGGACTGCTTTCTGCATAGAGTGGACAAAAAAGGAGCTTGTGAATCATTAATCCAGGGGGATCCATTATCCTGTTTTGCCAATCTGAGGAATGGCCTCCCTAATTGGGGATAAGTTGATGTTGGAATAGAACGTGGCAAAGGGAAACTACTTGCAAAAAGCTATAAAATATAATTAAAAGAAATAAAGTTATCAGAAAAATGACTTTATGGTCCTTTGGATTATCTGTTGGTGTTAAGATTGAATCAACAAAGTCACTTCTATGACCTGACTTCCATGATGTGGTTTACCAATATTCCATTTTCCTCCTTTTTTTGCATCCTGATTCAGGTCAAAGTCAACTCTATGGTTTCAGAAACATTTACTTTGCTTTATATCTACCACTCAAATTTAAGGTTTTAGGTTTTCGACTTTGATTTATAGGATTCAAATTTTTGGATTTAGGGTCTAGAGCTTTGAATCTAAAGTCATAATAAAGCAAGAATGCTGAATTTAAGGTTTATTTAATAAATCTTATATGATACTTATATATAAACTGAAGATTAATTTTGAGTACGGAATTTTTGTGAATGGAACAAAATGTAATACCGAAAAGTTGTCATATGGTGTATTAAAGCTGTGGAACCCAAATTGTCTTTATTTTTTTTCAATTGTAAATGTGTTCAAGGAAATTAAATAAGAAAATTTCAGCTTTGTTATTACTTGATGTGAATTTATTACATCCGTACTTTCTGTTGCTAGAGTTATTTGAATAAAAGACAATGTGTTTGATTACTAATTTTAAAATTTTGGTATATGGAAGCACATGCAATGAAACCGTGACGAAGTTGACTAAAGTTTGGTATCCTTCTAGGTTTGGATTGTAAAAGACCATATCCTTATATAATACAACTCTTATAAAACTTAGTATTCTAAATGGGAAACTATCATTAATAGATAAAAATTTATTTTATTTGTTTCATCTTCCTACTGCTCTCTCACCCTTTCAGAATGTGAATGGATGCTTCAAAGTGGAATAGTAGAATGTCATTATGGAGACTCTTATTAGATGGTACCCAATTAAATTTTGTTTGACTGTTCAGCTGGAAAGATGTACAAAGAAGGGATGAATGGAAACTTGCTAGGCCTGAAGTTAAAGCAAAATTCTTGGTCTTACTTAATTGGTATAGCAAATTTCATGGATTTGATTTGCTTCTACACTTTCAAAGTGTCGTTTTGGGGATGTTCATGTCCTTGGGCTTCATGACTTATTATTTGTTGAAAATCGGAGTCTCCTTTTGACAAGAAAAGAAATGTCCTTTAATAACGCAATTTAGTTGGCGTGAAAAGCTTTTTTACCTCTACGGATCACCAACAATTTAGCTAAAAGGAAAGAAAAAATAAATTCTCATTAAATCTTATTTAGTTTATATATAATGTATAAGTGATTGTAAGTCATGGTGAAGAAGATCCTTCACTTTTTTTTTTTTCTAACAAAGTCTCCATCAGCTAAAGTTTTCTATCAACAATCAATTCTTTTAGTTCATTGGTATTGTCTGGACTATTGAATAAATCAACACCAGCACGTGGGTTGCATTCTGACCGAGTCCTTAGCATCTGTTTTTTTATTTCAGTTTGTAGGTGGTTATCAATCTATTAGTGGATTCATGCTGTTAGTGATAGAAGTGGTGGTAGATGTAGTTATGTTGATATGCTTTTAGTGGTAGAAATGGAGAACATGCTGGAGAACGTGCAAGTGCATGACATTTTTCAGCCTTATAAAGGCATTGATATGTATCAACGGTTAAGTAGAAAATATATTCTTGGTATAAGACTAGATTTAGTTTTCTGTCCGTTTTGTTCAACATGGACAACCAAGCAATTTAATAAATTCTTCATCCTTATATAATATCTCAAATCATTTATTATAAATATATATTTGGGGTTCAGTATTTATGAATAATTTTTTCGATCTCAGACGAGGATGAAAGGGAAGAATCACTTTATTTTGGAGGGCGAGCCAACGTGGATTCCTATACAGCTCAACGTCCATTTCCTTTTCCTAATTATCCTTGTTGGAAAATGCAAGAAGGTAAAAATTCCTAGTGATAGAAAATAAAGTTAAAAAAGAAAAAAAGCATACTAAAGACTTTTAGTAGTCTTGAACATAATAAGTTATAGAGACATGTCAGGTGCTTTGTCTTCATAAAAGAAATAAAATATAGTTTCACTCTTCTATTAAGGGGTTTTCCTTTTGAATTTACCTTTCTGCTTTAGGCATTGAAAATGGAAATCTTTTCTCAACTCAAAGGCGGGATGCATGATTCTAACATGCGAACATATATTAACTAAAACATTTCTTAAATGAGACTTACTGGCTTAGGGAAAGTTGATATGAAAATGAGTGTATCCAGAACGGAGTTCCAACCTATAAATGTATTTTCTATAGTTATTCGATCTTGTTCTAAAACTTGAAGGGGTGCTCCATAGCTTCAACAAATACTACTTTTAGCCAACATCGACTATGAATCACGCCGATCATCATAAGGCAATCTTGGTATGAGGTTGGATCATCGGCCCTAGTGATGGCCCCTTACTACGAAGGCTGCTGGGAGCCGAAAGGATGATGGCTGGTGTTAGCTTGTAGTGCTCGTTGTCATTAGGATATACCTCTTATCTATTTTCAAGAATTGGTATCACTTGTTTTACTTACTTGACTTTTGATCCATTGCTATTGAATAGGTAGCTAGTCAAAGAATCCCCTTTTGATAAGAAGTTATTGAATTAATCAGTTGTAAACAATTCTTAGTCAAATTCTAATGCAAAGAAGGAAGCAAATAAGTGATGCATCAAAAGCCGCTTTTTAACATTTCTACTCAATTGAAGCATGTTACTACATTAATCCTATACATTCTAAATCTAATGAAACATGTGTTTAAGACATGTACCTAAATGTCTCTTCTACTGTGGAATTACACGTTGCTGAGAAGCTGCCATATTGCTGCAATGACTATTAATCTTAAAGAATGAGGGGATAACGCTGTCAAACTTTAAAGACAAGTTGCTGCTAATTATACCAGAGCAGCACGTTAAACTAGATGTAGGAATGAAAGCCTGTTTGGTATTTTTAAGGCACAAAGTTTAACAAAAATGTATTCTTTATAATGCAATAATCCAAAATTAAATTTTTTTTCCAAATACAATAAAATAACATGTCAAGCACAATATGTTTAAGGCATTTGAAAATTTGTGACCAATTGCACAATTAGAGATGTATGGTTAAACAAAATATAATGTTGAATGAAAATATAACATTAGTGCAAACTAGATATTAATTTCTCATTACTTAAATTAAACGAGAAAACAACATTAAAGACACATAACGACATTACTTCAAACACAAAACAAATAACAACTTTTGCTTTATATTCGCAAAAGGGCTCTTATTTCAACTTCCTAAACACATAACACAACTTAACTTTGCTTTACTCCGCAAAGTAGTTCTGGTTTCAAAATTGATTCTAGCTAGTGGTCCATTATTTATAATCCTGCAAACCAGAGTGAAATAAAGAGTAAATTATTTTTTTATTATAAGATAACTTTATTGATTGGATATTATATATAGTATACATATAGAAGAGCCATCTAACGTAAATATTTATTTTCTTTTTTTCTAATGCAGAATATTGTCTCTTTAAAACCTTAACTAAACCAAATCATAGGAAACATGCACCTTGATGAAGGTTGCCTGTGGAAATAAAATCTGCAACTTTGAAGGTTTCAAGCCACAGTTGCATTGCTCGATGCTCCTATTGAATAAGAATAACAATACAATAAAATTTTCTTCAGAGAATATTCAAATCAAATATGAACTGGACAAATAATAATTAATAATAGGTAGTTTATATATATATATATATATATATATATATATAGAAAGGATATAAAATTTATAACCTTAATATAGAAAGGATATAATTATAACCTTAATATAGAAAGGATATAAAATTTATTTTGGGACAATTCCAGTCAATTACAAAGTGAGTTCAATTAAATACCGGCTTGACATAGAGGCCAACTGAATCAAGGTTCAGCCCTGAGCTCAAAGAATCCAACGACCTCACTACCTTGTATTGGATGAGAAAGAGTTCCAGTCTGACTTCCGTATGGTCCCTTTATATTACTATTTATTACAAACGATGATGTGATCACCTTCGTCTCAGATTTGTACATATGTCCCGCTAATAGATGTCAAACGCTCTGAATTTCCATCAATCTCAATCTATAAATTTAACACGTGTGCAAAGTAAGTAATAGGTTGTTGCGTTATTAATTATACATATAGAGAGAGAGAGAGAGAGAGACAAAGAGACATATTTATATACTTACTACTGCATTTTCACCATTAGCATCATGTCCACCATAAGGTCCATATTTGTGACCTTCCACGTCTTTGAAGGAGATGGACTGGAGGATACTTGGTCCGTAGTAGACAGTTATCTGTTTTATGTAATTTGGATCAACGTTGAAGCTAAAAGAGTTTCCACCCGTACCTCCCCATGGCCCTACTGAAATTCTTCCACTTGGATTCATCTACATGCATAAACCTCAAACTAATTTTTTTTACCAATTTTCGTTAATTATGTTAATATATTAATGGTTTTAATTATATACCCTATATCCCATTCTCTATTTGTCAAAATTCTTTTTTAGAGATGTCCCATTCTAATTGGATGCAATTTCTTAATATTTATAGCAAGCATAATTTTTTGCTCATTTTTAACTATTCTTTCCTTTTCCCTTATTCTCATTAATTAACTATTTAATGCAGTAAAAGGATATAAAAGTAAAATGAGTATCTTTTTTATTGAACTTTCTTAAACAATGTGTAAAAAACTTTTCTCAATTAGAATGAGATTTGCTTTTTGAAGAGCAAAATTAAAATTTATTTATGTACAAAGTGTTCTAAATACTCCCTCCATCCCATAACCAGAGAACAAAATTTCCAATATTTCGACCGAAATAGCAGCGAAATTCCGATTATCGATGGAGATCGATAAGATATCTCCACCGAAATTTCGTCTTTCCGATTTTTCCTCGAAATTTCCGATTTTTCCCTTTTGTTCTTTGGCTCCAAAATCTCAAAAAAATGCTTCGTGGTTTCCAAACCAACCCAAATACGCTGAAATGACCCTCCAACCACTGTTTTTCATTATCAGAATTTATTATATATGCAAACTCTTTTTATATTCTCTTATTATTATTTGTTCATAATCCCTACTACCATATGATAATATTTTATTTTACATTATAACTTATAATATTTTTAAATCAAATATCAAATTTGAAAAGGAAAATAAGTAAATAATATCATTTAAAATTTAAAATTATAATATATAATATTTTGAATCTCTCCGCATCTGCTATATAATATTTATAATAATAACAAAACAAATAAAATAATATCTCTTTAACATAATAATATATGAATAATATATTAAATATAATACATTTAATTTAATAATTACTAATACATTTATTTAATCTACCTTAATTAAGATATGAATCATTTCTCATCATCTATATAATTAAAATATGAAAAATTTTAATCGAACCGATATTTTTGTAAAAATATCCACCGATATTTTGATCATTGCCCATAATAATAGGCTTTCGATTAATTTCACACATATTAAGAAAATATAGTTTTTATAATTGAAATGATACTTTTTTTCCTATAATGCCCCTAATTAATATTAATTAAAATAGTACCACATTTAATAATATTTGCTTGATAATAATGTAAAATAAATAAGGGTATAATAGGAAACTAAATAATAAATGATAGTTTTAAAAAGAAAGGGAAACTATTTTGGGAATGAAAAAATGAAAGTAAACTATTATTATGGGACTGAAGGAGTATAAAATAAATGAGAGGTATATATATATCTAATGGCTATGTACATATACCAAGAGCATCAACATAGAATGCGGCTCTTCCAAGAAATCCAACAACAACACTATCAGTTATGGGAATTGAGAAAGTCTGATCACTGTTGGTTCCGAAAGGTCCATGTGGCTTGAGATTGGTGATGAATGATAATGAACTGATAACCACTTGTCCCTTATATTCTCTATATGATCCATTTATAGACATCAAATACTCTGAAGGCCAATTGATGGGGATCTATACAAGAAAAGAACATATTTACTGAAATTATTAAATTAAAATAAGTAAATATATAAATAGTCAATGTAAAATCTATCCTAAAAGTTTAACCATAGTTTTTACGCTAACACGTGAACAAATATTATTTTGATACAGTTCAACAAAATTAAAGATTCAACGCTAACACTTGCATGTAATTTTAGGAAATCTTATTTACTTTTGATATATTATAATCCACATGATTGATGAATAAAAAAACAATGATAAATATTTGTTATTTTTTTTATTATCTAAATATAAAAATTATTTATCCAACAATTAAAGTAATACTCGTTTTAGATAAGTCATTCCTATGATCTTAATATATTTAAGAGTAAATAGTGCATTCCACAAGAGTATGAATTCAAAACTCTCCTAATCTAATATGATGTTCATTTTTATAGTGCCCATTTTTACTTCCTCCTATTAATAATCACACTAAACACATTATTTCACAGTTCCAAAATACGCCCTTGATTTTTTTTTTTTTTTATGGTTTTTTTTTTTTTGTAAAATAGCAGTTGTTGGCCTAAATATTTATAGGTATATTTGAGATTTATATTTATTTTAAATAAAAAATTAAATTTTAGTTTGATGTCTATGGTATTTAAATGTCTTTACACATTTTTATATACCAAAGAATGATATTTGACGTTCCTTAATCTTCTGCTTGCTCTTGGTTAAATTGTTATGCAATTGAAATTTTAAATTGTGTAAAATTAAAAATTAAATTGAATATATATATATATATATATATATATATATATATATATATATATATATATATATATATATATATATATATTCCAGTTATACTTAATTCAATAAAATTTTCACTTAGATTTTTAAATATATATAGATATTTAATTAAATATTAAATATATATATTAAAATACATGTAGATATTTCTAATTAGAAAATTAACATCTTTAAACACTTAGGTAAAAAAGTATAAATGGAAAAAAAATCATATATATATATATATATATATATATATATGAAAAGTTAAAATTAGTAATGATTTTTTTTTTAATCTAAAAGAGGTGCAAATGGAGACAAATATATACAAATGTATGATAAAAATTTTATAAAATTTAAAGAGACAAAAAATTCTAACTTTTAGGGTCGAATTAAAATTAATAAAAATATATTTTAAAACAAAATGTGAAATTAATAAATAAAAATTTAAAAGTATGATTCACTGAACACGTGCAAATCAATTTACGCAAGGTTATTCTAGTTTAATCCAGATTTCAAATTGATTCCATTTTTGATAGATAGCTGCAGGTTAAAGTTTTATCATTTTTATGGTCCTATCGGATGGTGAAAAAATAAAAGTGTGAAACTGTGAGTAGAGAGACGGCAGTTTCCATCCCTCTCCTGAAAAGTAACTGCACTATTTTTCCAAAAGAAGAAAAAAAAAATGAAAGAAAGAAGAAAAAATAATAACTATTATATATATATATATGTATATATATATAGAGAGAGAGAGAGAGAGAGAGAGAGAGAGAGGTAGTTACCGGATGTTTTTTACCCGAATCATTGTGATTTTCGCCACCGAATTGGCCAGAGATAAAGCCATTAGCATCTTTAAATGAAATGGAATCTATAATATCTTCTGAATAAATGGTAATCTCAGTTATCCCACTGGTAGCTATGTAATTCCATGGTTTCCCACCGGGACCCCCCCACGGTCCGAAGGAAATCACTGCACTTCCTCCTGACTGAGCAACCAAAAACCAGTAAATGTTATAAGCACACACAACAATGCAGCCACATATTAGTATTGATGCTATACCATTTGGATAGAGACTGATGGATCTGCTGAATGTTGATATAGAACGGATTTTGTGAGGAACGATTGAAGCAAGTGGGGTTGAAAACTCTTCAGATATCCCTATTAGCCAATACAAAGAAAGTAAGAAACATAATACATGACAAAGCTCAAAAATATTATGAGAGAGCGACAGAGAGAGAGATGCACCTGTAGAGGAAGAGTATGTCTAAGCAGAGCTTTTTGAGTGGAATGAATTTGGTCTCTAGGTGGAGTAGTTTAAATAGAAGTCAGGGCGTGTTTGGCTGGACGTTTGTGGCAGACAGATATGATGAGATGATGTGGAAAATTCAGAGGGCCAACTCATACCTAAAATTTAGATCACGTTTTAAATTTATATAGACCAAGAACTCATTAGGACCATTGAGAAATAAATTTTCACCAATATTTTCCTTGTGAATCTCACAAATGATAAAGACAAAAGCAAAAGACAACATTACCCTATAAAATTTTGGCTACTAGCATTGGAATATTGAAAACGTAAGAAAGAGTGGAAGACTTTGGAAAAGCTGAAAATGCCGGTTGTGTTTGCATGCTTTTTTTTATTATTATTTTTTTAATGTGCATAAAAAACAATAAGCAAAAAAAATATGTATTTACAAGATTACTTTTAAATAATAATATTCTTCTTTTTTTTTTTAGAATTACAAATCATTTATAAAATTATTATAGTAAATTTTTAAAACTTTTCACTAATAATATGTATATATGGTGTTCCCAATTATACATCATGAACGAATGTGTGTATTTGACTAAATATTTAATAATAATTGTAATTCATTTTATTTAATATATCATGGTCTTTTGACAAAATACTTAAATTTACTTTGCATCCAAAATCAACCTAATAAAAATATATCAGATTTGGAGTACACATAAAGCTGTTTCAAAATCTGCAGCTCAAGTCTTTATTTCATTTGGGTATCATATGCTTATTTCTACAAATTCTTCAATCTCAGCAAAAACATATTAGAAGGAGAGAGAATGAAAAGCTTTCTTGGTACTGAAAAGCGGAAAATTAAATTAGAGATAGATGAGAAATTTATGGGTCAAGTTGCTGACAATAAAAGTAGATAAAAAGTACTCATAAAAAATCACAAGCAAAATTTATTCATAATTAGGGTGCA
The DNA here is from genome assembly GCA_016808115.1 of Tetrastigma voinierianum. Classification (NCBI taxonomy): domain Eukaryota; kingdom Viridiplantae; phylum Streptophyta; class Magnoliopsida; order Vitales; family Vitaceae; genus Tetrastigma; species Tetrastigma voinierianum. The sequence continues at coordinate 456,298 of JAEQBH010001151.1, read as the reverse complement.
ACAAGTTCCTGTTTTCATTTTGAGATGGGTTAGATATGTGCACTGGCGGATCTAGGGGGTGGGTGAGTGAGGGGGCGGCGCCCTATCTGGTTAGGCCGATTTTTTATGACCAAAACGACACATGGTCCCCAATTGAAAAAAATAAATAACAAATCACGTCCATTCTCCATCGCAGATTCATTCACTTTCGCTTCTTTGTCAAGGTTAATAAAATTTCAATTGTTAATATGGAAGACATAGTACCAAGACTAATTCGAATAAGAGGATTGATAAACGGTCATAAACTATCATCATTGCCGGTTAAATATTTTGTGAGGTATACCCAAAAAACTATGACTTTATTTATTTTTAAATAAAGTCAGTTCTCATATTTAATTTAATTACTATTAATATTTTGTTAGTTATCGATTCTAATTATACAAGAGATGAATCATCGCTTTCTCTCAAGCAAGCACGGATTTACTTGATTGCATTCCATGTCTTGATCCAAAATGAATTCTAATTTTGATATATGTTTTTGTGCATCTTGTCGATCTTTATCCAAGAGACTTACAAAGTGACGGCAAGATTACTTCTTCAGAACTTCCTCAATCTTTTCTTAAAGGACATGGTATCAATTGGCCGTTTTTTAACGTAAGACTCGTAAGCCTAAAGAGCATAAGACAGAAAGAAACCATGAAAGAGCAGAGTTTTTCTCCGATATTTATCGCTTAATAATCGACATTACTTCTAATTGCCATGACAAAGATCTGCTGGAAAGAGTATTTTTCTCGGCTACAAGCTGTGAAACTGACGGCGGTCAGAATGTGTGATGAATGGTTAAAATGATGTTTAGTGGTATACATAGAAAATGAGATATTTGATTCTATTGACAACTAACTGGTTTTGAATCGCTTTTAAAATATGGATAGGTCGAAATCAATTATCTCATGCGATAAAAACATAGCGTAGCCTGATTTGTACTTTTTTATCCTTCAAGTTTAAAACTTTTATTAATATAATTGTTTATACTTTATTTCTATATACTGATATATTTTCTTTAAAAAAAAATTAATTTATTACGACTCCGCCTCCCCTCTGAGTTTCCTCTGATCCGGGCCAAAGGATATGTGTGTTTAAGATAAAAGAGATAAAAAAGGTGTTTTTTTTAACACAAATTCACATCGGGGATATTATTAGCTGACATGGCCTATTTTTATAGGCATAGTCTATAAATAAATTGGTAGATAGAATCTACATAAAGAATTCTCATAGATATAATCAGAAACACAGTATCTACTGGAGTAGTACAAAAACTTAAGGAAAATATCTTATTTTTCAACAATCTAAGTGTAACTAAAATGCGGAGCATCATCAAAAACTCCCCCTTTTAAAAGGGGCCATCATTTCATTTTAGACTTCGACTTTCTTGAGATTTTTTCTGAAATAATATTAAAAAAAATCTTCTTAAAATGTGTAAAATATAAATTTTTTTCAATGTTTAGAGAAATGTTTCCGGATTTTAATTTTTGGCTGTAGAAAATTTTATTACGATCCCATAACTTTTTTTTTTTTATATTAAAGAGTACTGATATCAAGGTATTATTATCTCGTAAGTACTCACATTTATCACTTTCATCGATTGATTGCTGACGGCTGGACGTATTGGCGGGCCCTTCATTTGTCTTTTTTCGCTATTTTATAGACGTCTTGATTTACACGTTTTATTCTCCACTCTCCACTTACTGTAGTGTCACATCCTTACAATGAAATTTATTCACTCAAGGAATTTAGTAAAATGCCGTTAGGAAGTGCACATTCGTAGGATTTCTTCCACCTCTCCATTAGAAAGTCTTATTTTTCAAGGAAATTCCAATTCTACAAATAACTATCCTACCTTTCAACCACTTCTAATATTTGACAAAAAGATTCGTTTAACTTCCAAAAAATTTTAAATTTTTTATAAATACTCCTGAGCTTTTCTTTGGGCTTACGTAAATGGATCTGAGCTCCTTTTTATTTGGACTTTTACTTTTGGGCTTGGGTGCAAATATTATAGTATAGTTAAAAAAAAAAAAAAGCTTTTAAATAACTGTATTTTGTTTTACCAAATCTAATTATAATTCATATTCAATGAGTAAAATACATGCATGGATGACTCATATCCACAACTCAAAACTCTTGTTGTATCTGCTGGTCGTTTCTCGTTTCGTTATGAATATATGGATGATGATGTGGAAAAATTCAGAGGGCCAATCGTATTTATCCCTAAAATTTATCACGTTTTAAATTTATATAGACCAAGAACTCTATTCTGGGACCACTGAGAAATAAATTTTCACCAATATTATCCCTTGCTTCTCACAAATGATAAAGACAAAAGCAAAAGCCAACATTACCCTAGAAAATTTTTGGCTACTAGCATTGGAATATTGAAAACGTGGGAAAGAGCGATAGAGACTTTTGAAAAGCTGGAAAAGGCTAGTTGTGCTTGCACGGTTTTTGTTTATTATTTTTATGTGCACCAAAAACAATAAGCAAAAAAATGTATTTACAAGATTACTTTTAAATAATAATATTCTTTTTTTTTTAGAATTACAAATCATTTATAAAATTATTATAGTAAATTTTTAAAACTTTCCACTAATAATATGTACATATATGTGTTCACGCACTCATAAGCATCATGTACGAATGTGTGTATTTGACTAAATATTTAATAATAATGTAATTCATTTTACTTAATATATCATGTTCTTTTGACAAAATACTTAAATTTACTTTGCATCCAAAATCAACCTAATAAAAATATATCAGATTTGGAGTACACATAAAGCTGTTTCAAAATCTATAGCTCAAGTCTTTATTTCATTTGGGTATCATATACTTATTTCAACAAATTCTTCAATCTCACCAAAAACATATTAGAAGGAGAGGGAACAAAAAACTTTCTTGGAACTGAAAAGCGAAAAATTAAATTGGAGATAGATGAGAAATTTATGGGTCAAGTTACGACGATAAAGTAGATAAAAGTACTCTGTAAAAATCACTAGAAAATTTATTCATAATTAGGGTGCAACAAGTTCCTAATTTCATTATGAGATAGGTTAGATATGAGTTTAAGATAAAAGAGATAAAAAGTTGTTTTTTTAACACAAATTCACATTGGGGATATTATTAGCTGACATGGCCTATTTTTATAGGCTTAGTCTATAAATAAAGTGGTAGATTGAATCTACATAAAGAATTCTCATAGATATAATTAGAAACAGAATATCTAATTGAGTAGAACAAAAACTTAAGGAAAATATCTTATTTTTCAGCACTCCAAGTGTAACTAAAATGCAGAGCATCACCAAAAACTCCCCCTTTTGAAAGGGCCCATCATTTCATTTTAGACTTTGACTTTCTTGAATTTTTCTGAAATAATATTAAAAAAAATATTCTTAAAATGTGTAAAATAGAAATATTTTCTTAAATAAGTGAGACAAATGTTTCCCGGATTTTAATTTTGGAAGCATGTGAAAATTTCGGGATTACGATCTTGGAACTTTTTTTAAAATTAAAGAGAAATCTGGAAGTAGTGTTAAAATATTATCCCGGAAAGTACCGCGCTATCACTTTCATTGATTGTGTGAGACCTCGGAAAAATCCAGATTTCCTAAGGAAGGATAAAATGGTAATTTGATGTGAAAATCAAATTTTATGAATGTCGAATGATGAAAGCGGACTTCACTTGGATTTGGAATCGTCTCGCCAATCTGATTTCTTCACGACAATTTAAATTGAATTTTGGGGCGATCCCGAGATTTTAGCGTTTTTCGAGGCACATGAAGTGTGGGACGTGCCTTTTATGGAGTGGCCCAAGGGCGCCCTTGTCAAGCTAGGGGAGGAGTCGAACGGTGAGTGAGTGGGGCTCACATGTGACACATGGCATCATGCCGTGGAGGGAAATCTCGAGTGGTTGGATAAGAGGATGGAGTGTAATCCTGCCAGCCGATAGGAATTTGACATGTGGCGTTGAGAGGACTTCCCTATAACATCCGATCTTGACCAAATGGATTGGGAGAGGAAGAGGAAAAAAAAGACAAGCCAGGAAGAGAGAGGGAGAGTGTGGGATTTTTAGAGGAAAACCTGCAGCCTAAATTTTCAGTATCGGGCCGTGAGCTCTAGCGGGACGAGAAGCAAGTTGCTCCCACGGCAAGGACTGCGTGGGTACCGGTTTCGGGGAGTTCGACAAACTCAGGTAGGGGGGTTTTCTCCTAACACTTTTCTTTTGTTTAAGGGTTATGACTGGATGAGGTTGTTGAGCTGAAGTGGAGTTCGATTAAGATTTCGTAGGAGTGAATAAATCTACGGAATGGTTTTGAATGGAGTCCACAGTTTGTTTGCGTGATTAATGTGATGTTACATTATTATCGTAGGTAAATAACATGTTAGATTGTGATTTTATTAGGCGGTTCAGAGATGAGCCAGCCCGGATTATTGCCTTAGCCCGTGTGAGCTAATCTTATGTGTGTTGTAAAGGCCCAATATCATGATTTATGGAATTAATTTTGTTAATATATGCATGAGTGATATATTAGCGTGTGTTGAATGTTTGTTGTCTTTGCGTGTAACTTAGGTGGGGAGTAACCTAAGTAGGGAAATTCCCTCTTGGGCATTGCTCACTACTGTCGAAGGAAATACTATTTAGTGCAGAAAGACGCACTTGGGATGGGAAGCATCCCGGGACCTTAGAGCGAAGAAGTGGCCCAGTCGTATATCTTGTAATTTTACACAGCAAAATTTAGGCGAGGCCAGGTTTGTATAAATTGTAATTAAATCTGATTGTAAACAAGTTATTTTTGTATAAAATTTATATTTGGAGTTGTATGGATGTCGCGGGCCTGATGGTAGTTTACACATGCCGCATTCATAAATGACGTGAGGCATGTAAATTGCGAGGTTGACGGGTAGTCAACGGGCTGGCCACCGGTTTGGGGCGTCGCAAATTGATTATTTGATTGATTGATTAGTTGGTTTGGTCGCCCGATTCGTCTTTTAGTTCATTTTATAGACGTGCAATTTATTCTACAGTCTTTATTTTCTCCACTCTCTCCACTTACTAGAGACATTGTCCACGTCTTCTATTAAGAAAATTTGTTTCTCAAGAATTTATCCACATCTTCATTAGGAAGTCTTATTCCTCAAGAATTTTTTCCACGTCTCTATTAGAAAGTTTTGTTTCTCAAGGAAATTCCACTTCTATAAATAATTGTCCTCCCTTTCAACCACTTCTAACATTTGAGAAAGAGTTTCGTTTAACTTCCAAAAAATTTAAAAATTTTTATAAATACTCTTGAGCTTTTCTTTGGGCTTACATAAATGGATCTGAGCTCCTTTTTATTTGAACTTTTACTTTTGGGCTTGGGCTTAGGCCTAATCCAATACTGAATCAGGTTAAATTTTAATTTGGGTGTAAATACTATAGTATAGTAAAAAAAAAGCTTTTAAATAACTGTATTTTGTTTTACCAAATCTAATTATAATTCATATTCAATGAGTAAAATACATGCATGGATGACTCATATCCACAACTCAAAACTCTTGTTGTATTTGCTGGTCGTTTCTCGTTTCGTTATTGATTTATGGATGATGATGTGGAAATATTCAGAGGGCCAATCGTATTTATCCCTAAAATTTATCACTTTTTAAATTTATATAGACCAATAACTCTAATGGGACCCTTGAGAAATAAATTTTCCATGATATTATACTTGCTTAGGAGGTGTGAGAGTGGCCGGCGTTAAGTGGTCCAGTCGACCAGAAATTAGGGGCGGGATGGGCCATTAAATTTTATTGGCAAGTGGGGTGGCGGCACAGTATATTGACTCGGTATGGACCGGCCCGGCCATTTCGCGAATTTTGCGCCCAAAAGATTTGGTAGAATGACAGTTTTTAGGGCGAGTGGGGTACAATAAAGAGTGGCTGCAAGACCAATTTTGATCCGGCCGGTTTTGTGTGCATTATTGGCCGAAGCTCATTGATGACCGTCAGGTGCCACCTCTACAGTAGCTTCTCACAGATGATAAAGACAAAAGCAAAAGCCAACATTACCCTAGAAAATTTTTGGCTACTAGCATTGGAATATTGAAAACGTGGGAAGGCTTGATAGAGACTTTTGGAAAGCTGGAAAATGCCAGTTGTGCTTGCACAAGTTTTTTTTTTGTTTATTATTTTTTTTATGTGCATAAAAAACAAGCAAAAAAAAATGTATTTACAAGATTACTTTTAAATAATAATATTCTTTTTAGAATTACAAATCATTTATAAAATTATTATAGTAAATTTTAAAACTTTCCACTAATGTATGTACATATATGTGTTCACGCACTCATAAGCATCACGTACGAATGTGTGTATTTGACTAAATATTTAATAATAATGTAATTCATTTTCCTTAATATATCATGTTCTTTTGACAAAATACTTAAATTTACTTTGCATCCAAAATCAACCTAATAAAAATATATCAGATTTGGAGTACACATAAAGCTGTTTCAAAATCTATAGCTCAAGTCTTTATTTCATTTGGGTATCATATACTTATTTCTACAAATATAGCAATCTCACCAAAAACATATTAGAAGAAGAGAGAACGAAAAGCTTTCTTGGAATTGAAAAGCGGAAAATTAAATTGGAGATAAACGAGAAATTTATGGGTCAAGTTGCTGACGATAAAAGTAGATAAAAACTACTCATAAAAAATCACTAGCAAAATTTATTCATAATTAGGGTCTGTGGCTCCACATTTTCGTTTGAGATAACCTTGAGGCAATTATTTTGGGTTACCGTATCGTATAGTTCTTAATGACATAGGTTTAATTTAATTTTAATCGGGTTTTTAAACGGGTTTGAATTTATTTTAATCAGAGACGGGATCGAGGTATTCTTTCTCTGTAAGCGAGAAAATTAGAATTTTCAAAAATAGCAAAATGTTAATAAAAATAATAAATTATCATAAGGGTTTAGGGAAGCCTAGAAAATTCTCTAAATCTCGAATGACGAAACGGATTGCGCCGTTAAATTCGTCTCTCGAAATATAGTGAACCAGAAAAGTTTCGTCGAATTCTAAGACAAGCGGAAATTTTTCCGATTTTCTGGGTGATAAGTTGCCAGTGACTCCAGGGACGAGATTTTTACGAAAATCACGAAAGTTAGAAAATGGATTGAGCTAAGTTCATTTAAAATAAAGTGAACTGAAAAGAAATAAATTGTTTCGGGATAGAAACGATTTCGAGAGAAATGAATCGATATGATAATATATCGAAAATAATAATAATAAGCCTCGCTGAGTTATATTTTAAAATAATTTTTATTATTTTATTTTTATACTTTAATATAAATAATAATTATTATTAATAAATAATTTATAAAAATTCATAATATTTTTATTTTTATAAAAAATATTAATTTTAATATAATAAAAATAAAAAAACAAATATAAAAAAATTAAAATTAAAAAATAAAAACAAAAATAAAATGTAAACGGGACGAGTTTGAGAATTTTAAATGAGACAAGTTTAGGAATTGAAAAAAATAAGCAGTTTGGGTCGAGGATGGGGCCAGATCTTGTCGAACCCTCCAGTTATGGAATTCTGGTAGTGTGTATTCATGCTTATAACTTTATTGGAATGATGATTGGAGTTTTTTTTTTTTTATGAAAATGACTTTTGAATAGAAAAGCCAAACCATTTCACTTTTTCTATTCGAACTTTTAAAAAATTTCAACAATAAGTCTCGTTAAAATTTTAAAAAAAAAACAAAAGCATTATCTTTAAGCTATTTAGCTTCAATATTAAGTCAAAAATCCAACGCCACCTAAGTCTTTTTTGGAAAAAAAATTATTAATTCAAATTAGCAATGTATAGATAGAAATACAAATATAAATTCACGAAAAAAATATCATATAGCATGAAACAACACCAAAAGTAATAGCATAATCTAAGGTGAAGAAAATTAAATAATGATGAATGTTGTAAAATAGTAAAAGAAATAGTAAAGCTAAGTAAAATAAATTAATAAAGATAAAAATGCAAAACAAATATAAATTTTAAAAATAAATTTATTATTTTTTAATTTGAGTCATGCTAAAAGCTAGAAGTGCAAATGGCTCAATCAGATTCGGATATCCTTCCTCCGTAGAAACTTTTTTTTTCAAAATAATAAAAGAGATAAAAAAAGTGTTTTTTTAACACAAATTCACATCGGGGATATTATTAGCTGACATGCCCTATTTTTATAGGCTTAGTTTATAAATAAAGTGGTAGATAGAATCTACATAGAATCTACATAAAGAATTCTCATAAACACAATATCTACTTGAGTAGTACAAAAACTTAAGGAAAATATCTTATTTTTCAGCACTTTAAGTGTAACTAAAATGCAGAGCATCACCAAAAACTCCCCCTTTTGAAGGGGGCCATCATTTCATTTTAGACTTCGACTTTCTTGAGATTTTTTCTGAAATAATATTGAAAAAAAAAATCTTCTTAAAATGTGTAAAATATAATTTTTTTTCTTAAATAAGTGAGAGAAATGTTTCCGGGATTTTAATTTTGGAAGCGTGTGAAAATTTCGGGATTACGATCCCATAACTTTTTTTTTATATTAAAAGAGTACTGATAGTGTTAAAATATTATCCCGGAAGTATCACATTTATCAATTTCATTAATTGATTGTTTGATTGGTTGGTTTGGTCCTTCATTCGTCTTTTTCGCTCATTTTATAGACGTCTTGATTTGTTCTACAGTCTTAGTTCATATTCTCTCCCTTCTTGGAATAATCTTCTGTTAGAAGATTTGACATTGAAGTTATCGCATATTAATTGAAGTCATGATATATAGGACTCTTGTCTCATTCTGAAGTTTTGTTTCTCAAGAAAATTCCACTTCTACAAATAATTGCCCTACCTTTCAACCACTTCTGACATTTGAGAAAAAGCTTCGTCTAACTTCAAAAAAATTTAAAATTTTTTATAAATACTCCTGAGCTTTTCTTTGGGCTAACGTAAATGGATCTGAGCTCCTTTTTATTTGAACTTTTACTTTTGGGCTTGGGCTTAAGCCTTACCCAATACTGAATCAGGTTAAATTTTAATTTGGGTGAAAATACTATAGTATAGTAAAAAGAAAATAGCTTTTAAATAACTGTATTTTGTTTTACCAAATCTAATTATAATTCACATTCAATGAGTAAAATACATGCATGGATGACTGATATCCACAACTCAAAACTCTTGTTGTATCTACTAGTCGTTTCTCGTTTCGTTATCAATATATGGATAAGAAGTTGATATTTCGTATCCATTGGTCTATTTATGGTTGATGCTCCTTCTATGGTACAGTTTTCTTTATCCTACTCTTTTTCTTTTCGCGTTTGAGCTCGTGATAATAATAATTGGAAAGGACTTAAGAATTAGCTTCAATTTCCTTCCAAAAAGAATTTGTTTAAGATGTGTATTTATGAGTGGCCCTCAACGTCTTTACGTTACTTATTAATTTTTACGTTAATTGTTATATATTAAGCGCATCCTCGCGTTTGTAGCGTGGTACCAACACATGCGCTGCTTTATCTCCCATGCAAGGAGTCGGTTTACTCGTTCATCCCCAATCCAATGTACCTTGATGCACCCAGGGTGATTGGCTAGGGGTCATGCGTGACCTTCTACTTCTTGAGCTTGGGTGGCTAAACGAGTTGTCACGTGATCAAATTCGGGTCACCCATATGAATATCCGGATCACTCACACGAATGCCACGTGAATGTAGCGTATCCCATGAAAATAATAATAATAATAATAATATAATAATAATAATAATAATAATAATAATAATAATAATAAGAAAAGTCATCAAAGCGGAAGATAAAAAAAATGGATAAGAAAAGTCTAATAGAAATAATTCTGAAGAAAGTTTTGGATTTTCCATATTATTATTATTGTGTGTGTAATATATTAGTGTAATAATAATAATTAATTGATATGACGGTATTTAATGTAACCTTATCAAAATGTGGGGATGTAAAAATTAATTTTTTAAATGCTAGGGTATATAGTACAATATGGAAAAATTACGTAAAAAGCGCAGAAAATTAATTTTACAGAAAAAAAATGAGTAAAATGGTAATTTTAGTGAAAATCGGAATTTTCTAGATCTCGGATAGTGAATGATTTATACGATTTATGTCGTCTATGAAATCCCAGCTACACTTCAACCGATTCTGAGACGGTCGGAATTCTGGGGTCTTGAGGCGCGTAGAAGTGGGACATGGCGGCTATAGTGTTCAGATGTCTCACGTGTCTGGGCGAATGGAGTCAAACATGAGCTCGATGGGACCCGTAGGTGACAAATGGCACCTTGGGAGTGGATAGAAATCAGTGGGAGGATAAGTGGATAAGGAAATCGATCCGATGTGGTGGCGGCCAGTGGTGATGGGAGGCCGGAGTCTCTTGACCCGAGGCTCTCCCGACTGATTTTAGGAGAAGGAAAGAGAGACGATGAGGGAGAGAGAGAGAAAGAAGGTTTACAGAGAGTGTACACCTTACTATAAATTTGGTGTCCAGATCCACGTCAAATTCCGGCAAGACAAAAGGCAAAGTTGATCCCCATTCCAAGAGCTACACGTGGGTGCCAGTTTTGTAGAGTTTCGACAACTCCGTGAGGTAGGGGTTTTCTCCTACTTGATTTGTTCTTTGGTTAAGAGCCATTCGAATGGTTAGGGATGTTCGGGGGCCGAAATGGCCGTTCATATGTTCCAAAGAATTTGGAATGGGTGGCAAACCCCTAGAGTGTTTTGGACGGTCCCGAAACTGATCGTGAACTGTATGTGTTGCTTGTGTGATTTTGTGTTATTGTCATGAGTGAATAACATGTTGATTGTTTAAATTTTGTTAATATTTGCATGTTCAATATATTAACATAAATTGTTGTGAAATGGCATATTGCATTTCAATGCACTAGGGCAACCTAGAGTGATAGGTGTGAGTGCATGACTTGAAAAAGAAAGTGATTGTGAAAGGAATTTCAAAGGAAGATTTTCCGAAGAATTGCCTTGGAGAGTTGTCCAACAGTTCATCTCGGAGGAAGACCCATGATTGTTTCAGAGAGTTATCCAGCAATTCACCTCAGAGGGTTTTCCAATTGATTTTATTGAAAATTGATATTATGTTTTCAAGAACAAAAACCTTTTGTCTTGAAAACGATGTTTTCTCACACTTAGCTTAGGCATACGTGAGGGAGTCAGTGAAGACTCGAGAGGTAGGAATGGGTGAGTTACATTCTCATTCATATCATTTAGACATTTGAGTAGGAACATATATGTTTTACTTGAATATTTGGTGTGCCATTGCATGAGCACTTAGGTGGGGAGTAACCCTTGTAAGAGATTATCATTCTTGAGTATTCATGCTGTACGTCGTGGATCACCTTTCAAGTACGAGGAGACGGCGCTCATAGGGCCGTGTGAAAGTGAAGAAGAAGTAGGGTTGTGTAGCAGGGAATTATTTTTAAAATATATATATATATTAGAACAATCTAGCTTTAATATATGTTTTGTATTAAGAGTGTAATTAGCTCTTGAAACCATTGCAATATAGTTGGTTATATTTTTGTGAGTATGAATGTGTGGGCCGGACGTGACCATTTTACTCATATATGAGTCTCATGATATGAGACACACAAGTTTCCGTAGATTAACGGTGGTCAAGGAGATCCCCGGGGTTCGGGGTGTCACAAATTCAAAGGGCCGATCGTAATTATCCCTAAAACTTATCATGTTTTAAATTTATATAGACCAATAACTCTATCGTGGGACCATTGAGAAAGAAAATTTCACCATTTTTATCCCTTGCTTCTCACGAGATGATAAATAAAAATGCAAAAGCAAACATTGCCCTCGAACATTTTTGGCTGCTAGCATTGGAACATTGAAAACGTGGGAAAGAGTGGTTGAGACTTTTGGAAAGCTAGAAAATTCCAGTTGTGCTTGCACATGTTTTTTTTTGTTTATTATATTTTTTTATGTGCATAAAAAACAATAAACAAAAAAAAATATGTATTTAAAGATTACTTTTAAATAATAACATTCTTCTTTATTTTTTTTAGAATTTAAAATAATTTATAAAATTATTATAGTAAAATTTTAAAACTTTCCACTAATAATATGTACATATATGTGTACACTCATAAGCATCATGTACGAATGTGTGTATTTGACTAAATATTTAATAATAATGTAATTCACTTAATATATCATGTTCTTTTGACAAAATACTTAAATTTACTTTGCATCCAAAATCAACCTAATAAAAATATATCAAATTTGAAGTACACATGAAGCTGTTGCAAAATCTGTAGCTCAAGTCTTTATTTCATTTGGGTATCATATACTTATTTCTACAAATGCAACAATCTCACCAAAAACATATTAGAAGAAGAGAGAACGAAAAACTTTCTTGGAGCTGAAAAGCAGCAAATTAAATTGAAGATAGATGCGAAATTTATAGGTCAAGTTGCTGACGATAAAAGTAGATAAAAAGTACTCATAAAAAATCATTAGCAAAATTTATTCATAATTAGGGTGCAACAAGTTATTGTTTTCATTTTGAGATGAGTTAGATATGTTTTTAAGATAAAAGAGATAAGAAGGTGTTTTTTTAACCTAATCATACAACACAAATTCACATGTGAATATTATTAGCTGACATGACCTATTTTTATAGGCTTAGTCTATAAATAAAGTGGTAGATAGAATCTACATAAAGAATTCTCATAGATATAATCAAAAACACAATATCTACTTCAGTAATACAAAAACTTAAGGAAAATATCTTATTTTTCACTACTCCAAGTGTAACTAAAATGCAGAACATCACCAAAAACTCCCCCTTTTGAAGGGGCCCATCATTTCATTTTAGACTTCGACTTTCTTGAGATTTTTTTTGAAATACTATTAAAAAAAAATCTTCATAAAATGTGAAAAATAGAAATTTTTTCTTAAATAAGTGAGAGAAATGTTTCCGGGATTTTAATTTTGGAAGCGTGTGAAAATTTCGGGATTACGATCCCGAAATTTTTTTTTTTTTTAAATTAAAAGAGTACAGGTAGTGTTAAAATATTATCCCGGAAGTACCACCTTTATCACTTTCATTGATTGATTGGTTGGTTGGTTTGGTCCTTCATTCGTCTTTTTCTCTCATTTTATAGACGTCTTGATTTATTGCCCAAGTCTTCATTTTCTTCACTCTCTCCACTTATTGGAGACACTGTCCACGTCTTCTATTAAAGAAATTTGTTCCTCAAGCATTTATCCACATCTTCATTAGGAAGTTTTGTTCCTCAAAGTTTCTTCTAATATTGGCGCCCCAAAGAAGCACAGGGGGTCGGGTTGACAACTACGTCCAACGTGGAATACTCGTGGATGTCGGGTGGCTTGAGCACCACTCCACCAATCGGGCGGGAGTCTCCTTTTTATGGGGAGTTCTACTAAATGGCATCCTAAACAGTTCACAACAAACACACCGGGTCCACATGCGAGTAAAATGGCCACTTGGGCCCATTGCATCAATAAAATATATCCCACTAACTATAATTTTTTTATGGTTCAAGAGTTAATAAGTCCTCTTAATTCAAACATCATATTAAAATTTACAATTTCTAATACATATTGCCACAATGATCTGAATATCAAAGCCACAACGAGAGCATTCTTCTAAAAAATCGACCTCTAAAAGTAAATATTCTCGAACAGTCCCTGTACCTAAAATAATGATCCCTCGACAGGGGTGAGCAAGCCCGGTGGTGATAATTTCCCTCGTGGGTTACTCTCCACCCTAAGTGCACATGTCATGGCAAACAATCACACTCAGTAAATACATGATCCTACTTGAATGTCTACATGCCCAATCCCATGTCTCGAGTCCTCAGAGCTCTCACACATACACAAGCCAAATGCGAGAAAAATCTGAGTTTCAAAGCAAGTTTTTGTTCTCGAAACTTACTACCAGGATTTTGGTAAAATTTGTTGGACAACCCTCAGAGGCTAATACGTGGATAACCCTCTGAAACAATTCAAGGGCCTCAGGCGTGGTGTTGGACAATCTCAACTTTTAATTCTCAGGAAAATCTTCGGGTTAAAATTCCTTTCATAAAACATTTTCCCTTTTTATTTTCTTTCATGTCATGCACTCACTCCTAATATTCTAGAGATTGCCCAGTGCATATGGAATGCATTATGCCAATTCAAAATATCATACTTATATATTATTTTTCATGTATATATTAACATAATTAAATTCACACAATTCATATTATTCCAATTTACAACATACTGCAATTAGCTCATGAACTTAATTAACAAATCAAGCAATTCATTTTGAATCACCCCGAACCACACAAAATCACCTGACAAAATCACGTGAGCGATGAAACTCACAAGGTCGGCCTTCATTTCACGGCCCACACCAATAGGGATTTTTCTCCATTCGATTCAAGATTTTGGGGCGAGAAAGCCGACCATTCGAGGCCTCGACAAATCCAATCCATAAAGTAGTCTTAGCGAAGAATAAACAAAGTAGGAAAAGATCCCTACCTCTCGGAGTTGTCGGAACTCCACCAAATCGATGTCCACGCGTAGCCCTCACCGCGTAGATTGACTTTGCTTCTTGCTCGGGTGAGGCAAATGATTCAAGACCCATTTGAAATCTAGAAGTAGCTCTCTCTCTCTACAAAACCTCAGGAAATCCTAACTCACTACCAATTTTGCTCTCTGCATGTTTTGGCACCCGTAGGAGAAGATGACTATTCCCATTTTGTCTTTATCAATTCAAACATTTCAATAGTTCCTCCATGTCCCTAAGTTTTGGATTTTTGACACATGGCTTAATCTAAGCCATTCATCTCATCCTCTCACTAATCATGCAACATGTGTCACATGGATAAATGTAGTAGGTGACTTTTGTCACATCAAATGTCTCTCACAAGATGTTTTACGGTACTCGACACCTGGTAGCTAGATTTCGCGAGACGATTCCAACGGTGAAATCCGTTTCATCATCCGAGATCTAGTAAATTTTCGGATTTTGATCGAAATTACCGTTTTACCTTTTTTCAGAAAATTTGAATTTTCTCGGGTTTTACACCACGTCTCCATTAGAAAGTCTTGTTTCTCAAGAAAATTCCACTTCTACAAATAACTGCCTTATCTTTCAACAACTTCTAACATTTGAGAAAAAGCTTCGTTTAACTTCCAAAAAATTTAAATTTTTTTATAAATACTCGTGAGCTTTTCTTTGAACTTACTTAAATGGATCTGAGCCTATTTTTTTTTCTAGACTTTTACTTTTGGGCTTAGGCAAAGCCTAACCCTAATATTAGTCAGGCTAAATTTTGGGTGGGATTATAATGCCTATAGTATAGTAAAAAAATAGCTTTTAAATAACTATTTTTTTTACCAAATCTAATTATAATTCACATTCAATGAGTAAAATACATGCATGGATGACTCATATCCACATATTAAAACTCTTGTTGTATTTACTTGTCGTTTTTCGTTTCGTTATCAACATATGGATAAGAAGTTGATATTTCGTATCCATTAGTCTATTTATGGTTGATGCTCCTTCTATAGTCCATTTTTCTTTATCCTACTCTTTTTCTTTTCGAGTTCGAGCTCGTGATAATAATATTTGGAAAGGATTCAAGAATTAGCTTCAATTTCCATCCAAAAAGAACTTGTTTAATATTCCAAAAAAAGAATCGAATCCCCAACACGGGTACATCCCCATTCATTATATACCCATCTTGGGGGGTTCTAAGACTCGGGAAAAATACAATTTCTCGGATAAAGGGTAAAACAGTAATTTCGGTCAAAATCAAGAATTTTTCTAGATCTTGGATGACTAAACGGACTCCACCGTTGAAATCGTCTTGTGAAATCTAGCTACCACATCGAATTTCATCACCCCGAGATACCACTTCACGTATTGGCGCGACCGAGAAGATATGGCACTGACACATTTCGAGGGCTCAAGAGAGACACGTGTCAAGTGGAGAGCTACCAAACACGAGCTCAAACGGACCTACGAGACATGTGACAACATGGACAGGTGAAAATTCATGGCAGATGGATAAGCATGCGGATAAGGTGTAATCCATGAACACTGTAACGCCCGTCCCGAGAGGGTGTACTGCACGCGGTGGAACCGTAGGGGCGCATATGCGTGCACCAAAGACTTAATTATTTAAGTTGCCATTATGGTATTTTTGGAAGTTATTTTTAAGGATGAAATCGTGGAGATGATAAATCGATGTAACTCCTAATTGTATTAGAACAAGTGGTAAATTTGTAATTATTGTAAATGACATAAAGGACATATGACGTAGAAGATGACGGGCTAAAGTAGAAATAACATAAGTCGATTTACAAATATTTGAGACGAAGGACCGAATTACAATTAAAGGGAAAATTTAAGTATATAAAAAGAGGAGATCAAATCGGTCTCTCATATTTCCTCGGGGCATCTGGGGGAAAGAGCCAAACTGTAGAGAGGATGGAAGAGAAGAAGAGAAGAAGAGAGGAAGAAGAGGAAGAAGAAGAGGGAGAAGAGCAAAAAGGTATGAATCTTTGAATTTTTGCATGCAATCATGTGTATTTTCTTGATGTTCAGTGGTTTCGTATGGATTTCTATGGATGATTGTCATTCTTTTCTAGTGGTTTTGTTTGGGAGATTATCCTAACCCTAGATTTGTTGAAGTTAAAGGGATAAAACCCTAGTTGGTATAAGATGCATGAAATCTTTCCTAATTCTATGGTTTCAGAGTGGAATCATTCAGGATTTTACTTTCGTATGGATTATTGACTTTTCGACCTTTATATGGATTTCCATGGTTCTTGGTTCTTGATCTAGTTCCTAGAGCTGTGGTTTCCGGGTATTGTTGCATTATCTTAATTGGTTGGATTTTATTATGAATGGTTGTAAAAAGGGAGAATGTCGGGTTTTCAAAGGAAATGTCGTACCAGAAACTCCATGTTAGCTGTTTGGCTATAGATTGCTATAATCATCCAATGAAGATTTAAATCTGTTAAAGAATCATAAGAGATGTGTGATATAAATTTATGTGGCGACCTCGCGAGCAAATCAGAAGCTCTAAGGCTCCAAATACAACTTAAAGGTGGTTTCGTAAGCTCATGTGTTATGCTCGTTCGTACGTTATAGTGTTTCGCTATAAGTTGAGTTTCACTCATCTAAATTGAGTATTTAAAATTTTCAGTAAAATATAATTTAAAGGGAATAATTTATCAGCGAACAGATGCAAATCAGAAACCCAAAGCGTCTTTAAATCAGCTAAATTGAGCTTATGTGGCAGATTCGCTCGCCACTCGAAGAATCTGTGATGAAAATACAATAACTTGAGTTTTGTTATCCCAAATTGGTGATTCCAATTGGAGAAGAGAAACCTTAGAACCATAGATTCAAATTAGTGAAGAAACCATTTCCACTTCAGAGTTAAGACCCCAAATCAACAAGAATAACAAGAAGGATCTAAATGAGCTAACCAATTTGGCATAAAAATGTCAGACCTCGAAGCTGACCTGTTGGCTAAGTGTGTTTTGGAATTTATGAGAATAGATTGTTGGGCTGGGATGATTAAAGGTCTTGGAAATATTAACTTTTCGCTGGACAAATTTATTCGGGAATTTATTTGATTTTAGAAAGTGTTCGTTACAATACAAAATGGACATGTTACTTGCCAGATGTTAAAGTTCAAAACTCGGACCAATTGGTTTATAATATGATTTTGGCCCTTGGGGGTTGGTTAGAACTTGGTCTAAGCTAATCAAATCAATGCTCGAGGTTAATTTCGACAACATTAGATCGGGGTTTCTTGTAAGATGTTCTTAAAGGTATCATGTTTGCAAAAGATGTTTCACCAAGCCAGGTGGGTTTTATGGCCGAGGGTCTTAGAGAAGGAATTTTAAATTGAAAATTTAAAGAGATGTCATTAGATATATAAAGGACTTCTGATTTGGAGAGTTTCATAATTTTGAAAATCGTTTGAATAATTCTTTGGGTAAAGTCCGCAGAGTACCGTTAAAAAAAAGTCACAAAATGAGTGGTTTTTTTTTTTGGGGTGGGCTTTTGTGTTCGCGGTAATTTGTTTACTTCATTTTTACATGAAGTGTTGTGTGACCCTAATGTGATCGCGGTGAAGTTTCGTTAAAATCCGAACCGCTTTCAATATAGTCACTTGTAGTTTGCGTTAAGTTTTAAGCGGTCATACGCGATTAATGTTTTCACATATCCTCTCGGTGTTTTTTCGCAGGTAGGTAAAAAGCGAGGCGAGAAATTCCTTGCCAGCCCCAAGCCAGAATCGGAAATGTAAGTGTTCTAAACTTTGTTTTTCAATACTAGTGTATGGTTTATAAATAGTTTTACGCTGATAAGCAATGGTTTGATTTTAAACCATATTTGAAAAACAAGCAAGCAATGGTTTTGATTTTAAACCATATTTGAAAATCAAGCAAGCAATGGTTTTGATTGTAAACCATATTTGAAAAACAAGCAAACAATGGTTTGATTGTATGCATATTTGAAAATGACAAGCAATGGTTTTGATTTATTAAACCATATTTATAGCTAGCAAACAAAAACTATATTTTATAAATCAGGCCTAAAGAAAATCTCACAGTTTAAGAAACATCCCAGTCGGAGGAGGTATTAGTACGTTCCACGGTGAAGTTAGGACATCATTCCATGCATTTTAGATTTGTATAGTCGTGGAGGCTTAGAAACAATGCATTATGGCATATTAGAGGGGATGTAACGTCTTTAGATATATAGGGTTAGTGTGCTAACTATTATATGAGCAGCGTAGACACGAGTCTTTCCACCATATTCACTGGAAAGGTAGTGTGGACCCGGGGTCCTTCCCGGCATAGTTTGAAGTCAAGGTCACCGTGTTTACTAGAATTTCTCAGCGAGAAAAGCCTCAGTGGTTGATCTTGATTTATAAGCATTTTCATCGAGTTTTAAAATCATCCTTTGGTAAGCAATCAAGCATATTATGAAAAGTTTTATGAAAACTTTTATAGCAATAAAAGCAAGCATCACGATGAAAGTTTATGAAACTTTTAGAAAGCAGCGGCATGTAGTGAAAAGTTGGCAGAAACTTTTATAGCGACAAACGAGTTAAGGAAAATGTTTTGTAAAGGATAGTTTTATAGTTTTGAGACATTTTACATAAAAAGAAAGTATTTTCAAAGCATACACTCAACGAATAAGCTTAGCTCATTATTTTCTTTTGTTTTAAAACTATTTTCCGAATGCAGACTTGCAGTAGGACGTTTAGAGCATAACGGGTCCTCTGACTTATAGTATATGTCTTTGTACTCAAGCGCAACTAAACTTATTAGAAAACACTTTGCACTTATATAGTTGTGCATATGTATGAACATAATGTGATGAGCCTAAGGCTCTTTTGAAGTGTTATTTAAGTTTCATGTTTAAAAGTGTAAAGCCCCTTATATCTGAGGTTTGGGATATATCTTTTTGTATGCAGGTATCTTCTTAGAAATTTTATAAAATCACAAGTTTAGAAAAGAAAATTTTTATACGGGTTTTCAGCAAGCAACACGGTTTCGCTTCACAGGATTCTCTAGTCGTTGGAGTAGCAATTTGGGGGTTTCCTGTCAGATTGGTCGGCTGCATATCTGAGTAGGGGTGGGGGGTGGCGTGACGCCCGCCCAGAATGTGACATGTGGCAAGAGTGGGAGGACAGTTATCCAGAGCAGCTCTGAGCCAAATTGGTTGGGAGAAGAGAGAAGGAGAGAGGAGAGAGCAAGCGAAAGGGAGAAAAGGAAATTTTAGAGTGAGAAACTCTCACTTCTCTCTAGATTTTCCGAAAAGCGGTCCGTCGAATCTGGCAGGAACAAAATGAGTTGATCAGCTACAAAACTGGCGTGGATACCGGTATTGTGGAGTTTCGAGCAAACTACAGAGGTAGGTCTTCTCCCTCTTTGGTTAATTTATCCCTGGGAGCGTAGCGGTCATGTATTTATAGGGAGTTGTTTGGTTGCATTTTGAGTTAAGGGAAGCTACCTTATCTTGATCGCGTGCATTGGACTTTAGGCGAACAGGTGGGAAATAAAGGGAATTTAGCGTTGATCCGATGGGTAGAGTGCCACATCGGTGAACTAATGTTAAAACACTACAGTTTCTCCATTCGAACCTCGGTAGCCCAAGTTATGGTCCGTTTACTCTGAACAGGTCAGCTCGACCAGGTTAGCTCGGTTAGGGCTGACTACTCATGTGAGATCTCTAACTTCGGAGGGTCATAACTTCTTTGTCCAAACTCCGTTTCGGGTGTTCTTGGAGTCTATGGAAAGCCCATTGAGTCAAGATTTCAGCCATGTTCTTGTGGAGGATAGTGGGTGATCATAACCTTACTGAAATCTATGTTTTGCACCAAGTGTGCAGGTTGCTTGGTTGTGCCAATGTGAATAGTAGGGTTTTGACATGACCATTGCATGGCATGTTGTAGGTTGTTGTATTGGGTAGGAATTGATAGGTTTCTTAAACTAGAAAGGTCCTTATGTGCTTTTTTGATGTGTTGTTTCTGAAATGAATGACATGTTCATTTGTGTAAATTTTGTTAGTATATGCATGCATGATATATTAACATGAACTGACATGAAATGACATTTGCATTTCGCATGCAAGGGGCATCATGTAAAATGGGTGTGGGTGCATTACATAAAGGAACAATATGTTGGGTGTTTACAATTGTGGACTCTGAAAAAAAAGGGACGACGTCCTAGGGTCACACATTTGAAATTATGTGTCGATTTTAACAAGTAGGGACAGACACCCCCCTTAGGTGAAAAGCCTTTATTTTTTGGTTAGACATATTTATCCAGTGATGTAAGTTCGCAAAAGTGTCGGAAGGTGCATGACGCCTGTGGTGAGACCCCGAAAGTTCGTTACCCATAAAACGACACACGGCTTTTGAATAAAGCGTTTTTTAGAAACATAAAACAAAAATCTTTTGTTTTGTAAATGAAGGTTTTCACACTTGGAATATGCATGTGTTAGGGAGTCGGTGAGTGACTCGGGATATGGGCATGATGACATTTCATGCATGAAATACGACATTCATGTAGACATTTTCACTTGGATATGTGTTTGTTTGTGTGACCATTGCATGTGCATTTAGGTGGGGAGTAACCCTTGCAGGAGATTATCACTACTGGGCTTTTCTCACCCCATCGTGGGACCCCCTTTCAGGTACAGGTCCGGTGCAAGCGGCCGACCCGCCTATGGGACCGCATATGGGATGAGAGTCGGATACGACTTTGTTTCATTTTGTTTTTGCCTTGTATTATATTGAAACGGAACCAAAGCAATGCCAGCTTTTGTGGCAAGAATTGTAAATGATTGTTGATTAAAGCCGATCAAATCATGTTTTTATCATATTTGTGAATTAAATATGTTGGAATGGGTCTCAATATAACTTAGAGACAAATGAGAGTATGATATCAGGACACTTTCGATATCCCTGCAGGGTTTTATGAGTTGGGTTGTCAATGGGACCCCGAAAATTAGGCGTCATTATAGAAGTTGTATGGAGAGGGTGGTAGCAAAAGTGGCAAAGCATTAAATCTGGGCAACATTTTGGAGAGATTATGGGGTACATGTACGGGTGTACCGGTACACTTACTAAAACAACATGTACCGGTACATGTCCAACGCTGTCTGCGTGCAGACTGACATAATGCAACATGTGCAGTACGAGGTCGGGGTGTGCGGTACATGTGAGCCCAAATACTTGAGGAATGTATGTTTTTAATATAGTGCTTTCCCGGTTGTACACCGATAGTTTAGGAACCTTAGGAAATGATTAAGAGAGGTTCAAATAAGATTTGAACTCGACGAAAAACGTAGCGTACCTCGCCTAGGGAGTATGTTAAGTTATGCGATTACGTAGGCAATTAATATTTTCCGTATTCGGTTGAGTGTGTAGGTTAAAAAGCAAAGGCGGGAAATTGTGGAATCGTGCTCTCAAGTTTAGCAAGCAAAGAGGTGAGTGTTCTAAACTCATTTTTCCAAATACTAGTGTATTAGTATTATAAATTGTTTTACATAGCGGTATTTCATGGTTTTGATTTCAAACCATTTTCAAGAAACAAGCATGAATTAGAAAGCAAGCAAATGGTTTGATTTAAACCATTTTGAAAAGCAAGCATTAGTTTTTAAATTGTAAAAAACCATGGTAACCAAGTAAACAAATGGTTACGAGATTATTAAACCATTTTTTCAAGCAAGAACAAGCAAATAAGCAAGTAAGCAAATGGTTTTGAATAATTAAACCATTTTTCAAGCAAGCAAGCAAGCAAATGGTTTTAAATTGTAAAACCATTTTTCAAAGAGCTAGCAAGCAAGCAAGAAAGCAAGCAAGCAAGCAAGCAAAAAGAATATTTACGAAAACAGGCCTTCCCTAGTTCTAAGCAAGCAAACCGGTCAAAGTTATTCCGTACGTGCACGGTGGTGTTAGGATCTCATACATGCATTGTAGTTTTGCCTAGTCGGCAAACTTAGGTCATACATCATGCATTTAAAGGAGACCGTGGCACGTACAGGGGTATATAAGGTTAAGAGCTCTAACTAAATTATGGTGATGGCGACCACGGTCGATTCCACCATATTCAGGAAAAGGTGATGCGGACATGAGTCCTTCCACCGGAAACCTTTGTCGATGCACGGGCTCCCACATGTTCACTAGAGAATTTGACAAGCAGTATAGACCTCTAGTGGTTGATGTTTTATAAGCATGATCATACTGTTTTGAAAAATCAACCATTGGTTCACGGTCGCCCAGGCTTCCGTAGAGTTTTAAAGCAAACGGTTGAGCCCAGGCTCCCGTTTAGATTTCAAAACGATCGGTTGAGTAAGCTCCGTGGGATTTTAAAAACAAGCGGTGGAGCCCGGGCTCCGTTTTATTTTCCAAAGCATGCGGTTGAGCCCGGGCTCCGTTTTTATGAAAAGTTTTGAGAAACTTTTTAAAGCAAAAGCACTAATGAAGGTTTTAGAAACTTTCAAGCAAGATAAAGCAAGCGAAAGCAAAATTTTTTGAGAAGTTTATAAACTTCTAAGCAAACAAGCAATAAGGTTTTATAAACTTTGAAGAAAGTAAAGCAAAGCAAGCAAGTATTAAAAGTTTCCTAAACTTTTAAAAGCAATGGCGCAAAAGCAAGCAAAGCAAAGTAAAGCAAGGAAAATATTTGTAAAAGAGAGTTTTACGAGTTTTGAGATATTTTAGGAAAAGCAAAACATTTTATAAAAACATACACTCTTCAAACCAAGTTAACAATTATTTTCTATTTTAAAAACTATTTTCAGTCTGGTCATAAGTATTTGAGCCTGATAGGATTTAATCGACGTGTACAAGTCTTTATTTAATAAGAATATTATGTAAGGAAAAGACTTTGAATATGTAATGGAACATATGTACATAGTATAGTATTATGAAAATGTGTTAGGATGCTACAGTTTGCCATATTTGGATAAAGTGTAAATTTGTATATCTGAGTTTGGAATTGTCTGATATCGCGGCCCGATCATCTTCATTGAGTTTTTTCCGGCTGCTAAGATTTTGCAAATCCTAGGATTAGAAAATAAAAGAAAATTTTATACGGTTTAAGCAAGCAATGCGACCAGCTTCACGGGGAGTTTTCTAGTCGTTAGAGTAGCAGTGGGGATTTAAATGGAGTGGTAAACTACACCCGGCCATTGGAAGGGGGTGGGGGTGTGTGAGTTTCTGACGATTTGGCTTCAATTCACATAAAAACTACAAAAACAGCCTCGGAATCTGATCGATTAGAATAGTAGGGACCTTAATGTGTGCAAATCGGGTTAATTAGAATGATTAGTACATAAAAAACACTCAAAACCTATAATAAATAGGGTTCAAAATAGCACTTTTTGGGCACTAATCAACTGTTCATCCTATGTGTCCCTTCTCTTGGATTTCTGACACATGGCACTATCTCGGCCATCCATTTCCATCCTCTCTCTACTCATGCAACATGTGTCACATGAGTACATGTTGTGGGTGACTTTTGTCACATCACATGTCTCTCGAACACCAATTTCTGACGCAGATGCGATGCCTCGAAAATGTCTGGTCATTTGTCTCGAGGTCGGCCGAGAGTCGGCGATGTTAGTTAGATTTTGAGAGATGGTTCAATGGTGAAATCCATTTCATCTGTCAGAGATTTAAAATATTTCGATTTTGACTGAAGAGTACGATTTTGCCATTTCGAAAAATTGGAATTTTCTTAGGTCTTACATTCTCCCCTCCTTAAAAGGAATTTCGGTAAAATTACGGACAATCACAAAATCTCATGCATATGCAACGTGCACTATACATGCATATGAAACTAGTCATTTAGGTATTAAGCGACCCAAACCGCGCAGCCGTCCTAAGCGAAGAAGGGATAGGTGGCCGCGTGTGTCTCGCGCTCCCACGTTGACTCCTCCACTCCACGGTGCTGTCATAGCACCCTCACTAGCCTCCACGGTCTTCGTGCAAAACGATCAGCTATCCATAATACACCTTGGTCCCTCCTCGAAGGTGCAATGAGTGTCCTTCTCGTCTCCCGATCCACTGTATTTGGATGCAGGTGTGTACCTATGGAGCATGGAGCGTAAAATACCTGGGTGGGACACGACATGCTGGGCGATGAGCCAACAAGTACGCTAGTGCTGCCCTCTCAGTATCTCGAAGGGTCCGATGAACCTAGGCGATAAGCTTCCAGCGCTTCTTGGTTAACCCGCTCTCTCTCTTAGGCATCACCTTGAAGGCGTGATCTCGACCTCGAGACTCTAAGGGTTGGTTGTACATCAGGCTGCTCTTGCCGGCTCAGGCCGGCGTGAGAGAAGGCAGCTATCGATATCAAGCTCACCTTCTCGGAGTGTCTCTAATCGAGATGGGATAATGGTGGGCTCTCTCCCACCTCGGTCCAACATATCGATGATCTGCATAGCGTCTCATATAATGCCGCACTCATATGGTGCCATACGGCCATACTCGCGATGGTTGTCATTACAGGAATTCCACTAAGGAGCAGTATAACCCCGGCTGCCCTTATGATCCGGGCGCATGCTCGCGAGCGTGTCCTCCTTTTGTATATAATCCACACAACATGTAACCCTACCATGACCCACCTTGGTGTGTAAACAACGACCTTCAGGTCACAATCACTAACAATCAATGGACCGTCGACCCTAGTCCATGTCGTGAATGACATCCAAGTATCACAGCGCTGCGCCAGTAACGCAATGCAATTTCAAAGGGGTATCAAATCTCGAGTCACTCCCGACTCACAGCCCACTCCAACTCTAAGTCTGCGTGATAACTTTGATCGTGTGTTTTCATCTCAAGTCGCTCCAGAGCTCCTATCCCACTCGACTCTAAGCTGTGTGATAACTTGGTGTGTGTTTTCATCTCGGGCAACATAACTCTTACGGCCTACCTTTGTGAGCCTCTTGCATTCACCACGAAATTTCGGATATCTCACGGGTCTCATTTACACCCACATAGAAATTTCGGATAACTCACTGAGTCTCTTACACGAAATTTCGGATAACTCCTGAGTCTCTTACACCCGCACATAAATTTGGGATAGCTCCCCGGGTCTTTTACCCTGAAATTTGAGATCTCTCCGGGTCTCTCTTACACCAACACGAAATTTGGGATCTCTCCGGGTCTGCCACCCACACAATTGGACCCTCCCCGGGTCTCTTACACCCACGAAGTCGAGTCCCCGGTCTCTTACACCCACCGCGAAGTCGGGATATCTCCTCGGGTCTCTTACCCACCACAGAAATTTGGGATCTCTCGGGTCTCTGCACCCACCTGGTGGGATGCCTCCTGGGTCTCTTACACCCACATAGAAATTTCGGATAACTCCACAAGTCTCTTACACCCACACAGAAATTCGGGATATCTCCCCGGGTCTCTTACACCCACACAAGACCTTTCGGATACTACCACGGGTCTCCTTCACCTGCTCGGACTTCTCGCCCAGGGGATCAACGACCCCGCCACAGCTTTACTTGACACACCTTAATTACTCTTCATTTCCTTATTCGAACTATGAGTCTTCATTGGACGTAGTCCCAAAGACAAACCCAGCCCACACTCACTAAGAGTGGTGAATGACCATACCGTGTACCCACACTCAACTCGACGCGATGTCACCGTGCACATGAACGCAATGATCCCATATTGTGACACCCCAATCCCGGGGGTCCACCATGAGTAGAATCTGAGATCTGCAACTGATTTGACTTATCATGTCAACTCTCACCCCACATCCTAGGGAAGAACATCCACATCTGGATTCTCTAAAGGCCTCAACCTCTATGCCCAAACCTATCACACAAGATGCATTAATGAATGAACATGATGCATTCAATTCACGCTACTCTAGGTAACAAGTGCAAAGGGTAAGCATTACTTCTGCTTGCTCCGTACAATCCCGAATGCTCAGTCTACTATACGAGATCTACGCCTCTTAGGACAATCGCCTCATATGCGAGTGGCGGCAATGGTAACACGTCATCTGCCCGGCTGACTGCAGACTCTCGGCTGCGATCCTATGCTCGACCTTTACTACGCTGCATTGCTGGCCTATGGCCCGGAAATGCAAAGTACTAGGTCTTTGGTGTGGCACCTTCGGCGATCTTGGTTCACGACCCATACTAGGGAGTGTAGGAACAAGCTATCCTCTCGATCCTACCCTTTGGCCCGGGATTATCTTTGTCCCAAAGGCTCACAGGATCCACACATCTTTGGGGGCAATCCCTCCTCATATGTCACGAACAACGGTAATGGTAGCACACCATCTGCTTATCTGTGCCTTCTTTCGTCTCCTTTGATGATTGGGACTGAGGTGTCTCCTCTTTGAGGTTCGCCTCAGTGGGCAATCCGTCGAAATTAATCGGTGTCGGCAGAAATAACACATCTTTATCCCTACCTGACTAAATGTCCCATCCTTGCCTTGGCCCTGTCCTAGATATCCTTAAGAAACAGAAGTCTTCTGCTTCTTTCCCGGATTGGAAGAAGATTGATTGGAAGAAGATGAATCTTCCTTCTTCTTAGTACCAACACCCATATCATGGATGCCTCGCATAACATCTACCTCTCCCTCTGTGGTCATAGTCGTCGACCACAGAGTCCATCCTCCTCAGCCATTGGAGGACGATGTATACTAGCGGCTGAGTTGTTTAACCATACACAGTTCACCTTGCACAAGCTTTGTGTAGCGGCGGCCCCTTAATCATACGGCCTCGACAAAACTCTTGGTCAAATACTGGTGGTGCCTGACCAGTACCTCGTGGACGCCCTCTACGCCCTCGCCCACGACTAACCATCTACATAAGTCAAATGGCAGTTAATTTTAACGCAGTGTCTCTAAGGCATAAACACAGCCCCGAGACGCTATTCATACACAGAATACATTTCATATACATTGTCCCAGCATTTATAGGCAATGCGAGACAATTAATTCCACATTAAATAATTTTTAAAAACAAAAATTCCATCTTTGAAAATTTTATTTTTCCAAAATTTAAGCTCATTTTATTTGATTTTATTTTATTTTTCAAAAATTATTATTATTATTATTATTATTATTATTTTGAAAAAGTTTTGTGAACAGTGGTCATGAACAGTGTCCAAACAGTGACTCAGTTTCCCAGCCATCAAGCCTCTCCTCCTATCACAATACACTTGGTGTATTGTGACCCAATTTCCCAACCATTAGTCCGCTTGTCACAATACAATTTCTTGTATTGTGACCACTGGCTCCCAAACGACCTACTCTTTGTCACAATACACTTGGTGTATTGTGACACCTCCTGCAACCCAGATTGCCACAGCAGTGTTGCTGATACAATTCCCAGCCAGCGCCTTAGCCCACCGTATCACGATGATCTTTGTATTGTGACACACTTTCAACGACCCTCTTTGCACACCCAAAGATCTTTGTGTCACAATACAATTTCCCATTGTATTGTGACACGGTCGTCATCAGCACAGCAATCTTCTTTGCACCTTTCTTTTTTCTTTTTTCGTTTTTCACACTTTTTTTTTTTTCACTTCTACTATTGGAAACACCAAAAAAAAAATGTACACACACACACACACACACACACACACACACACACACACACACACACACACACACACATATATATATATATATATATATATATATATATATATATATATATATATATATATATATATATATATATATATATATATATATATATTTTTTTCATTTTCGAACACCAAATAAACTTATAAAAATTTATTTTATCCCTTTTTTTTTTAGTTTACACCTTTGTAAAACCTTAGAAATCAATTTTCTTCACCTCATTTTTCATTTCTATTTTAGACCATTTTGTCCAAAACTCCTCAAAACCTCTGTTCTCGCTAACCACACAGTGTTCAACCTTAAAATTTATTAAAATTTTATTTTATTATCCAATAAACCAAATAAATTTATTAAAATTTATTTCATTTATTTTCTTTTTCCAGTTTTACACATTGTAAAACTCCAAAAATTTTCTAACACACTATGTGCTATTTACCTAAGCACCCGATTCACCTGACACATAGATTCATGTTATACACAGCTTTCATTCAAACATACTTACACCACAATTCATCAACAATCACCTGATCACACAACATGCATGTCAATCAACATGTTATACACCCAATCATGCATAAAACAAGTACATGCAGTGTTCTAATCCTGTCCCGTGACTTCCTAGGTAATCACATACCTAACTCTACATCGAACCACCCCAAGTGATGATGTTAACTCTGGCCTTGACCCAAATCCCTCAAACCTTAGGTAATCGTATACCTAATTTATCAACACTAAGATCTAGGTATTTCTAAACCTAGGCTTTTATACCAAGCTGTGACGCTGGTATCAGGACTAAACTTATGGATACCCAAACCCGAGCTCCCTAGGTATTCGTATACCTAAGCTCGATATAGGCTGTGGCCCCAAAACTCGAAATTCAGTTGTTTGTCAACTTTGAGGAAAATCTATATGTCTCGTATCACGAGACACACACGTGAGTAAAATGGCCACTTAAGCCTACATGTAATACTCATCCAAATACATTCAACCAATTACATTACATGGTTCAAGAGTTATACATTACTCTTAATACAAATACATATTAAATTTACAATTCTAATACATATTATCCCAAAACATCAAGCCACAACTTGGCTATCTTCAAAATTGGCCTCTAAGATGGGCCGTCTTCCCGAACGCTCCTTGTACCTGAAATGATATTCCCTCGACAGGGTGAGCTATCGCCCAGTAGTGGAATCACCCTAAATGGGTTGCTCCCCACCTAAGTGCATATGCAATTGATGAGTCCAAAAACTCATTTGATTTTTAATCCATTTTTATGAGCATATTACAAGATAAATGTTGATTTGTATACAGAAATGTGAATATTTTACTCCAAATTTAATTTTGCGAAGAAATGCGTGACTAAAATCGGAAAAACGGAAGAATCGGCTACAAGAAGAAATGGAAATTAACAACTAAAAATCGAATCCACTGACGGAAGCTTATTTGTTCGATTATTTCCAAATCACGACATCACCAAGATCGGTTTGGGAGAAAAGAAGACCTTATGGCCCGAAGTCATGACTTGAAGTTGAGCTTGCGACTAGAATGACCAAGGCAACAAGTGAAAGAGGTTGCGACAGAAGAAGTGTGGTTGAGACTAAAGGAATTATTGAAGGTCGAATCTTCGATCAGCGGCGGCGCTCACGATGTCGTGGCGCCAATTGAATATAAGCGGGGTATAGCGTGAAAGCGATGTTGCGATGTGGATCCGTCGTAGTAAGCGAAGTCTTGCCAAGAAACTGAAGTTGAAACCATTTATTAATCAAGGACCACAAACGATGTCAATACCACTCATTCAGGTCGCGACCTGAAGAAGAACTGAGTAGAAAGAAATCTAGGTCGCAACTAATTTTAAGCAATTGAGATAATATGCGACCAGAAAAAGAGCAACATGAGGTTGCGACATCACCTTGAGGTCGCGACCTGTAATAGAGGTTGGAAGGAGGAAGCGGGTTTTAGCAAATTGAGGTTGGCGACCCGGAAGAGAAATGAACATCAAAGAGGTCGCGACATCCCTGTAAGTCGCGACTTAAGTCGAAAACTTGTGAAGGCGGAAGACCACCCGACAAGATGCGACCCGGAAAAGAGTCACGACCTGGTCGACTTACAAATAGAAATTTGGTGGCAACCTAAACTTGAGGTTGCAACGTGCAGCACAACAAGGAAGAGAAGTCGATTGATTGAGGTCGGCTCGGGAAGGCGGAAGAGAGAAAGACAACGATGTCGCGACGTGAAACCGTGGTCGCGACATCAACTCTTTAGAAACACTGAGCAAACAAGGTCGAGACTACAAATGATGTCGCGACCATTAATCCCAAGCGACAACAAGGAATACGGGCATAGCGAGCCAACGAATTCGCGGCCCGAACAAGAGCAAATAAGGGAAATCCATGTCGCGACATCAACCCTAGGTCGCGACATAGGACAGTAAACTGGGCTTTCTTTTAGGCATTTCACCTGGAGCTTTTTAGGGATTTGGCCCAATTTCTTTTGATAGTATAAATAGATAGTGATAGAATAGTAAAGTAGCTTCCGTCTTCACTACCCAGAAAAGGGGAACGAAGAGGAACTCAATGAATAGTTTAAGTGCTTTATTTTCTTTATTTTCATTTTTATTTATTCCGGGATCTACATGCTAAGCGTACGAGAAAAGATTAGAGCGAAACTTTATTTATGTTATTTTCTTTTAATTCATTTACTTTGAAAATTTATGAAATCAAGACAAATTTAAGGTTCATTTTCTCGGTTTACCATTAAATTCCATGGTTGCGCGTGATCGGTGCTCCATTTCTTTAATCGCAATGCGATGATAGAGCATTTCTGTTTGGATTTAAATTATAGTTGAATTCTGGAGTCTTTTACGCAAAAATTTGAAACGTTATTGTTCTTTTTCTATATAAGTAAAACCCCTCAAATTAACCGCAGTTCTGAGAGCCTTACAATTCTCTTATACCCATGTCACTTTGGATAATTTGGCTGCTAAAATAATTTTCTCTTAATGTTCAGGATTAAAAATAAGGGCTCAGTCTATGACACTGCAAGTGCACAGGTCATACAAGTAGTAAATATGAATGTAAGTCCAAGTATCATTCCCACAAAGATTGATAGCGAATTACAGGTCAACTACCCCAACTACTAAAATTTCATACTATTTGGACTCAAAAATCATATTGAATGTTTTATCAAGACGACAAAAATAAAATCCTATACTATTGGATATGTTCTAATTAAGCGAGAACAAAAGTAAATGACTAAAAATAAATTATATAAAAAGAATGGATTGAATCGAGTTCTTGTGAAAGCGAAACGCTATCAATGAAATACAATGGAACAGTCAATTCCAGCATGATGTCTGTTACTCTATTCTATGTATGGATCTTATTTTTGTCCAAGATTTCCTGATTATTGGAATTGGATTTCTCCCTTTTCACTGATTTAATATCCTTGCTTCTCTCAAAGACAAGATCAAACCAGCTACCCGTATTCCACATTCTCTTGCAAGATCTGGGTATTTTTCTTTCTCAATACTTCACACCCATTTCCTGTTGACAGCAGAACTTTTACTTTACCTTCTCAGGATTTTAGCTAAGTTTCTACTACTTAATGGGTGGCTCAACCTCCAGATCTATGGGTTTATCCCTTTCCCTTGATTAGATCTAAGCTAACACGGGGATCGGAACGTACCTGTAGATTAAGGTGAACTCTTTGATTATTGATATTGTTAAATACCCCTCCCGACTTCAATTGCTGACGAATGGGGATTTATCAAAATGAACTCGAGGGCTGTGATTCGTCAATGGTAGTCGAACATACCCAGAAAAGAATGTTCTCAACTCTCAGGAATCTCCGTCTCTATAATCCTTGCCAGAGGGCATCCTAGATATCAGAGTAAGACACATTCCCTCAGCGGCCCCGAGTACTGGTACTACTATTAGGAACTTATCCATTAAAAACGACACCGATTAAGTAAAACCGAACCCAAATTAATTCTCCGTAAATTGTGCAGGAAAGACTGTAACTAAATGTAAATCAAATCCAGCTGAGCTGCGCTCTGATTACTGCATTGCGAATCAAGAAATGGAGTGCCGATCACGCACAACCACTGTAATTGCAATAAAACTGAGAAGAAATGAATTCCAGAAATTTGTCTAGATTTCATAAATTTCCAGGCAGTAATACTGAAGAAAAATAACAGAACTAACAATCCAGCTCTACTCGTCTCTGCACAGTTCGCAGATTCAAAACCAAAAAATAAAACTTAAAAATAAAAATAAAATCTACTCTAAAATATACACTGAGTTCCTCTTCTTTTCCCTTTGCTGGGTAGTGAAGAAGGAGAAAACTACTTTACTATTGAAGCTCTCTGTTTATCTTTGTAAAAGAATCGGGCGAATCCCCAATGCTCGGTGGAAATCGAAAGAAAAGCCCGGCTGTTGTCCACCTATGTCGCACGGCCTCAAGTTGATGTCGCGACATGAACTTGTCTTAATTGCTCATGATCAGTCGTGACCTCTTTCTTTTAAGTAGCAACCATTTTGTCTTTCAACAGCTTTGATTAGTGGTCGCGACATCGTTTGTGGTCGCGACCTCTTTTTGCTCAATGTTCCTTCAGTGTTGATGTCGCGACCTCATAGTGATGTCGCGACCTCTTTTGCTTTCCATTTCTTTTCTTCAAGTTGCAACCTCAGTTCCTCGTTGCAACTGATTTCTTTCCTCCAAACTATTTTCCAAGTCGCGACATCAAGGTGATGTCGCGAGCATCATCCCGACCTTGACTTTTTAAGGTACTTAAAGTCGATTCAACAGCACGTGCTTCTATCATTCTGGTTGAATTTCTTTGAAACTATGTTTTTAGTTGCACTTTGAACACTCCTGTTTTTATGTCGCGACATCAAGTTGAGGTCGTGACATGAAATGGAACCTAGTATTAAAAACTAGTTGCAACCTCTTTTCTTTTGCAAAGACTTCTCTTGTGGCTTCATTAATCCTGGTCGCGACCTCAGAGTGATGTCGCGACATCATTCATACCCTTTTGGTGTCGCGACATCAAGATGATGTTGCGACATGAATTTCTTCTCTTGATTGTTTCCTTTAGTCACCGACCACGCGCTTTCTTTGCCCGTGTCTCCTTTTTCCGTCCGACTTCACTTTTTCATGTTTCAGTTTCTTCTTCAAAGCCAAATTTGTTGATGTCGTAACTTGGAATTCACTTTGAAGCCCGGCTTCTTATCGCGACTTAAATTCCAGTTTTGACCTCAATTATAACTGCTTGTTTGATTTCTTGATTTTTCTTAAAATCTAATTTTCTGCTGTATTTTCCTGCAAATTGGAATTTTAGTCAATTATCACTTTTCTGCAAACAATTCAACATTATTCTCATAATAAACTCAGAAAAATGGATTAAAAATCTAATGAGTTTTTGGACTCATCAAATTCCCCCAAACTTAAAATTTTGTCCCCAGTAAAGAAAGAAAAATTGTTTATCTTGAACAAATAAGCTTAGAAATTTTTAAGGACATTTTCTAATTCATATCACATTCTTTCTCATTCCACCTTTACGATGCGGAATTAAGAGATACCAATATTATTTGAATTTGAGTTTTGATGCAAAACAGGCATGGTATACTTCTATCACAAAATTCTTGATAAAGCCCAATGTATTTTAAGCAGTTTTTACAAGTCTTGTTGCACATTATTGTGTGCGGGTCATCAATCCTTTTCATCTTCATGTTGAATTTAGTTAATCTTCTAGGAGTTTTCTTAAATTTGTCAAAGTCCCATAGGCTTGTTTTTCACGCGTGATCTCCACTAATGTAGAGTAAATTCAACCTTCAAAATCCAATGAGGTATTTCAGGCTTGTAATGTTGGGCTTAGGTAATTGGTAGATATTGGAAAAATTTAGGTTGCAAAGTACCCGGTTCCATCTTTTCTCTACACTTGTTGCCTCAGCTTTCACCACTTTTTTCTTCTTTGTTCTTCTTGATTCTCCTCGATCTTAACTGATTCATCTTTTGAAATTTTTTTTTCATGGAATTTCAATTTCCATATATACTTGATTCAGGCAGATTCCTTTGCTCTTTAACTCCTTTGCTTTTATTTTTCTAAGATTTGGAATAGTGCAATGTTTTGTCTTCTTAGGCTTTCTATTAATCTTAGAGAACTTTTTGGGCTAGCAACTCCGTACCGGTTGGCATTAGGGTACTAGGTGTTAAAACACCCCTACGACTTAATTGTTCAGGAAATAGGCCACAAGACAAAACTTATTCATATTTCACTAATACGCTTCTTTGCTTCAACTTCAATAACCATTCAATCGAAAATAAAATATTATTCCCCCAATTGTTTCTTCCTTTATACTAAACTTTTTCTGAACTGGAAACTGGATAATTTGGGCTCTTTGATGCAGTTTATTGCAAGAAAGGGAATTCCGATTTTCGATTCTTTGTTCATTCAGAAATAAAACTATTTGGCTCAAATCAAGGAACTAGAATATGCTTAAGCATATTTTGAGGTAGAGCTTAGAAAAGCTCAAAAATTTTGCCAAGGATAGCCTCTATCATTTCTTGTTGGTACATTTCTAGGATTCGCCTCAATCAATAATCAAACAGTTCTAGGACTATGGACCTAAATCTTGAATCTCTAGAAGATGTTCCTAATTCACATCCAAAGTTTCATAAGTCTTGTTGTGACGATGTGTATTATTTCTTTGAGACTTGTATTTATTTCTTTGTTTACTTACATTATTTCAACTAAGTATTTTGTTTCATCGTGATAACCAATTTTCCCAATTTTGCAAACTAAACTGAATTTATAAATGATAAATACTCTAATTTCAGTTTTAATTATTCGAATTTGATTCTTTCCAGAATTACGTTCTTAGGAAAGAGCAGGTATTGTTTGATTCCTAAACGAGAAAATAAATGACACGAAACAAATTCAGATATCATGAGCTTGATATAATAAATAACATCTATTTATCCACAATCAATTTTCATTCTTAGTAGAAACCATCTAACAAGCAAAGAATACTTATGAAATGAGAAGTCAATCAAACAAGGGACATGTAGGGTAAACTAAATCAGTTTGCATTAACATTTTTGGGAATGTATATATTTATAACATGTTAAAACCTTCAGTTTCCCTTTCTTCTCTTGTATGCCCTTTTAGGCATTATGTTTGGAAATTTTACATCAAAAGCGCCATTTGGGATCAAACTTGAGGAACATTTCAGCTTTTTGCTTTTCATGATGGAAATTCCTTGCCCTTTGCGAGTGTTTCATTACTTGTTACTTTACGAATAGCGTATCCTCTCCCCACTTGATTAATTTGTTCCTTTACTTCGGAGAGACACATTGGCGGCTTTGATAAATTAAGTTTGATTAAGTCCATACTTTCCAACCATGTTTTCCTTATACTCATCATCATTTCCGGTACATATCTCTTTCTTTCATTATCTTCTCAAACTCTTTGAGCAGGTTCCTTATATATGTGTTTGAACCTTCGATCTTTCTTAGCATGCTATTTTCCATTTCTTTCTCCTTTTCCTTCATGATGTTTACGGTCGACATATCTTGAAGCGGTGTGTAGAGCTTGCATGCATGTCTGCCATTCTGTCCATCATCTTCTCTTCTTGTCTTTTCAACTCTTTGTGTCTTCTTCTCTTATTCTCAATTTTCCTTCCCATATTTGTTCCTTCCTTACATTTGTAGCCTCCTCGAATTCTTCTCACGATCCTTTGTTACTTTTCCACATTTAGTTCCTCTTTCCTCCATTTCCTTTTCATTGTTTGACATTTCATTATCTCGGCCATTTCCTTCTATGCTCCTGGAGGTTGCTTGAGCCCCAGTACTGTTCCGGTAGACGGGGTAAGGATGGTGACTTATCATAGAGTTCTTCTGCCTTACGGGATCTTGTCGGCATCACCTCGGCTTCTCTTTCTGCTCCCGATTTACGTATCTATCTCACTGCTCTTTTCTTCTTCTAATACCATCACTTCTTTGCTTCTTCCCTTGAGGGCCCCCTTGTCACTCAGTAAGGGTTAGAGAGGAGGACAGAGGACATCTTTCTTCCTCTGTTTCCGCTTCACCTGCCGACGATCGAAAGTAATAGTGGCGGGGTGAGAATCGATCCTCTTTTATTGCTATGATGGTACCTTTGATTGATTCTTCAATTAGCATTCCCATGTTTGTTGTATCCTTTCAAAAAGGCGCTGAGGTAACTCTTTGTTCTCACGTGCAAAGGTGTAAGTAGGTCCTATCACGAGAACATATAAAATAAAAACCAAACCTTTGCCTCATACGTAGGGCTCCCTTTTGATGGCATGATGGGGATTCTTCTTCGTCACTTCCCACTTTCCTTCTCCTCCAGTCAACAGGTTCACTATTTTTTTATAATTTGGGCTCTCCAACAATTTCTTGTATTTCGACCCATGCTTGTAATCTCTCAGTTTAAACACTTCATTTATGCTTCTATCGTCGAAGGGCACCCAAACACCTCTCACGAAAATAGAATCATCCTTCATTCCTACCATGTTTGCATAGAATTCCCTTGGAAGAGCTGAAAACCCTGGTGCTTTGTGTTCGCAAAAGAACTCCCAACCACTTTTTGTTATTACTTCGGAAAATCGGCAAATTACTTTGCCACAACCTCTTTCGCAAACAAAGTCTTTATCAAACATCATCTTGTTCCACAATTCTTTGGCTTCTTTCTTTTTCTTCTTCTGTTTCTGCTATCTCAGGTTGCTCCTCCTCCTCTGGCTGGTTTCCTTTTTCAGCATTTACTTCTTCTTCAGGTTGAGTCTCCGATTGAGCTTCTTCTACTGCTTCGACATTATCGCACATGATTTTGTCGATCATTTTGTTGAGATTGTTGACTTCATCTTGGTTGCTACCATGATTGAAGGTTTAAGAATTCTTGAACTTCCCCAGTTCCTAGGGTTTCAAAATTCCAAAAGATGGATCTGCGACTGGAAAGATGGATGCGGCTTGGAAATGTTGGGTTGCATTACGGTTCTTGCAATTTGAATTGGAATAGGCGGGTTTAATGTCTTGGTAGCAAGTCGAACGGTAACTATTGAGCCACTAAATTAATGATTGTCAATTACTTTTATTTTTTAAGCTTCTTTGGGCCTTGAAATTAGAGGTTTTACTCTTCTCAGGCTTTTCTGGTCACGACTTCAAAATTTCATGTCGTGACCTAAAAATTAGGTCACGACGGGAAGTAATGTTACAACATAAAAATGTTCTTTCCTCATTTATTTCAGTTGTGACCTCAATTTCATTATTTTGACTTTCTTTTCCACTTTTTTTTTTTCACATCCAGCACTCTTGGTTGCCACTTTTGAATTAATGTTGCGACCCAAAACATAAACACTCAATTTCACAGCAATTTCAATTTATTCACTTCCGTTTCAAGCAACTACTACTTCAGCTCATATGTATCATGCAAAAATTCAACTTCCATTATGCATCACGTTCAACAATTAAGCATCAAAACAAGATAAAAATTCCCCAATCATGCTATATCAAAGACAAATTTAAAAATTCAAATCAAGAAGAAGAAGAAAAACTACCCCTTTTTTGTCTCTTATGCTGATTGAAGTTTGATTGCAAATGCTCTCCTTTTTTTGCACAATCTTCATTGTCCTGTAAAACTAGAAATTATTTAACTATTATTCAATCACTAATGAATACAATTACAAGAATCTATTAAAAATTTTAAACAACTGGCCTTAAAGTAAACAGAAAAATTGAAAACAAATGGTGTGGATTGCCTTCCTGAAAATGTAATTTTTAGTCTTTAATTTGGACTTTTCTGCTTGCCATTACTGTTTCTTCAATTTTCTTCATTAAGAACTAGAGTTTATCTTCCAATTTCTTTTTCCCAGATAATGCTTTAATCGATATTAACAGACTCCTGTGATTCTTTGGTTCTAAGTGTCCTTTGCCCCAAATTGTGCTTGATACCCTTTGTAAACGGTTCCTCCATTTGGACTTCAGCTTTCTTGGAAAGAGTCTTAATATGGAGTTGAATAACAAGACCTGATCTCCTACCTTGAATTCCCTCCTCAAAATTCATTGATCATGCCATTTTTTTGTTTTGTCCTTATAGATTCTGGCACTATCATAGGCTTCATTCCTCAACTCTTTGGTGTTCTTGAGTAACCTATCTTCTTTATGACTTTAAAATCAAAATTGAGCTTCTTGATGGCCCACATAGCTTTATATTCTAGCTTCGAGAGGTAGGTGACAGGTTTTCAGACATAAATGCAGTATGGAACATTCGATGGGAGTTTTAAAAGCGATCCTGTATACCCGTAGTGCATCATCAAGCTTCAAAAGACCCGATCTCTCTGCTAGAACTTACAGTCTTTTCTAGAATTTTCTTTATTTTCTGTTGAAATTTACGCGCCAATTTGTTTGAGGATGATAAGCTAAGCTCATAATGGCATTATCTTGCTCATGAGTTGTGAAACACGCTATTTGCGAAATGTCTTCCTCCGTCGCTAATTATAGTTAAGGTGTCCCAAATCTGTGAGAATATTTCTTTGTAAAACCCCACAGCTGCATTGGCATCATTCTTTGGACATCTTCTTTCTACCCATTTGATACATAATCCTGGTAGGAGTATAATATATATTTCCAAATGAAAGCTGGAAAAGGCCCCATAATCCATTCCCCGTACATCAAGCAATTTGCACCACGAGATACCTTACAGGGGCATCTCATGCCTTTCTTGATATTTCCCATTCTTTTGCTGTTGATCCCACCTGACTTTACCCATTCAAAGCAGTCCTTAAAAATGTAGGCCGGTAGAATCTTGGCGGAGAATTTTATGGGTTGTTTTATCTCTACTGGATTTCCTCCATAAGGTGATGCATGACATTCTTGTAAAATCTTGCTTTGCTGTATACAGTACATCTCCTTATAATCGGATCATCTCTCTTTTAAACAATAATGGGTCATCCCGGATGTAGTACCTGTTTGTCGGTCCTTGGCTTTTCTCTGTTGGTAGTAGATTAACGGTGGCATAATTCCCTGACTAAGAAATTCCGCAATGCTCCCGACGCCACCCGAGGGTGATTGGAGTGACATCTGAAATAACTGCTCATCTGGAAAATTTTCTGCTATTTCTCTTCCTTCTTCTTGTACAGTGGGTTTCTCTACTCTTGACAAGTGATCAGCTATCACATTGTCACTACCCTTCTTGTCTTTTATTTCTAAATCAAATTCCTGCAATAATAGTACCCACGATCGATCTTAGGTTTATAACTTTCTTTGCCATTAGATATTTAATTGTTATGATCGATTAATGTATAACTGCATGGGACCCCAAAATGTATGGCCTGAATTTTCACATGAAAACACTATTGCCCGGCATCTCCTTTCGATAGTAGAGTAATTTTCTTGTGCTTCATTAAAGGTTTTGCTAGCATAGTAGATGGCCTTGAACACTTTTTCATCTTTATGTCCCAATACAGCTCCCATTGCAAAATCCTGGCATCACACATGATTTCAAATTCTCTGTTCCAATCTGGTTTTGCCATGATGGGAGCTTCAACTAGTATGGATTTGATTTCTTCAAATGCTTTATGGCAGGATTCATCAAAATAAAACTTGGTATCTTTTTCCAGCAATCTACATAGTGGTCTAGCAATTTTTGAGAAATCTTTGATAAATCTTCTATAAAATCCAACATGTCCTAAGAAACCCAGTTCCCTTGTGGCGTAGTGGGTGGCATTAGGTTTCTTATAATTGAAACTTTTGCCTGGTCTACCTCAAGCCCTGCTGCAGAAATCATGTGCCCTAAGACAATTCCTTCTGTAACCATAAAATGGCATTTTTCCCAATTCAGAGCCAGATTCTTGTCTTTGCACCTTTGAAGTACTGTCCCCAGGTTATGCAAGCATTGTTCAAAACTGGATCCATACACTGTAAAATCATCCATGAAGATCTCCATAACTATACGCTGGGTGAATATAGACATCATGCATCTTTGGAAGGTGCCGGGAGCATTACCTGAGCGAATGGCATTCTCCTAAAAGCAAAGTACGAATGGGCATGTAAAAGTGGTTTTCTCACGATCTTGAGGTGAAATAACAATTTGGTTATATCGGAGTATCCATCGAAAACAAAAATGAGGTGTCATGACCTATCGACATCACGATCGATGAGAAGCGATGATCCTTTGCAGTTTAGTATTGATTTTACGTAGTCGATACACACCCTCCATCCTGTCGCAGTTCTTGTAGGAATCAGTTCATTCTTTTCATTTACGATTACGATGAATCCACCCACCCAGGAACCACATGCTGCCCAGGCTTACCCGAGAACAATCGATATAGCATATATAAAACACACATTTAACCATTTGAACTTCTTTTAATGACTTCTTTAAATCTTTGAGTTCGACCTCCTTTGATGTTCAATAGAAGTTTGCATTATCCTCTAGCAATATTTTGTGCACATACAAATGGAGAGCTGATACCCTTCGGATCTTCAATGGACCAAACAATTATTATATATTTTCCTGGAATTACCAGCAACTTATGTTTTTCGAAACCGGTCGATAAGTGATATGATAGCGGTTTTCTCTTTTCTAGTTCTAAAAACTCATATTTCATGGTGGGCAAATTCTTTCAATGTTAGCCCTTACACTAGTTTCTGCTCATGAGTTTCTTTGTTTAAATTTGCTTATTTCATCTTATTTGTTTTCATTTATACTCGAGGCTGACACTTATTAAACACATTTGGGCGGTACTTCGATTAAAAACCGAGATGTGAAAATTCATCTCAATTTCATTGATAAGTGTTGAATGATACATTGGTCGATTCATCATTGAAGGCTATTGTTTCTTATAGCCATACAGCTATGCGCCTCTACATTAGGATGTTCGGACTCTATTAATATTAAAATGCAGCACACTTCATCCCGACTCTAAGTGTCGGTTCACCTTTACATCGTCTATCAAAGCGCTACATTGCTAAGAAAGGTCTTTGACAACGAAAGGAACTAGGTATCTTCACTCTATCTGCATGACAGCAAATCCCTTGGAAAATGAATTTCCCAGTAACCCGACAAATTACATCTTCCAGAATGCCCCTCTGGTTGTGCCATTGATCTATCGATATGCAGCCAATGTAATTCTTTGTTGGGGTAAGTTCCCCCGAGCTTAGATCTGTAATTTGCGATAGAGCATCAAATTTATATTATTGTAGGAATCACATAAAGCTTTCTTGAATTCATATTTCCCTATGGAGGCGAGGAATGGTGAAGCGCCGGGGAGTCTTTCATCTTTCTTTGGGAACCTGGCTGGATAATCAGCCTTGCAAGTAGCGGTGAGTTAACTATACATCCTCAGCTATCTTTCTTTCTTTCTTTCGATTATCTCAGCCCCGAATTTTGCATAAAGAGGCATTTGGGCGATCACCTACGCAAATGGGATATTTATTTCTATTTTCTTGAAAACATCGAGAATTTAGAAAGCTGTTCTTCTCTTCTTGACAAGTCTCTATTAAGAATAGCCTTTGCAGTTATCTGTTGGTACTCCTTCTTTCTTTTAGGTCATTACTTCCTTTATTTATTCGATAAGTTTGTTCTTCTCTTCTTCCTTTTCATTCTCTTCTTTTTCTGCCCCGGTCTCTTCTTTCCTTTTTGTCTTTGTTCTTGCTCGAATCAACTTCCTTCTTGCTTGAATTGCCATCTGATCTTTTAGGTTCTTAGTGTCCTTTAGGGAATGTACCCTTGCTTTGATTTGGCATATTTAGGGCCAGTTGCCCTACTTGTGTCTCTAAATTTTTCAGTGAGGCACTAGCATTCTTCTGAAACATGTGAGTATCAGACTTGAAAGCTTCCAAGTCAGATAGTTTTTGTTCATGGAATTGTAATAGCCTCTTGTTGTCCCCAGTAGGCTGCGGCGTATATTCTTGAATGGATTTGGGTTCTCATACGACCACGATATTCATTTCTGCCTTCAACTCCTTGGTGCTGCTGCTGGAACCTTGGTGGCTACGTATCCATGTTTGAGGATCAGCATCCTTGCCTTGGCGTGTAATGCCCCTCCACCATATGAAAAATTCTCATGGTTCTCGATGGGTTGTAGTGTGTGGTGATTAGTGCGCGTGGTGTCAGGAATCAACAAAATTTGTTTCCTATATTCCTCCTACTGCCGTAGTCAAGCTACTGTAGTATAGCGGTCTGGGGTTGAACACGAGGATAGGTTTTCATCCCACGAATGATTCGCATCATGTTTGAAAATGGTGAGACTTTTATTTGGATTTTTGGATTTGGGTAAAACGAGGGAGGTGGTTGTTCAGCAGTTGCGAAATGGCTTAAAATGAAATGTGAAATGGTGACCTTGAGGCTTGGGTCACTAGCTTAACCGATAAAATGGGGTTATTAAAGTGTCCTCGGGTTATTTCCTCGCATTAGGGCAAATGACATATAGTCAAAGACCAAAAATCGGATCTTTGTTTAGCTATAAAGCTAACCACCAAAAACAATCCTATTTGAGTTCAAACTGTCTTGAGCATTCAATGTTCAGTCGGTTTGAAAACATAGCATTTAACCTCATTTCAATGGCTGCGTGAAACATCTAAAGAATGTCGGTGCATCTACCATTGAAGTACTGAACCACACACAAACATGACAAGTATTGACGAAAGGAAAGAGCGTTAAATAGCATTAAACCCTAAGTTTGGATTTGGAACCATAAATCACGATGCTGTTTCATTTAAAGCATGAGGACACTGCCAAACCACCAACAACCAAACTAGTAACCCTCCTCTTCAAGGCTTTGAGGCTTAGCCATGCATCCCTTGAGTTGTCATCCTCAAGGGGTGTGTTTGGCGACGAAAATGAGAAAGAAGAGAAGAGAGCAAAATGTAACCTAAAAACCAAAGCTGCGGGAAAGCTTGAATAAAAATGAAAGTTAGGGTTACAAAAGTTATAAGGTGGCTTATATAGCCAACCCAATTGTGTGAAATACCAAAAATGCCTAAAATATATGATTACAATAGGGACAAAATGGTAATTAAACAAAACGAGGTCGTTTGGAATCAAAAACACAGGGGAATGATTTTCGCTATGCAGTGAATTTCGCTATCATAGCGAAAATACAAGGCATAGCGAAATTCAAATTTTCGCTATGCACAGTAACTTTCGCTATGATAGCGAAAAAATGTGCATAGCGAAAATTTCGTAGGGATAGCGAAATTTTTGCTATGGTTGCGAAATTTTGTGAAATTTTCATGATCGGCATGAAATTTCGCAATCGCATGCTTAATCTGGTTTGCCTCCTGGTGCCTCCTGCTTTGCCTCTTCATCTCCTTTTCATCATTTCCACTTGACATTTCTTCATTTTTGGTTGATGAAATCATAGTGAATACTCAACATTCACACCAACCACGACATGGCTTGGAAATTATTGGTTGAGGCTAAAAACACATCAGAAGTACAAAAAACGAACTCGAAAGCGAATGTTCGGTGGTACTAAGTGGACTGCG
Source organism: Tetrastigma voinierianum (assembly GCA_016808115.1). Lineage (NCBI taxonomy): Eukaryota > Viridiplantae > Streptophyta > Magnoliopsida > Vitales > Vitaceae > Tetrastigma > Tetrastigma voinierianum. The sequence goes on along the minus strand of JAEQBH010001151.1, from coordinate 412,548 downwards.
CATGTCAATTGTCTCAATTCGTATGATTAGTGCGCAAAAGCACTCAAAACCTATCTTAAATAGGATTCAAAATGGCGACAATGCACACCCCCTGACCGACCGTTGCTAGTCATAGCGATGCTAAAAGCGATAAGGTATGCATCTTTGTGGCACTACGAAAAAGTGTATATTGTTCAAAAAGTGTGTGTACAGATAAGCTTTACCTTTAGAATGAACAATTTAGACCCTGTACGAAAATCGTCATGAGAGAACAAATGCCATATAAGAACAAGTTTTAGGAAGCGACATCGGTTCTGAATTGACTGAACTTCCACCAAAATCCTAATTGTTCTAAAGGTAGTTTGAGCCCAGTAAGTTCTTGAAGCTATTCCGGCTTCCCCCGACCTAGCTCTTACCATGGCCTTAAACTATTGGCTGACCTAAATGGGACCAGCTACACTTTTATTTCTTTCTTTGATTGTATTGTAGGGTGCGATCTTTAAAAACTTCGACTTCTGAGGTCAGGTATGGCAGGTCCAGATGACTCGGTAATTAAGGTTGGGCGTCGACGAAAAGGATCAGCGACCCTGGGCTCTACAGGCCCAGGACTTGAATGACTTCAGGGAGTGCTTCTGGCAGCTAAACTCCACCCATCCACGTGCATGTATGAACACTAAGTCGATGACTCCCAATAATTAAGGTTTAGGGCATCGGGCTTTAAAGGCTTTCGCCATATACCCCTCGGACCGTGTTCGGGTTTCAAGGCAAAGTGTCACGGCTTTTATTCTTCTTTTTCTTCTTTTCTTTTTATTTTTTCTTTTTCTTTTCTTTATCATTTGGAAGACTACATTGGTCTTCATTCACGGGTAACACAAACCTATTATGAGTCGTCCAGCGAGATCTAGGCCAGGCTTTGCAAAGTAGGAAGAGGTATATAGCTTCTCGACCTATTGGTGATGGAGTGCATGTGTGATTAGCTAAAGGCGGATGTAAAGGTTGAATATGCTGGAACTTCAATCGACCAAAAACTAAATCATGCATGGAATTGTTCTAACATTAAGGTAGGATACAGGGCTTCCATTCTTCACCCCAAGGCAAGAGTAGAAACACAAAAATGTATGCACAAAAATCATTTGCAAAAGTGTAATGGCTGTAAATAATGCTATAAAGCTTTGATATAACCAAAATGACTGTATGCTTTAAAATAGCTAATCATAACAAAAGTATCCTTTGCTACTATTGGCTAATACATGAATCTATACAATCTATACAAAATGAGTAGAGCGGGTTGATAAAGCTAAAAAGCAGTACAAAACATGATAGAAGACACTCCCCAACTCTAAGCTTTTCCTCGACCAAAGTATAAACATGCCTCCACTGGGTAGGGATAGGAAAGTTAAAGAAGGGAGTGTGACCACCTCACTCTCGTGGTGGTGGTGGATGTGTTGGTGGATCTGGCTCTTCTTGTGTGTAGCATGTCCCGAGGAGGCTCTTTGTTGTGGGCCGGGTCCCTAGTAGTGCAGTAGGCTCGGGCGGGAGGTAGGAGTGGCTCATGATCCGAAGAAGCATGGCGTATTTTGTGCTCTATAGTGGCCTCGCTCGGGCCATCAGCTGGTCCCGACGATGCACGTGTAGTAACAGGGGCGCGAACTGACATCCATAGCAGCCCCGTGGCTCCTAGGCGATATGAATATGCTTTGGAGGCTAGCTGCGAGGTATGGGAAGGACCGGCGAGTGTCGGCGGGGGGGTAGCGAAGGAGGTGGAGGGTGGAGATGGAGGGAGACTCATCGGCTGAGTCCTCTCCACCTCTACCTCCTCGAACGGATCCTCTCCCTCGGTGGTTCTCACTACCTTCTCGATCCCTGCTTCTTTGGAGAGCAATGGAGATCGGCATGTAAAGATCGACAAGATTAGACGGGACCTGAGTCTGGTGATCCTCCAGCTCGTCTGCGGCTCCTCGGGGAACGGATGCTCCAGACCTGGCTCGTGTCGCGGCATCAATAAAGGTAAACCCTGTTTCGAGCGGGCCCTTGTGGTGGACCTTCTCCTCGAGTCTGGCCCGGGAAGTACTGCTGGCTGAGGAGGGACTGAACGAGTCCCTCTGGTCCGGTCACGGGGCCTCGGCTGGCTCCTGCTTGAACATAATCTTTGTAGCAGGGAACAAGGCCCGGTCGGGAGCGGGTGGTCCTGAGGGCATCTAAGGTGGAAGGTGCTGCGGAAGAGTCTGGGTCCGCCCAGTAGAATCTCTAGTGAGACGACGGACCGTCTCCTTGTGATGGGTGTGGCCCGATCCGATATCCTCCATAATTTGCCCACATTTCTATTGTGAAGTAGCGACTGGCTCATCCATTGCTCGAGTCTCCACAGCGTAGTCAATGCGAGCCAGGAGCTCCAACGGACTCGGCACTCCCCGGGAAGTCATAGAGTGGTAAAACTGAAGCACCACCCGGGGATAATAGAACTGCCGCGGTGTCATGAATGGTAGAAGGGAATACTGCGTGATCAGCCTCATCTCAGTCTGCGAGCCAGGTCGGTGGTGGTTGGTATCGTAGAATGGCTCCCGGGTGGAGTGCGGCACGTAAATCTACGTTCCTCGAATCGGGTCCTTAGGTGAACATGGGAGCGATCCTCGAGGCTGGTGGTTGGAGTGTGTGAGCCCTCATCAATTTGAGGTGACGGCAGGCAGGATCGAGGACTCCTCGGGCACGATGTTTGAGCCGCGGAGGCCAGGAGCCCTCTGTGGTCTGCGGGGGCAGGAGAAGGGGCAGAGGTCCCATCCTCGTCACGATATCTCCGGAATCACCGGGGGCTCCTTGGGGTATGGGTGGCGGGACGATGTAGGTTCTTGCCGGGCGGGTCCCGGAAAGAATGGGCCTTAGGCGGTTGCTAAAATGCGGATCCTCCATCTGCAGGGAGTCACTTGAATCCCAACCACTGGGCTGAGCGATAACCACCTCGAGTGCCGGACAATGTACAGCGGTCTGGCGCAGCGACGAGAGCAGGGTTTGAGGGTCACGGTAGGAGTGGCGGTGCCTGCCCAGAGACATACCGGGTGAACCCGGTATGTGAGGGCGGCGACTGCAGCGATTGCAGCTGGCGTAAGGCGGCAGCTGGCTGAATCCCGAGGCTGGGGCACATGGACACGTCTTAGGGCTCAGGTCACTAGGCTCGGGGCGCGGATGAGAGCGGAGACACGGGGCGGGGCGGGCCGGGCACGGGCTGCTTGTGTGGCGGAGCCGAAGGCCGGGTGGGTGGCTCGGGCCTGCGGATGCGGGGAGCTAGGGCCTTGGGAACAAAGCGGGGGTTGGAGGAAGAGTGAATCCCGGGTGAAAATGTGGGCCCACACACCCCACTTTACCCCTCCTCTTTCTTTTATGAAGTAGTGAGGTGGCGGGGAAGAGTCGAGCGGCCTTTAAAAGAGTGATTCGCCATTGTTGTAAATTCTCTTTGCACCCTTCTACCATCTGCGCAATCAACAAAAATTTTGATTTAGGTAAATTGAACTAAATTAAAAACAAAAATCAAAAATAAATATTTAAAAATAAACCTAAGAATAAAAAAAATTAAATTAAATTAAAATAAGATTACTTAAAAGGAAAGTTACTAAAACGGGAAGTTACTAAAAATAGCATAATATGAAAATTGACTAATTCTAGCGAAATAAAAATTTTGAGGTTGCGAGTTTGGTTTCGAGTGGAGACGAACCGGCTCATTTCATAAATTCACTCATGGAGGGTCAAGGAGGGCTCCTTGACGGCGGTGTTTGTGCTACGACCCTCATGCTGTTTCCTTCTTGTTGAACTTCTTCTCATTGGGATTTTGGGTTGACCATTGGCTGCAACGAGGGGGTATTGATGCAGAATGACTCGATCAGCGCTTCACCTTGATTTACCAATTATGCTTGCAGATTTGGGGGCTTTTTGGTTTCCACGCATTTTGACGATTGAAGCGAGACTTCATCGAGTTCCTTGCTTGTTATCTTCCACTTAGCTTGTGCTTGTTACTGAGTGAAAAATATTGAGCTCGATGTCATGTTCTTAGAGATGTGTTTGCATGACTCCATTTTGGCAATTGATTATCGCATTGGCAGTGGCCAAAAATGGTCTTCCTAGGATAATTGGCACATGATTGGGCCCACTTGCTATTGGCTCGGTATCAAGCACTACAAAGTCTACTGGGTAGTAGAATTTGTCCACCTTTACCAACACATCCTCAACTATTCCCTTAGGAATCTTCACCGATCGATCGACCAATGATAGAGTGATATTGGCCGGGAAGCAAGCTCTCTAAACCTAGCGCCTTACTGCGAATATGGCGATGGTTTACGCAGCTAATCTGCGGTGCTTTGTCTATGCAAGTCCATGATATTGATTGATATTGTGGGGATCACGAATCTTATGTATTTCACTTTGGGGTCTTGCTGCGGATGATGTGACTTGCTCGGTGGAATGCTTTCTTTTCAATGCCTAACCCTTTTTGGCCGTGCAGTCCTTTAAGAACTTAGCATAGTTGGGACACCTTAATCATGTAAAGCGAGTGGAATATTTACCTTAAAACGCCTTAGCACCAATTCCCGACTTGGTTTGGGATTTTTTCTTGCCTCTTAGTGGCAGAAATGGAGGGCATTTTCTTCATAGGATCTTCTTATTATTATCTTTTCGGGCTCGGCTTCACTTTTCCTTGCATGTTTCTTTAGCGGTCATGGGCGGTTGCTGATTTCTTTTCCACTCACCGAGTGATGATAGCTTTCACTTAAGTCATCCTGAGTTGCTGGATGAACCTATCTCATGGACTCCTTTTGGATTTAGCGGAGTCATTTGGGAAGGGAATCTTGCCCTCTCCTGTACCTCCAGTAGATTGTTAATCTTGGTGATTGAATACTGTAGATTATCAATCTTCTGATTAAGGCTACTCTCAAGCCCATCTATTCTCTTGTTCAGTGTACTTTCTACAGTATCAATTCTTTGTGCCAATTGTACGTTGATCCCCTTTTGTTCTTCCACAAAATTGCCTACCACCTTGCTCAAGTTTAAGATGGCTTGTTCAACGGAGAAGACTATGATGATGGCTGTGGTTGAGATGAGGAGCCAAACTGTTGTTTGGCACCAGGGGGCACATAAGCAGGGGGATTAGGTTTCCAGGAGAGGTTAGGGTGATTCTTCCAATTGGAATTATATGTGTTACCATATGGAGCATTGGGTTATGGCTTGTATCGGCCCACGGCATTGGCATGCTTTGATATCAAATCCTTCACTGAGGGAGCAATTGGACAGTGTTCTCACGGGTGGGCAGTGGGTGTGATTGTCGTGGGTTAACTTTGTGCGGGATTTTCAGTCACTAGCACTTCATGGAGTCTTTTCCTTCCAGGCTCTTCACTTTCTAGCCCGAGGTTGATATTTTTGCTTTCATCTCCATATCTTCAGAAAGTGCAAAAATTCCTCCCCTTTGGTGGGTTGAGGGCCTCATTTTCTCCACCTCCCTTGGGTTTGGCTCATCCCATCCCTTGGAAGTTTCAGCCACATAATTTAAAAAATCCATGACCATGCGGATGCTTAACAAAGTCCCTCACACATTGTTTCAAAAGTTGCTTCATGGTTGGGGGACATACCACCATAGAAGTGGTTTACAAGCATCCAAGTGTCGAAGACCGCCGGTGTGGACAAAGCTGTGATGGTCTCCATGAACCTTTCCCACGGCTTGATAGAACCTACCGTTGTCGTGGGCTGACAAGCGTGTAGATTTGCCTCTTCAAATTGTTGGTGTGGGCGAAGAATTTTTCAAAAATTACACTGTAAATCTGCCGGCTTGATGGTTCTTGGTCTCGGTGAATTAAGCCATATTACGGCTTTGTCTTTGAAATTGATAAAATGCCTTCAACTGACAAATCCATATCCAACTACCACCCTCCTTAAAGGTTATGCACACCTCCTCAAAATCCCTTGCTGCGGGTGTATGGATTTTCATTCTCCATACCATGAAATATGGGAAACGGGGGCACCAATGGGGTCTCCTTGCCACATCTTGGCGGGAGGTATGATGCGGGAAGGGAGCACTAACTTTCCCAGGAGGTGTATGTGGTCCCTCATTGACTTTGTATCTTTGTTGGATTCATAGGGGTCGCTTGTTGACTCTGTTGTTCCTCAGGTAGAGGATCCATTTGTTCACTATGCACACTGATTTCACACCCTTGCTCAACTGGTGCACTCACTCTTTGCAATCTACCTGATATCCCTCTGTCAGTCTTTGCATAAACACGTAACACAAAATGAGATAAAACGAAAAACAATAAGAAACTTGCCGAAAGGGTCGATGTTAGCTAAAGCGGTGTAGAAATAAAAACAGTGCAGTAACTACTAAGTAAAGAAGACTTGCAGTTCAAACAAACGAAATTCAAAAAGGATAAAAAGGTCACCAACACTTGTAATGTGGATTACAAGCACATATCAACTCATCATTCGTAGTTTGGCACACGTCCCGACAGTATGCATTGGTCGTGCACGGTAGGGTGATCGGAATCAACAAAATTTGTTTCCTATATTCCTCCTCTTTACTTAGTAGTCAAACTCTTCTTGATTATAAGCGGTCTAGGGTCGAGACACGGGGATGGGTTTCATCCACGAATGATTAAGCATCATGTTTGAAAATGGTGGGCTTTTTTATTTGGATTTTTTTGGATTTGGGTAAAAGCAGGGGAGATTGGTTGTTCCTTTGGTTAAGCGAAATGGCTTAAAATGAAGTGTGAAATGGTGACCTTAGAGCTTGGGTCACTAAAAACGATAAAATGGGGTTATTAAAAGTGTCCTCGGGTTATTTCCTCAGCATTAGGGCAAATGACATATAGTCAAAGTAAAAGCCCGGGATCTTTGTTTAGCTATAAGCTATTTAAAAACAATCATTTGAGTTGAGCATGCGAGGCATTCAATGTTCAGGTCGGTTTGAAAACACCCAGCATTAACCTCATTTCAATGGCTCGTAAATGACATCTAAAGAATGTCGAGTGCATCTACCATTAGAATGCCTGCTGAACCACAAAGCATGACAAATATTGACGAAGGAAAGACATTAAATAGCATTAAACCACTAAGTTTGATTTGGAACCATAAATGCGTGCACGATTCATTTAAAGCATGAGGACAACGCGAACCACAGCAATAAGTAGTAACCCTCCTCTTCAAGGCTTTGAGGAAGCAGCTAAGCATCCTTGAGTTGTCATCCCTCAAAGGGGTGTGTTTGGCAGCGAAAATAGAGAAGAAAGAGAAGAAGCGAAAATGTAACCTAAAAACCAAAGTTCTTGGAAAGCTTGAATAAAAATAAGTTAGAAGATTTACAAAAGTTATAAGGTAACATATATGCTTAGTTAATAATGAAATACCAAAATGCCTAAAATATATGATTACAATAGGGACAAAATGGTAATTAAACAAAAGCGAGGTCGTTTGGAATAAAAACGGGAGCCAGATTTTCGCTATGCGGTGAATTTAGCTATCATAAGCGAAAATACAGGCTTACTCTTGAAATTCAAATTTTAAGCTATGCCGCGATCTTTCACTATGATAGCGAAAAAATGTGCGTAAGCGAGAAAATTTATTTGGGCTCTTGAAATTTTAGCAATCCTTGCCTTCATGTGCATAGCCGAAAAATCGGTTTGCCTCTGCGCCTCTGCTTTGCCTCTTCATCTCCTTTTCATCATTTCACTTGACATTTCTTCATTTTGGTTGATGAAATCAGTGAATTCTCTGACATTTAGCAGAGCCTGACATCGAACTTGAAATTATTGGTTGAGGCTCGCAAAAACCTGTAAAGCCACCAAGCGAACTTCGAAGCGGAATCGAGTGGTACTAAGTGGACTGCACCATCAATTGGCTCAATTCATATATGATTAGTGCGCAAAAGCACTCAAAACTATCTTAAAATAGGATTGAAAATGCTTAACTTTTGGGCACTAATCATGTGTGGGCGAGGTTAGGATTTGGCTTGAAATGATAACTTCTTTGCTCGTTCACGTGCCAACCTCCTCGACACCATAAGAATCTTCTTACATTGCGCGTGGCCACTTCTTCTCATAAGTTCTCTTTCCGCTGCTCCTATTTCATGGCGGTGTTGCATCTTCTCTCTTGTTTGTCCATCAGCCATTGCCTTGGCATCGAGCTTTTAGCTACATAGAACATCATCTTGCTCAGCTCCATGACCCCTTTTCTCTCTGTTGCTTCCTCTTGAAAACTTCGGATGGAGCTTTCATATTACCTTTGCTAAGTCTTACATCGGATCTCGCTCTTGGCTACTTTTGTTTGGATGCTCCACGACATGAAGCGCCGATAATGCCATTAGATGTATCATTCAAAGCATGATACACTATGTCCATCAGGTCTTCAAATTTATTCGATGCATCGGGACACCTCCTTGGTAACCTCTTGAATCTTTGAGCTACATATGGGCTCTCATCTTCCGCGTTGAATCTTATTATCTCTCTTCGTCTCTGCGAGTAGAGATGGGAAAATATCTGCAATTAAGCTTCTCTGGCTTCTTTTGAAGTTTGGCCATAACCATAGTGATTTATACCATGTGGCTGCTGCTCTCTATCAAAGAAAATGGAAGAGACCCGACTATCACCTGGTCTCACCATTGACTTCCTTTGTATTCGCCATTACGAAATCTTCCCGGGTTCTTTCGTTTGGGTCTTCGGTGGGATGACCAGTAAACTGATGTTGTTGAACCATTGTAATTAAAGCTGGCTTTAGTTGAAATTATTGCATCCACGATGCAAGAACATGCGATTGCGAGAATACTGCTGAATAATAGATCTCAGAAATCCTCCGTTGTGTCGGTAATGGGGCCTTATTTGTTAATCACTGTTCCTCATGCGGTCATGTCTCTCGTACGCCTGGCTGCGTTCTCACTCTTTTGTCTTCTTGGCTCTGAGTGTTCTCTCGATTCGATTAATACTGCGGAATCGAGTCGAATCCTGTTTCCTATGCATTAAAAGGTTTTCTGTAATCAAAACACACTCAGTTAATAGATTATTCAAACTTAAACAATTATATCCAACATGGCTTGTTAAAATTAGTAGGCGATGTAGCCCTTTGCTTGAAAAGCTATTTTGTTCTTTTCTTAAAAATGTCCAAATTAGTATTTCCTTCTTTGTCGGGATAAACTGATCTAATTAATTCTTTCGATCCAGACAACGCGCCATAAACTTGTTCGCCTTTTTTTATATAGACTAAAACCCCTCAAATTAACACAGCTACAAGAGCCTTACAATTCTATTATACCCATGTCACTTTGGATAATTTGGATAATTCTCTTAATGTTCAGGATTAAAAATAAGGGTTCGATCTGTGACAACTGTAATTATACAGGTCATACAAGTAGTAAATGTAAGTCGGTGCATAATTCCCACAAGGGAATTGATAAGCGGAATTAATTCGACTACTGACTACATTCATACTATTTAGACTCAAAAATCATAGTAGATGTTTTATCAAAACAAAAATTAAAAATCTATACTATTGGATATATTCTAATTAAGCGAACAAAGTTAATGACTAAAAATAAATTGTACATAAAGAATGGATTGAATCGGTTTCTTGTGAAAGCGAAAACTATCGATGAAATCTGATGGAGCGGTCCAGTTCGGCCCGATGCATTTTACTCTATTCTATGTATGGATCTGATTTTGTCGAATTTCGATTATTGGAATTGGATTTCTCCCCTTTCAACGGTTAATATCCTTGCTTCTCTCGAAGACAAAGATCAAACCGACTACAGTATTCCACATTCTCTTCTGAATGCAGGTATTTTCCTTCTCAATACTTCACACCCACATTTCCTATTATCGTAGAACTTTTACTTTACCTTCCGGAGTTTAGTTAAGTTTCTACTACTTAATGGGTGGCTCGACCTCGGATCTATGGGTTTATCCCTTTCCCTTGATTAGATCTAAGCTAACACGAGGATCGGAGCGTACTTGTAGATTAGGTGAACTCTACGATTAATTGATGTGTTTAAATACACCCCTCGACTTCAATTATGAAGCCCGAATAGAGTTTATCAAAATGAACTCTCGAGCTTAGCGGGTTCGTCAATGGTGGTTCCGAACATACCCGGAAAAGAATGTTCTCAACTCTCGAGAATACCAAGTCTGCGACTGTCACGGGGAGGGCATCACGGATATCGAGTAAGACACATTCCCTCGATTGGTACTAGGTACTACTATTGGGAACTTATCCATTAAAGCGACAGATTAAGTAAATCGAACAAATAAATTCTCCATAAATTGTGCGGAAAGGCGTAACTAAATGTAAATCAAATCCCGAAATTTGAGCTGCGCTCTGATTCATGCGTGCGAATCGAAATGGAGTCTTAGATCACGCCTGACCATTGTAATTGCAATAAAGCGAGGAAAAGAAATGAATTCGAAATTTGTCTAGATTTCATAAATTTCGACGATATCGAAGACAAATAACGAACTAACAATCCGGCTCTACTTTCGTCTACGCACGTTCGATTCAAAACGAAAAAAAAAAAAAACTAAAAATAAAAATAAAAATCTACTCTAAAATATACAATGAGTTCCTTTTCTTTTCCCTTTGCTGGGTAGTGAAGAAGGGGAGAAAACTACTTTACTATTCGAAAGCTCTCTATTTATACTCTAAAAAGAATCTGGGTCGAATCCCCAAATACTCGGTGAAATCAAAAGAAAAGCCCAGCTCAGCATCTATCGCGACCTCAAGTTGATGTCGCGACATGAACTTGTCTTGATGGCTCATGATCAGTCGCAACCTCTTTCTTTTAAGTAGCAACCATTTTGTCTTTGCTTGACTTTGTTAATTAATTAAGTGACATCGTTTGTGGTCGCGACCTCTTTTTGCTCAATGTTCCTTTAGTGTTGATGTCGCGATCTCATAGTGATGTCGCGACCTCTTTCTTTTCCATTCTTTTCTTGAGTTACGGCTTTCCCGATCCTTGTTTTGGCCAGTTTCTTCCATCAAAACTATTTTCAGTCGCGACATCGAGGTGATGTCGCGACTAATATTCGACCCTTAACTTTTTAAAGGTGATCGCAAGCTCCAGGTTCAGCAGCGTGCTTATCGACTCACAGTTCTGCTTCTTTTTGAAACTATGTTTAGTTGCACTTTGAACCTCTGTTTTTATGGCGACATCCAAGTTGAAGATGTGACATGAAAATGGAACCTAGTATTAAAAAATAGTTGCAACCTCTTTTCTTTTGCAAAAACTTCTCTTGTGGCTTCATTAAACGAATCTTGGTCGCGACCTCAGAGTGATGTCGCGACATCATTCATACCCTTTTGGTGTCGCGACATCAAGATGATGTTGCGACATGAATTTCTTCTCTTGATTGTTTCCTTTAGTCTCGACCACGCTTTCTTTGTTGCAACCTCATTTTTTCAAGTCACGACTTCACTTGTTCATGTTTCGATTTCTTCTTGAAAGCGAATTTGGTGATGTCGTAACGGAATTGTTAGGCGAGGCTGCTTCTTGTGACTTAAATTCGAGTTTGACCTTGAAATTCTGCGAGGCTGATTTCTGTTTTTGCTAAATTTTGATTTTAACGTATTTTCGCAGAATTGAAATTTGAGTCAATTATCACTTTTCTGCAAACAATTCAACATTATTCTCATAATAAACTCAGAAAATTGGATTAAAAATCTAATGAGTTTTTGGACTCATCAGTTATTTGGGTAATGATTTACTTGCTTGGTGTTGTTTTTAAATTGATAAGTTCCCAATGGTAGTACCGAATACCATTTTGAGGGAATGTATCTTGCTCGATTTCGAGGATGCCTCTGCGTGAGCATAAGACGGAATTCACGAGAGGCGAGAGCATTCTTTTACAGGTATGTTAGGCTAACATTAATGACTGGCGGGCTCTGAGATTAATTTTGATAAATCCCCCATTTGCTCATAATTGAAGTTGGAGGAGTATTTAACAATATAAATAATCGGAAAGTTCTTAATCTAAAGGAAGTTCCTAACCCGTGGGCTTAGATCTAGTCAAGGGAAAGGACAAGCGGAAGCAAAGATCTGAGATGATGCGATTAATTTAAAAATTTTTTTCTAAAATCTTGAGAAGGAAGGCAAAAGATCTGTAGTCATCAAGAATTGGGTGTGAAGTATTGAGAAAGAAAAATACCCAGATCTTTTAAGAGAAAAGCGAGAAATCTCAGTAATTAGGTATAACTTAATTTCAGGATAAACAAGAGTTTCTAACCAGTGAATATGGAGAAATCCAACTGCAACATATAGGCAAATCTTGGACAAATCAGATCCATCAATTCAATAGAGCAATGTATTTTCATGCAGGAATTGACTGTTTCATTATAATTCACTGATAGTTTTCGTTTCTAACAGGAACATATTAGATCCAGTATTTAGTTCTTAAATTTTATAGTTTATTTCATATTCTTTCAATTTCTAGTTTTAGTTAATAGTCTAGGATTTATTATCTAGTAGATAGAATTTCATTATCAAATTCTTTTAGTCCAAATAGCATAGAACTTTAGTAGTTAGGGTACTTGATCTTTAATTCATGTCAATCTCTGTGGGAATGATACCTAAACTTACATTCAGATTTTACTACTTGTATGACCTATGCACTTGCAGTGTCATAGACTAAACCAAATTTAAAATCTACGAACAGTGATTTATTTAATTAAGCAAATTTATCCAAAGTGACATGGGTGCAAGAGAAGTGTAAGGCTCTTGTAACTATGCACATTTGAGGGGGTTTTAGTCTATATAGAAAAAGCGAGCAAGTTTTATGGGCGCCATTCTTGGGATTGAAATGATTAAATAGATCAATATTCTAACAAGAAGGAAAATGCTAATTTTGACACATTTTATAAAAGAAAGAACAAAAACGGCTTTCAAGCAGTGGCTATACCAACCACTGATCTTTAACAAGCCATGTTGAAAATATTCTTTTAAGTTTGACTAATCCTATTAATCTGAGTGTGTTTCAATTTCAGGAAATCCTTTAATGCATAGGAAACAGGATTCAGACCTGTTACCAGCAGACACTGAATTGGAAAGAACACTCAAAAGCTTAAGAAAGACTAAAAGATTAGAGAATGCAGCTATGGCAGATGAGAGACATGATCGGATAAGAGGAGACGGAGGACGGCAACGGAAGGCCTCTATTCTTACGACCTGATGGAGGATTCTGAGCCTATCATTCAAGAAGAATGATACGCAATCGAACTGACTACTATGGATGCAAGTAACCCCGAACTAAAGCCGACTTTAATAATGGTACAACAACATCGATTCACTTGCCACCCAGAAGACCTCAAAGCACACAGGTAGATATCTTAGGATGGCAAATACGGTGAAATTTCAGATAGTATGAACGGGGAAGGTAATCATTGCATCTCTTCCCATTTCATATGAGATATAGCGGCCACATGGTATGAATCATTACCATATGGTTCGAGTTGATACTTGGGAAGAGGTAGTGAAGCATACTTGAATGGGTTTCTTCCCCGTCTCTCGCGCCAAAGAAGAAGAGATAATAGTGTTCCAACAAGGGGAAGATGAGGCATATATATCACGGGAGATTCAAGAGGTTGTTGAGGTGCCTATGCATGAAATTGATTTAAGCCCGGATGGATACTGGTATCATGCCTTAAATGATACATCCCCAAAGGCATTATCGATGCTTCATGTTGTGGAGCATTCATAAGAAAAGTGTTGTTGAAGAAAGTAGGGATGCGATAGAAGACCTAGTCAGAGGCCGCGATGAAAGCTCCACGAGTTCAAGGGGTAATAAACGAGGGAGAAAAGGGTCGTAGGTTGAGTAAAATGACGGCCATGGAGCGAAGTTAGATGCCATCATGCATGGGATGGACAAGCAGGGGAAAGAAAAAATGCACCTTTGCTCATGAAATAGGAAATAGGTGGAAGAAAGCGATAGGAAGAAATATTTGAAATACCAAAATAAGAGGATGCTTATGAGGAGTTAGAGCTAAATATGTGAATGAACCAAGAAACTACCATTTCGAGCGAATCTTAACTTTGCCCACACGATACGGTACAACGAGGAACCATGAGAATTTCTCATATGGTGAAGGGGCATTACAAGGCCCGAGGCATGGCGAATCCTCAACGGGGATATCGCGGCCACGAGTTCTAGCGGCGGCGCCAAAGGGGCTGAGGCGGGAATGACTATCGGGGGTCATAGGAGGACTTCGACCATTTGAAGAACCATCTTTGCGAGTTCATAGGGACAACAAAAGGCTTATACACTTCCATGAGCAGCTATCGACTTGGAAGCTTTCAAGTCGATACTTTGAGTATTTCGAAGAATCTGAGTGCCTCATTAGCGAACTTGGAGACCGCAGTAGGGTGGTATTTTTAAATATGCCAAATCGAGAACAAGGAGTACATTCTAGCAACACTCAAAAGAATCCAAAAGATTGCATGGCAATTCAGTTAAGAAGTGGAAAAGTGGGCAACAACGCGGAAAGAAAGGAAATAAGAGGCGTCTGAAACAAAGAAGAAGCTAGAAACGGAGAGAAAGAGCACATTTTTGAAAAGAATACAAAAGCGAGAAGATGATAAAGAGTAGGCATTTGAAGGAAGTAGTGAGCAGATATAGAAGAAGAAAATACCAGCTTATACACCTACGATTACCACATTTCCCACAGGCTTGAAGCGAAGAAGAAGTTTTCTAAATTCTTGGACATCTTCAAGAAAATAGAAATCAATATCCCATTTTCATAGGTAATCAACCAAATGCCTAACTATGCAAAATTTCTGAAGGAGATACTAAACAAGAAAAGGAAAATAGCTGAGGAAGGAATAGTGAACTTTGTTGCTACTGCGATCGCGATTATCCGACAAAGCTCCAATGAAAATGAAGGACCCGAGCGATTTCACCATCCCTTGCTCCATAGGGAAATATGAATTCAAGAAGGCTTTATATGATTCAGGTGCTAGTATAAATTTGATGCCTCTATCAGTGATGCAAAGGCTAAGTTTGGGGGAACTAACCCCAATAGCAATTACATTGCAAATGGCTGACAGATCAATGGCACAACCAAAAGGTGTTCTTGAAGATGTGTCACATAGTGGAAAATTCATCTTCCCCGTGGATTTGCTATTATGAAGATGGAGGAAGACACCCAAGTTCCTTTGTCGCTAGGAAGACCTTTCTAGCAACTGAGCAAATTCTCTTTTTATAGATGTGCGTAGTTGGTGAACTAACACTAAGGGTGGGGAAATGAAGCAATGCACTTTAATCTTAATAGATTTGAAACATCCCGATGTAGATGCGTAAAGTTGTATGGTCGTAGAAACAATAGTCTTCAATGTTGAATTGAATTTCGATCAGATTCTTCAACATTCTATCAATGACATTAAGATGAATTTTCGTGATCTTGAGAGTATTGATTGTGAAATGTTGTCTCAAATTCAGATAACAAAGAAACAAATTTCCCGAGCATAAATGAAAATAAATAAGATGATGCATGCAAACAAAGGACGTAAAACTACCGAGCAGAAACTAGTGCGGTATGGGTTAATATTGAAAGAATTGCCAAATACTTGAAATATGAGTTCTAGAACCGTAAAAGAGAAAAACTAGTCACTATTTCAAATTTATCGACGAACCGAAGAAAAGTATCAGTCCCTCCATTTGTATGCACAAAATATTGTTGAATGATGATGCAAAAACTTCTATTGAGCATCAAAGGAGGCTAAACCCTGTGATGAAAGAAGTTGTCAAAAAAGAAGTTCTGAAATGGTTGAATGCAGGTTTTATATATGCTATCGTATAGCTTCAGCAGCCCAGCATTACTGTGGTTCCTAAATAAGGTGGATTCACCGCGGATCGTAAATGAAAAGAATGAACTGACCCTACAGAACCGCGGGATGTGATGGAGGGGTGTGTATTGACTACAAAAAACTAAACACTGCAACAAGAAAGGACTATTTTCCGCCATTGATCGATGTCGGATAGGTCAAGTGACACCTCACTTTTGTTTTCGACGTAATACCTAGATATAACCAAATTTCCACGCACTCGAGGATCAGAGAAACCACTTTTACATGCCCATTTGGTACTTTTGCTTTTAGAAGAATGCCATTAGTTTGTGTAATGCTCCTAGTACCTTCCAGCATCTTACTGATGTCTATATTTTCTCGACGAGTAGAAGAAGTTATGGATATTCATGGATGATTTCCCACAAGGTATGGATCCAATTTCAACAAAGGCTCTTAAATAAGTCAGACAAGATTAAAGGTGTGGATAAGAATCTAGCTCGAATTGGGAAAATGTCATTCTTATGGTTACGTATGAATTGTCCTAGGGCACATGATTTTCAAGAATAGGCTAGAAGTAGACCAAGCAAAAGTTTCAATTATAAGAAATTTGATACCACCTACTACAGTCAAGTAGAAATTTCTTAGGACATGCTGGATTTTACAGAAGATTTATCAGAGATTTCTCAAAAATTGCTAGACCATTGTGCATATTGCTGGAAAAAGATGCTAAGTTCAATTTTGATGAATCCTGCCAGAATTCTTTTGAAGAAATCAAACCTTAATTAGTCAAGCTCTCATCATAAACCAGATTGGAACAGAGAATTTGAAATCATGTGTGATGCTGATTTTGGTGAATGGGAGTTGTATTGGGATGTAAAGTTGAAAAAAGTATTCAAGACCATATATTATGCACAAACCTTCAATGAAGCTTCAAGAAAATTACTCTAATACCGAAAAGGAGATGTTGGCACAGTATTTGCATGAAAAATTTAGGCCATAAGATTTTGGGGTCCCATGTTATCACACACCGATCATGTAATTAAATATCTAATGGCAAAGAAAGAAGCAAAGCCAAGGACATCGTGGGTATTGTTTTTACAGGAATTTGATTTAGAAATAAAAGAAAGAAAGGCTAGGACAATGCGATAGTTGATCACTTGTCAAGATGGAAAACATGCTGTACAAGAAGAAGTAACAGCGTAAAACTTTCCAGATGAGTAGCTATTCCAAATTGGCCACTCCAATCATCTTGGTATGTCGATATTGTGAACTTTAGCTTATGGAATTATGCAACTGCACCCAAATGCCATCACAGAGAAAAAGCTAAGGATCGATGCCAGATACTACATCTGGGATGACCCACTACTGTTTAAAAGAGGAGCTGATCTGATCATAAGAAGATGTGTACTAGAAGATGAGCAAAGCAAGATTTTACAAGAATGTCATGCATCACCATATGGGAGTGACATTTGGTAGACAAAAACAGCCTTACAAAATTCTCCACAGATTTTATTGGCCTACTATTTTTGCTGACCTGCTTTGAATGGGTGAAGTTATGTGATCAATGCTAAAGAATGGGAAATATTAGCATAAGGCATTAAATGCCCCTACAAGGTATCCTGGTGGTGCAATTATTTGATGTATGGGGAATGGATTTTATGGGGCCTTTTCCAGTTTCATTTGGAAATATATACATACTCCTAACTGTGGATTATGTATCAAAATGGGCTTCAGGTAAAGAAATTGTCCCAAGAATGACAAGCACACGCTTGTGGGATTTTACAAAGAAATATTCTCGCCAGATTGGGGACACCCAAAACTAATCAAATGGGATGAGGAAGCTACTTTGCAAATAAAGTGTTTGACAAACTCATGGGTAGATATGGTATCAAACACATTATGAGCTCGGCTTATCATCCTTAAACAAATGGGCAAGCTGAAATTTCCAATAGGAAGATAAAGAAAATTCTTGAAAAGATCAGAACTCCAAAGATAGAGATCGTCTCTAAACTTGACGATGCACTCTAGGCATACAAGACCGCTTTTAAACCCCATTGAATGCCCCCATACCGACTTGTCTTTGGGAAAACCTTGCCACCTACTCTCGAGCTAGAATATAAAGCCATGTGGGACATTAAGAAGCTAAATTTTGATTTCAAGGTCATAAAGAAGAGAGGCTACTCCAAATTAAATGAATCGAAGAGTTGAGGAATGAAGCCTAGCGATAGTTCCAGAATCTACAAAGATAAAAACAAAAAATGGTATGATCGAGAGCTTTGAGGACTCGAATTCACAAGGTGAGATCGTGTCCCTATTCAACTCTAGACTAAGACTCTTTCCAGGAAGCTTAAATCCAAAATGGAACGGACCTTTATACAAATAGTATCAAGTACAAATTTTGGGGCGTTGACACTTAGAACCAAAGTAATCATGAGGAATTCAGTTAATGGTCGAGATTAAAGCACTACCTGGGAGAATGCAAATGGAAGAATGACTCTTAGTTCGAATGAGAAAATTTTGAAGAAACGTAACTATGGCATAGTGAAGTCCAAATTAAAGACTAAAATCGAGCAAATTTTGTGGAAGGCAGTCCACATCAGTTTGTTTTAAGTTTTTCCCCTGCTATATTTTTTGTGTTTAAATTTCTAATAGCTTTGTGTAATTTTATTCATTATTGATTGAAGAGTAGGTAATTTCTTTTTTAGTTTCCTATGTGACAATAAAAATGCAGAGTGGGAGCATCTACAATCAAATTTCCAATTTGCAAAAGAGACAAAAAGGGGCAGTATACTTTTCTTGAACTCATTTAAATTTTGTCTCTGATATGGCATGATTGAAAGTTTGGGGGAATTTTATTTTGCTTTGGTGCTTAAATTTTGAATATGATGCAAAGTGAATGGATTTATTGAATATTTGAAATGATGAAGATGAATTGAGTTTTATTTGTTTTGATTGGATTTGAATAAATTGAAATTGCTGTGAATTTGATTATTTAGGGAGACCTGAAAATTTTCTGGTTGCAACAACAATCCAAAAGTTGCAACCAAGAATGCTGGATGTTGAAATAATAAAGTAGAAAAGAAAGTCGCACAAAGGAATTTGAGGTCACGATTGTGCCAATCTAAAGAAAGAAAAGAGCAGGTCGTGACATCAATTTCCTACGATTTCTCACATTTCAGTCGCAACAAGAATCCTTAAGTTGCGACCAGAACTGTCAAAATCTAAATAAAAATAGGTTTTTAAACCTTTCATTTTGGGCGTCCCAGCATTAAAAATAAAATTAATTGCAAATCATTAATTAAGAGGCTCAAAATTTAATGTCGCGACTCCTCATATCGCAATCATGACATTGAACTCAACGTCCATTCCAATTTCAATTCATCTTCAATTCATCCCAACTTTTCCAATTCTGCATCCACCATTAGAACCCCTGAAATATATTGTTAATTAATGCAGAACCAGAAACCGATGCCTTGATTAAATGAATTAGTTTAGGTTGCTTAGTTTTGAAAGAATAATTCCAGGAAATTCAATAACTCTCATAGAAACGATCAAAATTCCTCACCAATTTTCCAAACCTCCTATTGGAAATAGCCAGGATGCTTAAATATGAGAAACTGCATTTAATTCATTCATTGGAAATTTGAAAAAGAGAATAAAAAGCCTTGTAGTTCCCAAGAGAAGCAAGATCAATTATAAAGGACGGGAAAACAAAAAGAAGAATAAAACAACGAGAATGAAGAAAGGAGAATGAGGGTGAAAAAAGAAGAGTTCCCAGGTTGCAAATGCAGAGCGTATGGAATGAATGGAGTCGGAAAACAACCCAATTCCATTCATTATTCCATAAAACGATGTGTAATCAAGAGAATGGATGATGGAATTGGAAGAAGGGTTAATTAGAACCTTAAGGATCCCAACCCGGATTAACTTCATGAACCCGAGGGGACCTCCCGACACTCCAATGGATATAGAAACTTTTCCTTAAAACCATCAAATAAAATCCATGAAGCGAACCCCTTTACAATCCTTAACATATATTTAGAAAATAATGCGGAAGCGAAGTGGTAAATTTTTTTTTTTTTTCTTTTTTTTTTTTTCAAACACTTAGATTTTTCGTAGTAATCGCGAGTTTCCCCTATTTTTCTGACTCTTCCCAAATTTACAACACTCCGTGATACAAGCATTTAAAAACACTTCAAATCTTCCAATTTTCAACTTCCGTTTTAGGACTCCTCGTCCACAACTCAATCAACACAATATATACCATATACATTTATTCATTTCAATCATCAAAGCATTCAAAACTTCTTCAATTCCATGCACAGTTTTATAAATTAGATTGGCTTGAGCCACTCTAAGCCGATCGCCTAAGTAGTTCCTTTTCAAAATATATCCATATATGCATATATACACGAGCTAAATTGATCACATATAAAATATGCAAACTATTTATACAATGCAGCTTCACATGCGCCGTCTCCTCGACGACCCGATTCACTACACAGAGGATACTCTACCGCCGCACCCGTCTAACTCAAAATATTTTTTGGAAACATATGAAAAGAATGAGCCAGCGTTGAGCTCCGGTGAGTGTACATTTTCATTAAGATAACATTTTCGTGATATATCAAAATAATACATACTTATACAATTAAAAATCCATTTATGCTCTTAAGCATTTATGCCTCAAATCCTTTCTTTCTTTATAATAAATACTTATACAATTAAAATCCATTTATGCCTTAAACATTTATGCCTCAAACTTTTCTTCTTTCTTTATAATAAATACTTATACAATTAAAACTATTTGCTCTTAAAAAATTTATGCCTCAAACTTTCTTTCTTTCTTTCTTTTCTTATTTTCTTTCTTTATTTATTTATTTATTTATTTTCTTTCTTATTTCTTTCTTTCTTTCTCGATGGAACCTGTGAATAAAACATCTAATGTTTCCTGGTCACTGGTGAGGGATAAATACATTCCGGGCCATAACCACTACGTCATGGAGAAACTCACGCTTGCATAGGGTTCCAAATGGCACACCTTATCACGTGTAAGGATATTACCTTAAACACCCATTTCCCCTCTCCCTCGCTAGGGGTAACCTATAACTTTACCCTAAATCCTTACACGCCAAGGTACCTCGGCCGATATAAGTCATAACAAATATACTGCATGTGTAACCACGCAAACATTTATCAAAATACATTTATAAATCCATTTAAATCCTTTACTTTATCATGAAAACTCATATATATATGCAAATATACATATGCATTCTTTACACATTTTTACACTTCCATAATGCCTTAACATATACATACATATATGATTTAATATAAATCCATATATTTATAGGCAAACAAAACATTTCCATATGCCTTAACATAAACTTCCATATGTCTTAACATTTATATAAACATTTCCATTAAACTTTTCTGCTTAACATTAAACCATTCACCTTAAACCTCAATTTTCATGATATCATTTTACACTCACAAACTCACCGCTCAATCCCCGCTTGCTTCCCGTCGAATTCCCTTTTCCCGTCCGAGATAGTCATTTTCACCTTTTCAAGAAAAACCACAACTACACATTAATCATAACTTCCATTTTAATCCACTCATACACATTCATTTAAAGCCAAATGAACAAATTACAATTCTTACACTAAAAACCCACTCATTTTGGCCAACCTTTTTCCAACAATACTTATAGACTTATGACTCAAAAATTATTCAAACGGTCTTCAAAATTTATGAAATCCCAGATCAGTCCTTTATATATCCAATGACATCTCTTTAAATTTTCAATTTAAAATTCCTTCTAGCTCCTCAACCACATAACAC
The DNA here is from genome assembly GCA_016808115.1 of Tetrastigma voinierianum. Classification (NCBI taxonomy): domain Eukaryota; kingdom Viridiplantae; phylum Streptophyta; class Magnoliopsida; order Vitales; family Vitaceae; genus Tetrastigma; species Tetrastigma voinierianum. The sequence continues at coordinate 390,941 of JAEQBH010001151.1, read as the reverse complement.
AAGTTACAGCATGTTTTTTATGCCAACTTGGTTAACTCCCTGAATCACCTACTGTTATCCTTGATTTATGGGATCTTAACTCCATAAATTGGAAATGGTTTCTTTACTTATTTGAAGATATGTTTCTAATGTTTCTTCTCAAATTGGAATCACCCAATTTGGATCACCAAAACTCTAGTTATTGTATTTTACATCTAGATGACTCAATTTGGCAGAACAGAATCTGCACATAGCTCCACTTTGAAAAGTTTTCTGGGCTCTTTGGGATTACAATTTGCATGAACTTCCTTCAGATAAAGTTTTTCCCTAGAAGTCTATTTTACCCAGAATTTTGAATCACTCAATTTGGATGTGTGAAACCCACTTATGGCCAAACACTACAACCATACCCAAACAGAGCAAAAATCAAATGAGCTACACGAGCTCACCTTTCAGTCCGTATTTTGGAGCCTTAGAGCTAAATTTGCTCTTGTCCCTTCTATAAATTTTAGCCCTATCTCTTGCGAAGTACTAATTGGAATCAATTCATTTGATGATTCTAACTTAATCTATAGCCAAAGAAAATAGGGGTTTTACAGAAATTTTGACAGCATTCTTTTGTTTCTTTACAACATGATCTTAATGCCCCCCTAATTCAAATCCTTTTCTTTTCTAACCAATCTAATACATTGTACTCCCAATTAAGTAAATCCTTAACCACTCTAACATCAAACCGTAACTATCTACTCACTTGATTTTTCAAACCCTAACCTAATCCATTTCTTTCTCAATCTCTATCAAAATCATCATGATTCAACCTTACAAATAATACCCCAATTCTAACATCCATACAAGAAAATCCAAAGCATTAGGCATGAAAACACAAAATCCAACTTTCTCACAATTAGAAACTTACTTGTTCTCGAAGCTCCTCGCTTTTCTCTCTGCTACCACTTGAGATCACTTGAAGTTTGAAGAAGGAGAAAATCACATCTCCCCTCGTCTCCACCTTAGCCCTAACGTTTTCTCCTTCCTTCTTTTCTTTCCTCTCTTTCTCTTTTCTTCCCTCTTTCTCTCATATGGACGAGCTCTCCTTGCAGCCAACTTAATTCCTTAAATTTAGATTTTGATTCACACTCTGCCAAAATTGCCTTTCACACTTGCCAAAATTACCCTGAACCAAAGAAGCCTATTGGTCCATTCTAATGAATCACAAATCCATTAACCTATTATTTTATTCCATAACTTAGTCATTAAGAGAGGTTTTAATTGGCTCTCACAAGAAAATATCTCCTTTATAGCGTGATTTTATCTGGCCACCTTATACGCTTTTATACCGATTAAATGTCAAAATATTCTATGGTCGCCTAAACTTCAAATTGACCATGAAATATTCTAATTAAATCTTCATTGGATTCCAGGTTCAAATCACCGAAATCGGATTTAAAATCATTAAAATCAGAATCCGCATAATAGCGTATTATTATCCGACCATTCGACGTCAATAAAAACTATTTCAAATGGACTCCGCTTACCCGCTTCAGTTTCGTTAGACTCATGATTATTTCCGACATTTTCGTATTTTTCTCGGCCCACTTCCAAAAATATCGCTGCGCCCTCGCCAATTTCAAATCGAAATCATCACTAAATCTCCAATTCTTTCTAAAACACGCTTCAAAGTCATAGGAACTGAAATTTTTAAAATTCTTTGCAAAACCCTCCATCCGATATAATAAGAAAAATCACTATTCCTTAGGGCATTCTATGAAAATTTTTCGAAAATTTCACTTTATGCCCAAAATGACGCCTAGAGCGTTCTAAATTTAATCTACCCCTCGCTTCTATCATCGACCTCTAATCAGCTCAAATTATTATAACATTCAATCGGGTTGGGGTTTTACAATCAATTCCTCCTTATAAAAATTTGGCTCCTCGAAATTAAACATCCGTAATTCGCATCAAAGAGATGGGAATAATGCCCTTCATCCGCTCCTCACGCCTCCCATGTAGCTTCCTCTCACTGTGGCGACCCTCCACAATACTCACCAAATGGAATAGTCTTGTTGCGTTATAACTTGCTCTCGACTTACGAGGATCTCGTGACCGTTCCTCTTCGTATGTAAAATTCCTCCTCAGATTCCACCGGTTGCTCTGGTCAATACATGTGAAGGGTCTCGTGCGCACTTCATGGAGCATAGAAAACATGGAAAACATCAAGCACGCGATCGAGGTCGATGAACTCCAATCGATATGCCACCTCCGCAATCCTTTCAACTCAGATGGTCCAATATACCGTGGACTCAGCCTTCCACGCTTCCCAAATCTTGTACGCCTTCCATGGAAATCCTCAAAATACCATATCCCTTTACCTCGAACTCTGTGTCCCTACGGCGATTGTCTGCATAACTTTTCTCTTGTCAGGTTTTGTGCAATTTTAGTCTATCCCTTATAACTTTGATCTTATCACAAGTCACTTGACACTTCCGCATCTACTAATTTCCTTCGCTACCTCATCCCAACACTGAGTTCGACATTTCCGTCCATAAAGAGCCTCATAAGTGGGCCATGTACCACCGGCCCTGGAGAATCAAGTATTGTACATGCAAACTCCATCGCAGTGTTCCTTAAGGTATGATACTCCTTTGTACTTCCCTGATGCATAGCATAAGGAGGAATGGGCTTCCTCCATAATCTCTCTCCTCACATCACCTACATCCAGACACATAACCTCTTGGCCCCATGACCATGGTACCATCCTCTCTCAATGACAAATCCCCTCGCTGCTCCGTGACTCTTACTCACCTCCTCAACTCACTATCCGTGATCCCGACCAAGCCTCTTAATCCGCTCTATCATCACAGACGATACGAATGCCAATAAGACTTTGAATCGCTTTCGGGCCCAGCCTCACACTCCAAGGACCTCAATTTATGAGTCGAGGAAGACGCATCGACCCTCAAGTGCTATAGGGAACTCGCGGGTCTCCTACTAAGAGCATTCAAGCACAATGCCTCGCTTTCCAGATGATATTCAATGGTACATTCATAATCCTTGATCAATTCAATCCATCTCTCCGTCTCATGTTCGCCTCCTTCAAGGCAAATGCATACCGTGTGCTTCCCATGCATCCGTAAAATCCTGGCTGTGGCACTCCATATAAGTACGCCTCCATATCTCGCAAGGCAAATACTACGCCGCTAGCTCAAGGTTGTGTGTGGTGGATAATTCTATTCATGCTTCTTCAATCGCCTAGAAGCATATGCAATCACCTTGTCATTCCCGTATTAATACACAATCCCAGTCCCGCCTGGGGAGCAAGATCACAATACACCGCAGTTTCATCCCGCCCCCGATGGAAGTGTGGCATCGGAGCTGAGGTCAATCTCCCTCTTCGCCCATCGAATCGTCGACTAGCCTCGACCATAAAAACTGCCTCTTTCTTTGTCGTACGAACAAAGGTGCTACTATCTTAGAAAACTCCTCAACGAACTTTACTGCACACCAAGCCAAACCCAAAACTCCTTATCTCTATAACACTCAGAGAGGTTTCCAATTCACATAGAAGCTCGACTTCTTACTGATCCACACTCGAGATCCTCCTCGTTGGTAAACTATGTGTCCCGAAAAGCGATTAATCGGCCGAGCCAAAACGACACTTCATCGAAGTTTAGCATATAACCGATGTTCCCAATGTTCGCAGAATTATCCTCAAGCGCCTTATTGTTCTTTCTCCATCGCTCGAATAGATCAAGATATCGCCAATAAACACGATAACTAACTCCATCTATGGCTAGCCGAAAATTCCTTGTTCATGAGATCCATAAAGCTGTCAGCATTCGTAAGTCCAAATGGCATGACTAAAAACTCAAAATGCCCGTACTGTGTTCTGAATACTGTCTTGGGAACATCCTCATCATGAAGTCTCAACTTATCCAATTCACTTCCACTAAATCAAGGCTCATGACAACATCTTGCAAGCCTTACATCAAGCCATCATTAGCATCCTTAAAGTGAAAACCCATAATGCCCTTCTCACCTTAGCAAAAATTACATTTATATCTTAATCAATTCTTCTTCTTAAAACATTAATTCTAACACATTCCATTAGGCATTTAATCACTTCCAATTGATTAAAATCAATGGAAACTCAACTTTTCCATACTTCTCCTAATGTGGTCAAATCCTACATGTCACACATTCAATTATTTCTTAATTTCTTCCATTTTCTTCAACAAATTACATTTTGGATAATTCATCCAATGTTGCTTTCGCATTTACTTAAACTAAATCAACTAATGCATTTCCACTAAACTTCGTCTAACCTCTCTCATCTCATTTTCTATTCAACTTTTAATTCCATTAATTCCATTAATTCCTCAAGCATTTCAAGTAAAGTCATTAAATCAATTAAACCAATCAAAAACATCACTTCCATTAACATCCAAAGTTGACTCCAAATTGACAATCCCTTATAATATCATTCTTCTTTTCAATTTCTCTAGCAAAATCCAACCTTAGAATCATGTCACTTAATAGCTAAAGCCTTGAATATAAACTCAATTTCAAGGTTTGTGATAAATAATCCATGTAAACCCCTAATTGCTTACTGAACCTCCCCGAACTCCACGTTGACCCAATTCAGCTGTTCAGTACCATGTGTAGCCTGGATTTCAAACCCATGCTCCTCTCATCCCTAATCGCGCCTCACTACCCTGGTCGTGATCGTGTGTGGGTTGTCGACACATCGTGTCCAAATTCTCCGACTAAGACTTCCACAAAGCAAACCTCTTGGTCTTCAAAACTTCGTCCTCCCTACTAAATGGACATGTCTCGACGAGTCGTAAAACCCTCGCCATAATCCGTCACGGAGTGTCCACTGCTTCAGCCTAAAGAACTCCTCACCCTCGTGATCTCTCAGAATCGGGCCGAACAAACTTATCTCGTAAACTCTTCCTTGAATCAGCTCAGACACTCTCCTCGGGTATTCCTCCGAACTGCGCCTCCACCACTCTGTAATGCTCATTCCGTAGGGAGAAGTGCAAAAGTGACCATCTACCTCTCAGACACTGTGATCACCCGTAGACCCGTTCCATTTCCCAACTAAGACAAGCCTTTTCAAGTCTCCCAATCCATCATAGTTCAAGTGTCTCCCAGCTTTCTTCGCCTCTATAGAAAGCCACCGCCCTGGGCTGTCGTAATGCAGTGGCTAAAAGCTAAGCCATCTGCTCTAAAGGTATCCGTCTCCCACGACCAGGAGGCTGTGGCGCCCCACCAGGTGGGCTCGGCTACATAGGATCACTATGGGTCATGGGTTGGAGTGAACATATGCACTCATCAACATGTTCCTCGGGTGGTGGTGTGTACTAATGCCTCAAGAGCTTCCTCGTGGCGGCTCCGCCTCGACGACGCATTTTCTGCGGACCAAATTTTAATATGTCATGTAATGCATATATGATTTTAAATCACATAAATAATTTATGCAATTTTAAAATAAAACATTAAAAACAATCATATGAAAATAAAAATTTCAAATCTTATAACATTTTCAAACCGTGGCTCGACACCACGTTTGAAGGATCCGAAACTGACAACCTCATGAACCCGAGGACTCTCAAGACTCCAATTGGATATAGAAACTTTTCCTTAAAACCATCAAATAAAATCCATGAAGTGAACCCCTTTACAATCCTTAACATATATTTAGAAAATAATGCGGAAGCGAAGTGGTAAATATTTTTTTTTTTTTTCAAACACTTGGGATTTTTTTAAAATCGGCCAGTTTCCTCTGCTTTTCTACTTTCCCAAATTTACAAATACCCGCATAAGCATTTAAAAAACACTTCTAATTTTCCATTCTTCAACTTCCGTTTTAGGACTCCTCGGCCCACAACTCAATCAACACAATATATACCATATACATTTATTCATTTCAATCATCAAAACATTAAAACTTCAATTCCATACGCTTTATAAAAGATTTGGCTTTGAGCCGACTTAAGCCGATCAGTCATAGTTCCTTTTCAAAATATATCCATATATGCATATATACATGACAAATGAGTCGGGACATATAAAAATATGCAAAATATTTATACAATGCAAGCTCACATGCGCTGCCTCCTCGATGGCGACTCACTCAGACAGAGGATACCCACAGCGCGCACCTTCCGCCTCGAATCCCCGAAAATATTTTTGGAAACATATGAAAAAGGAACGATTTCATGAGCCCAAAGGAGTGTACATTTTCATTACATAATACAAGATATATCAAAAAATAATACATACTTATACAATTAAAAATCCATTTATGCCTTAAACATTTAATCCTCAAACTTTCTTTCTTTCTTTATAATAAATACTTATACAATAAAATTCCATTTATGCCTTAAACATTTATGCCTCAAACTTTCTTTTTTTCTTTATAATAAATACTTATACAATTAAAATCCATTTATGCCTTAAACATTTATGCCTCAAACTTTCTTTCTTTCTTTCTTTCTTTCTTTATTTCTTTCTTTCTTTCTTTCTTTCTTTCTTTCTGATGGAACCCAGGGGAATAAACACACCGAAACTGCCTAGTACCGACGGTGAGGGGATGCGCCATATTCCGGGTCATAACCACTCACGTCTGGAGAAACTCACGCTTGCATAGGGTTCCAAATATAGCACCTTATCACGTGTAAGAATATTACTCTAAACACCCATTTCCCGCTAGTAACCTATAATCTTGCCCCCAAATCCTTACACGCCTCAAGGTACCCTTCGGCCGATATAAGTCATAACAAATTATATGCGGTTAGGTAACCACTGCAAAACATTTATCAAAATACATTTATAAATCCATTTAAATCCTTTACTTTATCATGAAAACTCATATATATATATATATGCAAATATACATACGCATTCTTTTTTACACATTTTTACACTCCATAATGCCTTAACATATACATACATATATGATTTAATATAAATCCATATATTTAGGGCAAAATAAAACATTTCCATATGCCTTAACATAAAACTTCCATATGCCTTAATACTTATATAAATATTTCCATTAAACTTTCCAGCTTAACATTAAACCATTCTAATTCTTTAAACCCAATTTCGAAGATATCATTTTTACACTCACGCCCACCGCTCAATCCCGCTTGCTTCTCGTCAATTCCTCCTCCGTTTCCGTCCGATAGTCATTTTCACCTTTTCTAAGAAAACCACAACTACACATTAAATCATAACTTCCATTTTAATCCACCATACACATCTATTTAAAGCCAAATGAAACAAATTACCCTCTTAAGCACTAAAAACCCACTCATTTGGCCAACCTTTCTTTTTCCAACAATACTCTATGACTTCATGACTCAAAATTATTCAAACGGTCTTCAAAATTTATGAAACTCTCCAGATCAGTCCTTATATCCAATAACATCTCTTTAAATTTTCAGTTTAAAAATTTTCCTCTAAAGCCTCAACCACATAACACAAGTTACAGCAATGTTTTTATGCCAACTTGTTAACTCCCCTGAATCACCTACTGTTATCCTTGATTTATGGGATCTTAACTCCATAAATTGGAAATGGTTTCTTTACTCATTTGAATCTATGGTTCTAATGTTCTTCGCCACTGAATCACCCAATTTGATCACCAAAACTCGCTATTGTATTTACATCTAGATGACTTTACTTGGCAGAACAGACCCGCATGATAGCTCCACTTTGACAAATTTTCAGGCACTTTGGGATTTACAATTTGCGTGAACTTCCTTCGTATAAATTTGTTCCCTTGAAGTCTATTTTACTCCCAGAATTTGAATTACTCAATTTGGATGCGTGAAACTCACTTATGGCCAAAACACTACAAACTATACTCCAAAACAGATCAAAATCAGTGCAGCCACACGATCTCACCTTTCAGTCCGTATTTGGGAGCCTTAGAGATACAATTTGCTCTTTTGGTCCCTTAGATAAATTCTTTAGCCCCATTCTTATGGTTCTTTACCAATTGGAAACTCAATTCATTTGGATGATTTTAACTTAATCTATAGCCAAAATAAAACAGGGGGTTTTACACAGTAAAATTTTAGACAGCATTCTTTACTTTACAGCATGATCTTCTAATGCTCTCAATTCAAATCCTTTTCTTTTCTAACCAATTCCAATACATTTATACTTCAATTTCATAAATCCCTAACCACTTCAACATCAAACCGTACCATTCACTCACTTGATTTTTCAAACCCTAACCTAATCCTACTCTCAATCTCTATCAAAATCATCATGATTCAACCTTAAATACCCCAATTCTAACATCCATACAAGAAAATTCAAAAGATTAGGCATGAAAAACATAAAAATCCAACTTCTTTCTCAATTAGAAACTTACTTGTTTTTGAGTTTCCTTGGCTTTTTCTCTTGCTATCACTTGGAGATCACTTGGAAAGCTTGAAGAAGGAGAAAAAATCACATCTCCCCTTGCTCCACCTTAGCCCTAACGTTTTCTCCTTCCTTCTCTTCCTCTCTTTCTCTCTTTTCTTCCCCCTCTTTCTCTCATATGGACGAGCTCTCCTCCTCGAGCCAACTTAATCTCTTAAATTTAGATTTTGATTCACACTTGCTGTAAATTAATACTTTGAACCAAAGGCTAGCTCATTGGTCCATTCCTTTGAACAGGAATCTACAAATCCATTAACCTATTATTTTATTTACAACTTAGTCATTAAGAAAGTTTTAATTGGTTTCACAAGAAAATATCTCCCCTTATAGCGCATTTTATCTCGCTTTCACCTTATACTCGCTTATACCGATTAAATGTCAAAAAATATTCTCATGGTTTATCTAACTTCAAATTGACTATGAAATATTCTAATTAAATCCTTCACATTGATTCCAGTTCGAAATCACCGAAATCAGATTTGAAAATCATTAAAACGCAAATCCGCACAATACAGATTATTAACCGAATTACATTCGATCGCCGAAACCTGATTCAAACGGACTGCTTTCACCGCTTCGCTCGTTAGACTCTATGATTATTTCTGACATTTTCGCATTTTTACCCGTAATTTCCCCAAAATATCGCAGTTCCAAATTTCGGGCCCGGAAATCATTATTCACTTAAATCTCCAATTTTCTTCTAAATATCGCTCAAAGTCATAGGAACTAAATTCTTAAAAACCTCGGTAAAACCCCCTCTCCATCCCGATATAATAAGAAAAATCACTATTCCCAGGGCATTCGGGGTGAACATTTTCGAAAAAATTTCACTTTGGCGCCCAAATGACGTCTAGAGCTGCCTCTAAATTCTAATCTACCCTCGCTTCTAATTATCGGGACCCCAATCGCTTCAAACTATTATTGTAACATTCAATCAGGTTGGGGTTTTACAAAACCCATCATCTAGAGGAACTCCAACAGAGTTTAAAGGAAGGGCCCCAATTTGTTAGACAACCTTGTTAACGGCCCTTCCTTCCGGCTCAAGTTCGAGATTTGGGGAACTGATAAAGCAAAAGCTACAGCTCAGAGGAGAGAGGATAGGTTTGTGGATCAAGAAATATAGAGCTTCTGATTAGATATAAATAAGTGTCGGTAATTTTGTAATAGATAAAAGAAAATCGACAGTATAATATTCAAATGTTTTGATATTTGAATAAAATTCCTGTTGATTAACAAATTGATTGTTTTTGAGTTCACAAATTGATATACTGAATTCTGTGTTTGTGTCATTTTCTGTTTAGCATGAAAATTTTGAATGTCTTTTCTGTACAAGAACATCATGACCAATTATGTTCTTCTCCCAAGAACAAAAATACAGGAAAAATAAGAGCATAGGTCGGAATTGTTATAAACAATGTTTAAATCCAATGATTGCAAAAATTGGAAAATGGATATTGCTAAAGGAACAAATAACAACTTGGTTGAAATAATGTAAATAAACAGTGAATAAGTACAAGTCTTGAATAAACAATACACTTGGTCAACAAAACTCATGAAACTTTGAGAGGAATTAGGAACATCTTCTGGGAAATTCATGATTAAGAGTCCATAGTCCTAGAACTTGTTAGATTATTGATTGAGGCGAAATCTTAGGTAAAAACAACCAACAAGAAGTGATAGAGGCCATCCTCGCGCTGAAAGCCTTTCCAAGCTTCAGCCCTCAATATATGCTAAAGCATATCATCTAGTTCAGATCTGAGCTAAACAAGCCTTACTTCAAAAGACAACCACTCTGAAAACTCCTGAATCCCTTTCCTGTGTGAATAACTTTTACACAAAGAAAGAGCCCCAAATTATCCAAACAAAGATAGAAAGGTTCATCGTAAAGGAAGAAAACAAGTCTTGGGAAGAATTATAACCTAATATTACAAGGTGTGAGTGAGAAGAAGTAAAGAAGCGTAAATTAAGAAAAAAGGGAGTAAGTTTTGTCTTGTGGCCTATTTCTTGAACAATTAAGCTCTGAGGGTGTTTTTAACACCTAGCACCCTAATACCACCTGTATGGAGCTTGCTAGCCCAAAAAGTTCCTAAGAGTGATAGAAAGCCTAAGAAGACAAAACATTGCACTTATTCCCAACCTTAGAGAAACAATATAACAAAAAAGAGTTCTAGAACAAAGGAACTGGCTCGACAAGTGCAAGTAATCTAAAATTCCATAAAAAGAATTCAAAAGATTAATCGTGCCAAGATTGAGGAGAATCAATAAAGTACAAAAGAAAAGGGCAGAAAGCTCAGTGGTTGGGGTTATAAAGAAAAGGTGGAAACTCAAGATTTTCAACTTAAATTTTCCCATTATCTACCCATATCACTAAGCTCAAACATCACAACACTCAGAAACCCATTGATCTTGAAGGTCGAATACCACATTAGTGGAGATCAATATGAAAAATAAGCCTACGGGACTACCAATGATTCCAAGGAAACCCTGTAGATTAACTAAATTCAACATGAAGATGAAAAGGATTGAAGACCTATACACACACACAAAACAAGACTTGTTGAATAAACTGTTTAAATACATTATTTCATTAAGAAATTTGTGATAGAAGTCTACCATTTCTTTTTCTTGAATCGAAACTAAAATTTAAAAATAATGCTGCTATCTCTTATTTCAAGTTAGAAGGTGGAATAGGAAAGACTGGTGTGAATAAGAAAAATGTCCTTAAAAATTTAAGCTTAATTGTTTGAGAACAAACAATTCTTTCTTTTCTTTGCTTGGGGACAAACAAAATTTTAAGTTTGGGGGAATGTGATGAGTCCAAAACTCTTAATGATTTTTTAATCCATTTTCTAAGCATATTTCAAGATAAATGTTGATTCAGATGCGTAAATGTAATTATTTTACCCAAATTGCAATTTTCCTATGATAAAGTACGCCAGAAGCCAAAAATCCCAGCTAGAAAAACAAGAAGAGATCACCAAGGCAAATGAAGTCAACTAAAAATCGGAGTCAAGGACAGAAGCTTCATTTTGAGTTCACTATTTCCAAGTCACGACATCACCAAGATTAGTTTGGGGAAGAAATGTGAAGACCTTAGCAAGCGAAGTTGTGACTTGAAGTTGAGCTTGCAATCAAAATGACCAAGGCAACAAGTGTGTTAAAGCTATGGATTAAGAAGTGTGTGGTTGGAGAATTTGTGCTTTGAAATTATTGCAGGTAGACGCTTTTGGTCGCGACACCACTCCGATGCGTCGCGACGCCAAGTGAATATAACCGAGGTCGCAACGCCAAAACGACATGTCGCGACTAATTATCTGTGTGTCGGACTAAAGAAGAACCGAAAGTAGAAGAAATCCAGGTCGCAACTAATTTTAAGCAATTGAGATAATATGCGACCAAAAAAAGAGCAACATGAGGTTGCGACATCACCTTGAGGTCGCGACCGTAATGTAGGTTGAGCGAGGGAAACCGGTTGCAACAAAGCACTGAGGTTGCAATCGTAAGAAGAGAAATGAACATCAAAAGAGGTCGCGACATCACCTGAGGTTGCGACTTAAATTTAAACTCAGAAGGCAAAAGACCACCAACAAGATCACGCGACTTTAAAAGAAAGTCACGACCGAGGTCGCACTTTACAAATTGAAATTTGGTGGCAACCTAAACTCAGGTTGCGACGCGGCAAAGACAACAAGGAAGAGAGAAGTCCCGATTCGTAATCGAGGTCGTGACTCGTGGCCGTAAGAAGAGAAGACAACGATGTCGCGACTTGAAACCGTGGTCGCGACATCAACTCTTTAGAAACTCTGAGCAAACAAGGTCGCGACTACAAACGATGTCGCGACCATTAATCCAAGCAAAGTATCATGAATCGTCGCGAATGTGAGGCAACAGGTCACGATCGAACAAGAGCAAACAAGGGAAATCCATGTCGGGACATCAACCCTAGGCCGCAACATAGGACAGTAAACTGGGCTTTCTTTTAGGCATTTCACCTGATAGTATAAATAGACAGTGATAGAATAGTAAAGTAGCTTCCGTCTTCACTACCCAAAAAGGGGAGACCAGAGGAACTCGCCAGGCGCTTTTAGAGTAGAATTTTCTTTATTTTCTTTATTTTTCATTTTTATTTCTTTTCGGGATCTACGTCTGCTAACCGTGCAGAAACGATTAGAATTGAAACTTTATTTATGTTATTTTCTTGTACTGTTGCCCGAAAAATTCTATGAAATCTGACAAATTCTGAGTCTATTTTTTTCTTTCTCGCTTTCATTGCGATTATATCGTTATTGCATGTGATCGTTGTCTATTTCCTTTTTAATTGCAATGCGTGAATTGGAACGTATCACGGATTGAATTGGTGCTTAGTTACTCTTTTCTCGCAAAATCCCTGAGAACAAGTATTTAGGTAGTGATTTACTTGCTTGGTGTTGTTTTTAAATTTACAGCTCCCAATGGTAGTACCGAATACCATTTTGAGGGAATGTATCTCCAAGTTTCTGATTTTGTGGATGCCCTCTCACAAGTGGACACGTAGATCGAGATTCCTAAGAGCCGAGAGCACATCTTTCTCGTACGTTAGACTACTATTGACGAACTAACAGCTCTTGAAAGTTAATTTTGATAACACCTATCTTGGCCATAATTTGAAGTTGGAGGGGAGGTTTAACAATATCAATAATCAGAGAGTTCACCTTAATCTAAATGGGAAGTTCCAACCCTGTTACCTTAGATCTGCTCATGGAGCAGACTCAACCGATAGATCCCCAAGGATGATGCACCAGTTAATTTATAGAACTTTTGCTAAAATCCTAAGAAGGAAGGCAAAAGATCTGTAGTCATCAAGAATTAGGTGTGAAGTATTGAGAAAGAAAAATACTCAGATCTTGCAAGAAAATGTAAATACAAGTAATCAGAACTTGATTTCGAGAGAAAACAAAGTTTCCTAACTGAATATTGAGAAATCCAACTGCAACATATAGGCAAATCTTGGACAAATCAGATCAATCAATTCAATAGAGCAATGTATTTTCATGCAGGAATTGACTGTTTCATTATAATTCACTGATAGTTTTCGTTTCTAATGGGAATGATTAGATCCAAAGATTTAGTTCTTAAATTTTGTGTTTATTTCTATATTATGTCATCAATTTCCTAGTTTTGTGGAAGTATTGAATTAGATTTATTATCTAGTAGATAGAATTTCATTATCAAATTCATTTAGTCCAATAGCATAGAACTCTTAGTAGTCAGTACTTGATCTCAATTCATGTCAATCTTTGTGGAATGATACCCTCGGGACTTACATTCGTATTTTACTACTTAGCGACCTCGGTACTCTGGTAAAGGTCATAGACTAAACCCAATTTTAAAATCCTGAACACCAAGACCGATTTATTTAATCAAGCAAATTTATCCAAAGTGACATGGGTGCAAGAGAAGTGTAAGGCTCTTGTAACTATGCACATTTGAGGGGTTTTTAGTCTATATAGAAAAAGGAAAACATCAATGATCCAATGTAAACACACACTCAAGTAAATACGTGATCCTACTTGAATGTCTACATGACCAACCCATGTCCTGAGTCCTCATCGACTCCCTCACACTTGCCTAAGCCATGTATGAGAAAAATAATCAGTCTTTATTTTCTTTTATGTATGCACTCACACCTAATTTCTAGGTTACCTGTTGCATATGAGAATGCATCATGCCATTTCAACACAATTCATATAACACATGCAAATATATCATCATGCATGTATTTACATAATTTAAATCACAACATGTTATATAGATTTACCTAATCCATTACACTAAAAATTAGCTTTATGGGCTAATTAACAAACACGAGCAATTCAATTTGAATTACTCGACGGCACATTTTCTCACAAAATATTTCATGAACACTATTCACATGAATGCTGAAACCCCTGCCACTGCTCACTCGCCAATCAATCATTGGTTTCACCTTTGTGTGGAACCTCAAAATCCATGGCCGCATCTCCTTCGCCCTATACGCACTAACACACAATTTATTTCATAATTTATGAAACAAACACCCAAAACAGCCCCAACACAGTCACGGACTGTCCAAATGGGCTTCTGTGGGCCTTAAATAATTCGGTCCCCAAGTTTTAGGACCGACTTAACGGCTCCTCACGGCCTCAAATCAACTCAATCATCCACAAACACTTTAAACAAAGTGTAACTCAAGTAGATAAAACCCCTACCTTTAGGAGTTTGCCTAAACTCCTCAAAATCGGTACCCACAAGGCCCTCGCTACTTTAGGAGCAACTTTCTTCCATTCAAGAAAATCCAACGGTCCGATCGCCTGGGATCTTAGAGAGAAGGTGCTCCCTCTCTCTCTAAAATCAAAATCTCAAAAACCTAAGCCTCACTTCCCCCGCACTTCCTATCTAGCCACTGCTGTTTTGGTCTTCAAATTGGGGGAGATGAACACTGTTCATCTTTTGTCCCATTCTCATTAAGAATTTCCAAATTACCCATGTGTCCATATTCTTCGATTTCCGGCATTACGGCACCATCTCCGACCATCCATTTCCACCATTCCTCTAATTATGTGCAACATGTGTCACATGAGTACATGTTGTGGGTGATTTTGTCACATCACATGTCTCTAAACCTCGCTTACTTGCATTCGATACTGACATGCTTCCTCGAAAAACGTGCGAACGTCTTCTGACCAATGAATTCAATATGTGTGTTAGATTTCGCGAGATCTATTCCAACGGTGAAATCCGTTTCATCATCCGAGATCTAAAAATTCGGATTTTGACCGAATTACGATTTTAAGTATTTTTCAAGAAATTTGGAATTTTCTTGTCTTACAAAATTGTATCTCTACACCCAAAATAAGGACGACTTACGAGCTCGTAGCTCACGTTATGCCTGCTTTGGGTATTGTTATAGTGTTTTGGCCATAAGTTGAGTTTTATTCATCCAAATTGAGTGATTCAAAATTATGGATAAAATAGAATTCTAGGGGAATAATTTACTTGAAGGAAGTGTATGCAAATTGTAACCCTAAAGTGCCTTAAATCACAAATCGAGCAATGCAGATTCTCATGCCACTTGAGTAATTTAGATGTAAATACAATAACTTATTTTGATGATCCAAATTGGGTGATTCCAATTGCGGAAGAAACCTTATAACCATAGCTTCAAATGAGTGAAGAAACCATTTCCAATTTATGGTTAATACCCTTAAATAAAGAATAACAAGAGTGATCCAAACAGCCAAATCTAATTTATAAAAATGTTGTAACTTGAGTTTGAGACTGTTTTGGCTAAGTGTGTTTTGGAATTTATGAGAATAGATTGTTGGGATGATTAAAGGTCTTGGAAATATTAACTTTTCTACTGGACAAATTTATTTGGGAATTTATTTGATTTTAGAAAGTGTTTGGTTACAAGCTGTCAAAATGGACAGGTTATGGTTTTGTGATGTTAAAGTTAAAAACTGGACCAATTATTATAATTCATTTTGGGTGTTAGTTGGTTAGACCTTGGTCTAAGCTAATCAAATAAATGTTTGGAAGTTAACTTTGGACAAACATTAGGGATTGGTTTTGGTAAGATATGTTTTAAAGGTACTCGCTGTCCGAAAAACAGCATGTTTCGCCTCGTTTGTGTTATGTGGTCAGGGCCTTAGGAAGGAATTTTAAATTTTTAAAATTTAAAGAGATGTCATTGGATATATAAAGGAATGATCTGGAGAGTTTCATAATTTTTGAAGACCGTTTGAATAATTTTTGGGTAATAAAGTCCAGAGAGTACTGTTGAAAAAAAAGTTGCCAAAATGAGTGGTTTTTTTTTAGGGGCTTTTTATGCTCAAGGGTAATTTGTTCATTTTGCTTTATATGAATGTTGTGTGACCCTAATGTGACTTCCGTGTGAAGTTTCATTAAAATCCGAATCCGTTTCAATATAGTCACTTTGTAAGCCTATGTTAAGTTTTAAGCGATTACGCAGGCGATTAATGTTTTCGCCGTATCCTCTTGAGTCTATAGGGTAAAAGCTAAGGCAGGGAAATTTTGAAGTCGTGCTCAAGTTTTGTAACCGGAAATGTAAGTGTTCTAAACTTTATTTTTCAATACTAGTGTATGGTTTATAAATAGTTTTACGCTAGTAAGCAATGGTTTGATTTTAAACCATATTTGAAAAACAAGCAAGGTTATTTTGATTTTAAACCATATTTGGAAAAGCAAGCAAGCACGGTTTTGATTGTAAACCATATTTGAAAAACAAGCAAGCAATTGTTTTGATTGTAGACCATATTTGAAAAGCAAGCAAGCAATGGTTTTGATTTATTAAACCATATTTCAAGCAAGCAAGCAAGCAAGCAAGCAAACAAAAACTATATTTTATAAATCAGGCCTAAAGAAAATCCCTAGTTTTAAGCAAGCATACCGGTCAGAGTTATTCCGTACGTGCATGGTGAAGTTAGGACATCATTCCATGCATTTTAGATTTGTCTAGTCGGCAAATTTAGCTCATGTATTATGGCATATTAGAGGAGGACCGTGGCACGTACTGGAGTATATAGGGTTAGTGCGCTAGCTATTATATGGTGACGTAGACACGAGGTCTTTCCACCATATTTATCGGAAAAGGTGATGTGGACCCAGGTCCTTCCACCAGCACGGTTGAAGCCCAAGCTCCCGTGTTTACTAGGGTACAACAAGCAAGAAAGGCCTCCAGTGGTTGATCTTGATTTATAAGTATTTTTCATACGCTTTTAAATCCTAAACTCATTGGTAAGTAATCAGCATATTATGAAAGCTTTTATGAAACTTTTTATAGCAATGAAAGGCATTACCATGAAAAGTTTTATGAAACTTTTAAAGCAAAGCAAGCAAGCATATGATGAAAAGTTTTAGAAACTTTTATAGCAAGCAAGCAAGGATTCTAGAAAATGTTTTGTAAAGGATAGTTTTACAGTTTTGAGACATTTTACATAAAAAGCAAGTATTTTCAAAGCATATACCACCGGAGCTCTGCTTAACTATTATTTTCCCTCGTTTTAAAACTATTTTCCAGTACAAGCACTTGACGTTGGGGGACATAGCAGGTCCTCCCTGATTCTAGAGTATGTGCTATATTTAATTAACCGTAGCTAACTTATTCAGGAAACACTTTGCACTTGTATAGTGTTATGCTTATGTATGTACATAATGTGATGAGCTCCTAGGCTCTTTGAAGAAGTGTTTGGTTGCCATGTTTTAAAAAGTGTAAACTCGTATATACTGTGTTTTGGGATATGTCTGAATGCGCTTGTTATGTCATTCAAAATTTTATAAAATTACAAGTTTAGAAAAAGAAAATTTTTATATAGTTTCTCAGCAAGTAAACGGCTTCGTCACGTGATTCCTAGTCATAGTTAACGTAGCTGTGCTCTCTTCGGGCACGCAGACACCCCAGCCGCAGGGTGGTGTGACAACCACTTAGAATGTGACATGTGACAAGTGAGAGGACAAGTTCTCTTGACCCATCTTGACCAAATTGGTTGGGAGAAGAGAAGGAGAGAGGGAGAGGATAGCAAACCGAGAAAAGAGAGAGAAAAGAGGAGAGATTTTAGAGTGAGAAGCTCTCACTTCTCTCTAGATTTTCTAACAATCAGTCCGTCAAATCCCGACGAGACAAGAGGCAAAGTTGATCCCCACTACAAGAGTTACGCGTGGATACCTGTATTATGGAGTTTCGACAAACTCCAAGAGGTAGGTCTTCTCCTACTTTGGTTAATTTCTATCCTAAGGACTGTGTGGTCATGTATTGCCCCAAGGGGAATGTTTGGTTGCATTTTGAGCTAAGGGAAGCTACCTTATCTTGATCGTACGCATTAGCTGGACTTTAGAACTGGTTTTTAAGTGGGAAATAAAGGGAATTTAGCAATGAGTCCTTTAGGTAAATTGTAGCCACATCAGTGAACTTGATGTTAGGATTTTGAATTTCTCTATTCGAATCTCGATAGCCCAAGTTATGGTCCGTTTACTCTGAACAGGTCAACTCGGCCAGGTCAGCTCGACCAAGTTAGCTCGGTTAGGTCAGCTCAGCTAGGGCTGACTACTCATGTGAGATCTCCAACTTTGGAGGGTCATAACTTCTTTGTCCAAACTCCGTTTCGGGTGTTCTTGGAGTCTATGGAAAGCCCATTGAGTCAAGATTTCAGCCATGTTCTTGTGGAGGACAGTGGGTGATCATAACCTTGCTGAAATCTATGTTTTGCACCTAGTGTGCAGGTTGCTTGGTTGTGCTAATGTGAATAGTAAGGCTTTGACATGACCATTGCATGGCATGTTATAGGCTGTTGTATTGGGTAGGAATTGACAGGTTGCTTAAACTAAAAAGGTCCTTATGTGCTTTTTTGATGTGTTGTTGCTGAAATAAATGACATGTTGATTTGTGTAAATTTTATTAGTATATGCGTGCATGATATATTAGCATCAACTGACATGAAATGACATTTGCATTTTGCATGCACGAGGGCATCGCGTAAAATGGGTGTGGGTGCATTACATAAAGGAACATTGTGTTGGGTGTTTAAAATTGTGGACTCTGAAAAAAAAAAAGGATGACGTCCTAGGGTCACACGTTTGAAATTATGTGTTGATTTTAACAAGTAGGGACAGACACCCCCCTTAGGTGAAAAGCCTTTATTTTTTTTGTTAGACATAATTATCCAACGATGTAAGTTGGCGAAAGTGTCGGAAGGTGCATGATGCCTGTGGTGAGACCCCGAAAGTTCGTTACCCATAAAACGACACATGGATTTTGAATAAAGAGTTTTTTTAGAAACATAAAACAAAAATCTTTTGTTTTGGAAATGAAGGTTTTCACACTTGGAATATGCATGTGAGGGAGCTGGTGTGCGGGGTTTAGCATGATGACATTTCATGCATGAAATACCTATTACATTCATGTAGACATTTTCACTTATATTATGTGTTTGTTCAGGCTACCACGTATGTGCATCTAGGTGGGGAGCAAATCCTGTGAGATTATCACTACTAGGCTTTGCTCACTCCCGTCGTGGGACCCCCTTCGTGCACAGGTCCGTGCGGTCGACCAAGATATGGAACCGCATGTGGGACCCTCAATTTTGCCCTCAACACTTGCATTTATCCTATGGTGTCACACTCACCCATCATTCTCATATAACACCATTAGGGCCCTTAGGTTTAGTCTCTGCCCTCCGAGCCCTCAGCTAGTCGTTAGATAAGGGCCTGGGCTGAAAGGTATGCGTAGTTCACTTTAGAGTGTCATCATGGCTTATTTTTTTAGTTATTGGCATCGTGCTATAGGAAGCAAGTGGGGCCCCCTCGAGGTTTTAGCTCAATCAAAGTTTATTAGAGTAGTGTCACCTGGAGACTTATTTGGTTTCACCATATATCCTCTTGTCCGAACTCCGTAATTGTTCACTGCTTGTTTTTTGGACTTTATTTGCCGGGTGAGGTTTAAAATACATTACTTTATCATTCTAAATGGTTTGACTAACAATCGTGGCAAAAACACAGCTCATTGTTTTAGATTTAGAGCATCTGCTCACATATCTACCCAATTCTTGAAGGCACTATTCTTAGTTACTTATTCCCTGTGGACATCCCACTGTGTACTCATACTTCCTAATCGAATGTAATCGGTTGGCATCCGGTTCAACCCGTAGTCGGGATAGCTTGCAGCCGCTGTTTTTATGTGATTTGGAGCCCAAATCCCATATGGTTCTGGTCCATAAGCCCAGCTCGACCATGGGCAGTATTGTATCCATTTTGGGCCTTGTTTAATTTCTTATATAGCCCAATTACAGAATCCATATGATATTTCAGGAGGAAGCAAGCCGAAACTTAAGATATTCAGCTTGCATGGAAAATGAGGGAGAGAAGAGTTAATGGGGAAAGCTATTTCTAGACTGATTGGGGCTCTTTCCAAAGCTTGAAGGTGGAAAACACCAGGTAGGCTCAGAGGCTGAGGTGGGAATGAGTACAAAAGGAGAGAAAGATCAAAGTGGAAGGGACCTTTTGCGGGACACTTTTCCGGGCTCAAACGCGCGTTTACTGATTCTTCTTGGATGCTTAGTTTGTTTCTTTTCTGCGTTTTGTGGAAGAGATAAGAAATAGACCCTGTCTCCACTCTATTCTTTAAGAGACATTCTGATCAAATTTGAGGTTTCTCCTCAACCATTTGAGCCGGTTTTCACGCTCATACGTGAAAGCCGGTTCAACAGTTTCTGCTGGGCAGTTTGGGTAGTTTGGTTTATTTTGGTTGATTCTCACTCATCCGAGCTGAGAATCGATCACCGTTTGTTTTTTTAGATTCCTGACTCTTTTAGGAAGGTTATGGAAAATTTTGAGAGCCTCTCTCAACGAGATGGACTGGTTGGGAAACCAGATCAGTCGGTTCATTTAGGTTAGTTTTGTAGGAAAGGCAGTTTGGGTAGTTTGATTTATTTTGGTTGATTCTCACTCATCCGAGCTGAGAATCGATCACCGTTTGTTTTGTTAGATTCCTGAATCTTTTAGGAAAGTTCTGAAAAATTTTGAGAGCCTCTCTCAACGATATATACTGGTTGGGAAACCAGATCAGTCGGTTCATTTAGGTTAGGTTTAAAAAGGCAGCTTGTATAGTTTGGTTGATTTTGGTTGGTTCTCACTATCCGAGCTGAGAATCAATCACCGTTTATTTTTTCGATTCCTGACTTTAAGAAGCTTTAACAAATTTTGAGAGCCTCTCTCACGGTGTATGGACTGGTTGGGAAACCAGATTAGTCGGTTCATTAGGCTGGGGGGTTTGCAGGAATGGCAGTTTGGGGAGTTTGGTTTGTTTTTGGCTGGTTCTCACCTCATCCGAGCTGAGAATTGATCACCGGCTTATTTTTTTTAGATTCTTGACTCTTTTAGGAAGCTTCTTTTGACAAATTTTGAGAGCCTCTCTCAATGGTATGGACTGGTTAAGTCCAGATTAGCCTGTCTTCATTAGGTTAGGTTTGCAGAATGGCAGTTTGGGAGTTTGGTTTGTTTTGGTTGGTTCTCACTCATCCGAGCTGAGAATCTCACCTCACCGCTTCTTATCTTGTTAGATTCCTGGACTCTTTTAGGAGGGTTCTGAAAATTTTGAGAGCCTCTCGCAACCGGCTGAACTTGGTGGGAAACCAGATTTTGGCCTGTTCACTGAATTCAGTTCTGCTGAACAGTAGTTCGAGCTCCTTGGCGCCGCTTGTGTCGGTTCTCAGTCAATTGTGAGCTGGTTTTCTACTTGGTTTGTTTTTTTGTTTTTCTGACTCCCTTGAGGTAGGTTATGAAAAAATTTTAGGAGCTTCTCTCAACCGGATGAACTGGTTAAAAACCAGAGCTAGCCGGTTCACTGAATTCAGTTTGCTGAAACAGTATTTCGGGTCTTTGGCCCTGTTTGTGTCGGTTCTCAGTAATTCGGAGTTGGTTTTCTACTTGGTTTGTTTTGTTGATTTATTACTCCTTGAGGAAGGGTCTGAAAATTTTTAGAGTTCTTCTCAAACTGTCTGAACTGCTGAGAACCAGATTAGCCGGTTCATTGGAATTCAGTTTTGCTGGAATGGTAGTTTGGGTAGTTTGCTTCGCTTGTGTTGGTTCTGGTCATTCGAGTCGGAATTGTACTCAGTTTCGATTCTTTTGAAATTCTTGACCTTCTAAGGAAGGTTCTAAAAGCTTGAAATCTTTTCTCAGTCCATCTGGACTGGTTGGGGAAACCCAACCAGCCGGTTCTGACGGTTAGGGGTTTTCTCCGAACGGCAGTTTAGGTAATTTCGTTTTGAGCTAGGCTGGTTTTGGTCATTCGGAAGTGGAATTGCACTGGGCTTCATTTTATTAGATTCCTGAGTCTGTGAAGGATGTTTTGACAAAGCCTGTGAATTTTCCTCAATCGTTTGATTTGTTGAAAACCGATTCAACCCCATAGTAAGACAAATACGGGCAGCCCTATTATTTTAGCATGTTTCAATCCTAATCTATCATGGCGTGTTTTGCCAACATCTCAGAAACTCCGTAGGATGCCTTAGGGGTCTGAGTTCAGTTTCAGTTGAACAAAGTGAGGTAGTGGGCCATGTGGGATTGGTATGTATGGTTTAGTTTGTGGGATTTAAAGTGAATGTGTGCTTAAAGTAAGCAAACCACTTACCTCCTCTTTTCACCGCTTCCTTTCTTTTGGTATAGGATCCAAAAGATTTGGTTTTAAAATGCATGATGTATAATGTAATATTTGCCCCATCTATTCCTCGCTATACATGGCTAGGGACCTCGGTACATGCTTAGTCAGCAGGTATTTGTATTCATATGCGTACATGGTGTTTGGATTCGACATTTGTGATGCATTTCAGCTTTTTTGATCGACTCCCATGTAGCTGCTAGGGACCACACAGTATGCTTTAATGTTGGGTAATGAATTTTATACGGATGCTTTGTGTTTGGGTGTCATGCATGGTTGCTATGTTTGTTGGCTAACCTTTGATGTAGCAGGCCAGACCGTGTACGCGCCATTTGCCTTATTTTGAGCGTTTTTAAGCATGCTAGATACCAATTAGGGTCATTCCAATCTAAGCTGTATGTTTAGCCTAAGAGACTGGTCTGATTCGTGACCCATATGCTCCACATACCCAATTCACTAGTAGAGACCGGTTCCGGCCTAGAGGTGCTACCTCACAGGTACCTTCCGATATGTAATCCGGAATCCCGAACCCGCAGAATCTAGTTTTCGCAGACCGCTTTTTTCCATACCTGAGTCATCAGTTTTTTGTTCTTACTGTTTTCCCCTTTATAAAATAACAACAAAAAAAGTGGCTACCCAAAGAAATCGCCCTCCTCGATGACTAGATTTCTAAAATTCGAAAATCAATCCATTTTTTCCTTCCCATTTAAAGTCGTAGTCACGCCTACTGTGGATCTGCAATGGTCCACACCGCATATGGGATGAGAGCCGGATACGACTTTGTTTTGTTTTGTTTTTGCCTTGTATTATATTCAAGCAGAAGTAAAACAAGTATACCTTTTTTTAGCATAAAAGGATTGTAAATGTCTGTTGATTAAATAGTCAATCATATGTTTTTGTATATTTGTGAATTAAATATGTAGGAATAGTTCTCAATATATGAGACAAATGAGTGTGATATTAGGACACCCGATATCCACAGGTTTCTGCAGGTTGACGGGTTATCAATGGGACCCCTAGGAATTGGGGCGTCATAGGGGATACATGGTGAACATTTATAAGATGGACATTTATGAGTGGCCCTCAACGTCTTTACGTTACTTATTAATTTTTAAATTAACTATTATACGTTAACTGCGTCGTAACGCTTGACGATGTGGGCTTTAAACGCATGCGTCGCTTATTTTCTCTCCGATGCTCAAGGCGGTCTGTTTACTCGGGCATATGATCCAATCCATCTTGATGCCTGAGGTGGTTGAGCTGGGGTCACACTCGACCTTCCTACTTGCTGAGCTCGGATAACTTCGCACTTCTCAATCCTGTTTCACGATCGATTTGGTTCTACCCATATGATTTGTTCCGTCATCGACATAATGCTGAATATAGCATATCCCATGATTTCGCCTTAACTTCTAATAAATATTTAGATCATTTAATAGATTTTCATAAATTTATGTCAAATTCATGGTATTGGTCTTTCAAAAATAAATCCATTATAGGAGTAACAAAATTGATTTTTTAGGATTACACTCTATTCAAAAGAATAGAGTTACATAATCATGGTTTTGTGAAAAAAATTAAAGATTTTCCAGAAAAAATTGTAGATCGAAAGCACCAAAGCATTTTAAGAATATTAAACTATGTCAAGGATTTATTAAAAAACCTGAACATCTTAGAAACCCTTGTGAAAATGTATCCAAGGAAAAACATAAATTTGAGTTCACTAAAGAACACGAAGAACATATAAGATTTATAAAATCTCAATGCACTAATTTACCAAAACTAAAACTTCCATTAGATAATGACAATTTGATTCTTGAAACTACCTCTTTCTAACAAAGACATGGGCAGTTAGCATTTCAAAACGACCTAAAAAAAAATGATTCATTCCCAAGAATTATGTGGTATAATTTCAGAACTTTTACACCCACTGAAGAAAGATATCATATTAATGAAAAGTAATTCTTAGCTGTTATAAAAGGAATACAGAAATTTTCATATTTTTTGTTACCCAAAAGATTTTTGTTAAGGACTGATAATACTCAGGATAAAGCATTTATAAAAAATAACCTACCTTCTAAACCAGAATATAAGTGTCTAATTAGATGGCAAACTTATTGCTCTAAATATATATTTGATATTGAACACCTCGCTCTCACAAAAAATGTTGCTGCGTATTTCAACCGTGAGACGGCGAAAAACCAAAGATCAATGGCAATAATAATATCTTTCAGAAATGTGAAAGATTTTTGACCAAATAATCATTCTTTCTGATTGTCTAGATCGACTAGTTGAAACTGAAAATGCCGTAGAAAAAGTAAAACTAAACGTAAAAAGATTTATTAGCGATTTGGAAAGATGTGAAAGATTTTACTAACTACGAAATGGTTCTTACTACTTATTTGAAAGATGAAATAGATTTATCAAATATGAGTATAAAAGATGATTTAAAAAAAGAAGATTCTGAAAAAGATTATTCTTTTGAAAAAGGTGATCATCCCAAAACGTTTCTCTACGTCCTCAAACATCTAGAACCAAAACTATTTTTGAAAATCCAATAATGTCCCATGAACGGAACTTTTGAGATTACATGGAGAAACTATGGAACGATTATATGGGTTAATTGATACCAAACATATGATTATTGATAAATCTGGGATTTATCCAAGGATTTATTTCTTACAAGGATCTAATCCTGAAGAAATACGTGAATGGTATGATTTTGGTAGTATCGCTACCATATACCTTACATCCCTTGATTTTTCGAAAATCGCAAGATTACCCGGATGGATTTGTGAAACCCCGAGAAAATACTAATTTTCTGAAAAATGGTAAAATGGTAATTTCAATCAAAAGCTGGAATTTTTCTAGATCTCGGATGACGAAACGAACTTCACCGTTGGAATCGCCCCCACTAAATCTAGCTACTATCACTGACTTTGTCGACCCGAGATACCGGAATTTCACGCTTTTTCGATAAGAACGGCGTAGCTCTAGACACTTGGCATGATGTGAGTGGCTCACAGTATGCCACATGTCAAGTGAAGAATTAGTCAAACAGGGAGAGCCAAGTGGGGCCCACATGGACATGTCACATCTCCTAATTGGATGGAAATCCCAAAATAGAGGGATAAGTGGATAAGGAAATCCCATAGTCAATAAGAGGGTTGACACGTGGCAAGAGAAAGACACCTCCCTTCGACCCATGCTTGACCAACCAGTTTGGGGAGGAGAGCAAACCGTGAACAGGAGAGAGAAAAGATAGGGATTTTGAGAGAGAGAAGCTCTACCTTCTCTCTAGAATTCCTACATCTGAGACTCCTGGCTTCTCGACTTGAGCTAAGAGGCAAAGCTTGTTTCACGCTGCGATACACTTATTTCAGTGCTTCGTCGACAACTGGTCAACTGCAGTGATACGCCTCGACGCCGGTGCAACCCGACACACCACTCACAAAACCTGAGCCAGAGTCTCCTTTGTACGAGGAGATCTACCCAAAATACAACATGTCCCAACATTTTACAACGACCACACCGGGTCCACGTCCGAGTAAAAATGGCCAATTAGGCCCATGCATCAATACTCACAAAATATATCCAACCAACTATATAACAATAGTTCAAGAGTTATTACATTACTCTTAACCAAACATATATCAAAAGTTAGAGTTTTAATACATGTTATACAAAGTGAATACCAAAGCCAACTGCTTTCTTCAAAACGTGCCTCTAGTGGGAGCATCGCCCTCCTATACACTCCCTACACCGAAACGCGGGCTTCACGCAGAACAATTCGCTTCTTGTTCAAGCCGAGAACCGACGGTTCGAAAGCTGGGAAATCTAAAGAGAAGCCACTCTTTCTCTCTCTAAAAACTGGATCTCCCACTCACTGCACGTTTTTTGCCACTTTGGAGAAGATGAAGTCTTCTTTTTGCTTTATTCATTTAATATTTTCCATAATTCCCATTGTGTCCTTCATTTAACTATTTGACTTAAAGGGTCTTTTTGACACTTGGCTTAATCTAAGTCATTCATTTCCATCCTCTCACTAATCCTGCAACATGTGTCACATGGATACATGTATTAGGTGACTTTTTTCACATCACATGTCTTTCACAGTCGTCATACCTGCACCCCGACAATCTCTGGGCAGGCTCTAAAAAACGTGAAATTCGATTGTCTTCTAATTCGACGAAATTCGACGTGGTAGCTAGATTTTATGATCTATCTCCAACTATGAAGTCCGCTTTCAGCCATCCGAGATCTAGAAAATTTTCAATTTTTAATCGAAATTACCGCTTTACCTTTTTGTGTCACCTGAATTCTTCTCGTGTCTTACATTCTCCCTCCTAAAAGGAATTTCATTCGAAATTCTCAGACTATCGCAACAACTCACATACATGCATATGCACAACGCACTACACCATACGATGTAAACCAGTCATTTAAGTATTAAACGATCAAACCACGTGACCTTCATCCCTAAACAAGGGGATAGGTGGCCCAAGACTGTCCTCATGCTCCCATCGTTGGCTCCTCCACTCCACCGTGGTCGCCATAGTACCTCGACTAGCCTTCACGGTCTTGGCGTCATAAAACCTTATCCCGGCTATCTATAATGCACACTGGTCCCTCGAAGGTCCCATCTGTGTCAATCTCAATCTCTCCCTAATCCCATTGGCATGAGTCGATCCGGGAGGTACCTTTCAAGCATGGAGACGTGAAATACCTCGTGACACCTCGACATGTCAAGAAGCCAACCGGTACGCTACAAAGGCTTACCTCTCTCGAGTATCTCAAGGGCCCACAACCTCGGCGATAGCTTCCGCGCTGTCGAACCTGACCACTCCTCTCTTAGGCATCACCTTCAAGAAGACGTGATCCCCCAACCTCGAACTCTAAGGGTCGATGTCGCATATTGAAGATAGCTCTTCTACCGGCCTGAAGTGAGAAGACGCTTGTCGTGACGCTCACCTTCCTGAGAAATCTCTGACCAGATCGTGACCTGATGTAGCTCTTCCCACCTTGGTCCAACATATCGATGATCTGCATGGCATCCCATACAATGCCTCATAAGGAAAGTTATCCGTAGACTCGCTTAATAACTATTCAGAAATAAATCCATTAGCGGGAAAATGCTCTTCCCAAATTACTCCTTATGATCCAGGATGCTTGCTCGCAAAGATGTCCTCTAACACCTCGTATGGTCCTCTCCTGGATCGACCATCCGTCTCATGCGGTGGAAAGATGTACTCATCACCAGGTGTCCATAGCTCGAAACTCTTCTAAAAGTGTGTCGTAAACCTCGAGTCTCTATCCGACACTATGGATACTGGTACTCCATGTAGCTGGACTATCTCTCAAATGCACAACCAGCAGAATCTCTCCAATGTGAAGGTCATCCAGACGGCCTAGAAAATCGCGCCGATTTCGTGAGCCGTCCACCATCACCCATACCGCATCATGTCCCCGCGGCCGCGGGCAAGTGGGTCACAAATCCACCAGGATCGCCCACTTCCACTCATCCACCTCCAATGGTCGGCGTAGCCCCGCGACCTCCGGTGCTCGCCCCACCCGCCGACACGTGAGACATCACGAACAAAGTCCCCACGTGTTCCCTTCTTCATTATGCTCCAAAGAATATTGACGACGAAGATCTTGGCAATACCTCGTGCTGATGCATGGTAAATCGAGAGCAAGTGAAAATCCCCGGAGAATATCCTCTCTCAACACCCACAACCGGAAACCACTACTCTTCCCTATACCGAAGACTACCATCTCGCGTGACTGCCCAAATTCCCCTCGTCACCTCGTAGATTGATCGCACTGGTCCCCGATGCAGACACTATCTCCTCGTCTTGCTCCTTGAACCCGATCACTGGCTTCAACAAAGACTGCAGCTACTAAACCCCCAACGCATTCCCCGAGCCTACTCAGACATCAGCCTAAACTGCCCCACGCTTTGAGCATCCGCCACTCCCTGAAGCTATATTAGCCAGTACTCCCTGTGACTTCCGACTGAGTGCATCACCCACCACATTTGCCTTACCTAGATGGTAATGCAAAGTGAAGTCATAATCCTCTGTGAACTCCATCCATCCGCTGCCTCATCGAGGTCCCGTTACGTGAAAAATATACTTCGCTTTTATGGTCTGAGTACACCCTAACTCCTCACCATATAAGTAATGGCGCCCAAATCTTTAAGGCGAAGATCGACTATGGCCGCTAACTCCAGTTGTCGTGTGGGGTAATTTCGCCATGATTCTTCAACTGACGGGAACCATAAGCTACTACCCTCCCTGACTGCATCAAAACACATCCTAGTCCGACCCCGAGGCACCGGCAATACACCTATGTACCCTCGTCTCCCGGGGTCCGGACTATCAAGATAGGGCTAAAGAGTGAGCCTCCTCCTAACTCCCGGAATGCCTCCGCATTGGTCATCCCAATCAAATCCCGATTCCTTCCTCGGGTCAATCTCAATACGTGTCGCTTAATCGGAGAAAATCCCCACTTAATCTCCTCCGTAGTACCCAAATAATCCCAAGAAACCCGCGTATCTCAAAGATTGACTCCCCGCCTCTCCTAACTCATCACGCCTCACCTCTCTCGGGTCAACTGATGACGTTTGATGCCGACACCACGTGTCCCAAAATATCACCTCAATAAGCCAAAACTCGCACTTATCAACTCGCGCATAGTCGATGATCTCCTCACACCAAACAACTCGCCTGATACTCATGCTCCCACTTCCGACCAGAGGATCAAAATGTCATCCACGAAGACTATGACAAACTGATCCAAATAGGGTTGGAATACCCTATGCATGAGGTCCATGAATGCTGCTGGCGCATTCGTTAATCCAAAGGGCATCACTATAAACTTAAAGTGCCCATAACGCTTCCTAAACGCTGTCTTAGGGATATCTGTCTCCCTAACCCTTAGTTGATGGTAACCAGCATGGTCTATCTGGAGTAGACTCGCTCCTCTCACTGGATCAAATAAGTCATCAATCTCGGCAGCTGGGTACCGATTCTTGATCGTAACCCCCGTTAAATTGCTCTGTAATCAATGTGCAATAACTCGAAGGGGTTCATCCTCTATCTTCGCAAATAACTCGGAGCTCCCACGGTGAAGTGCTCCTGGCGAATGAAGCCCTTATCCAAAGAGCTCCCGTAGCCGGGCCTCCGAGTTCTAACTCAATCGTGCCATCCTATGCCGAGTCATAGAGATGGGGGAATACCGGTGTAACCCGACACCGGTCTACAACCCTACAAGTGAGCAAGTAATCTTGGTAGCTCATCCGGAAAAACATCCTCATACTCATAGACTACTCGAGGTAGATTTAAGTCCTGGGTCTCACTCGTCCTCTAGGTAAGCAAGGCTCAGCCAACCTCGCCAACTGTCCCCGACACCGGACTCGTACACCGCCCGGGGGGGTAAAATATCATGCTTGTCCCCCGAAATACAACACGAATACCGTCCCGCGCGGTAGCGGTAACTCTTACGCCACAATCGATAATCGACCTTATAAGTCGGCCTAATCCATCCCCGTGATGATGTCGAATCTCTAACATGTCCATAGACCCTGTGTTCACCAGGGAGTAGAATCCTGCAGGATCTCTAACTTGCAACCACTACATATCATCCCTATCCTCGCCCTAATCCCTAGGGGAGAACTCACATACAAGGGCTCCTCCAAGGCCTTAACCTCTAAGCCTAAATTCAACTAACCTGATGCAAAGATTCCCAAGGCAAAACACAAATCTGAGACACTATTCAAATACCGAAAAATTTTATACACTATGTCCATGCATTCATAGGCAATGCAAGACCATAATTTCACATATTAAATCATATACAACAAAACAAATTATTTTATTTTATTTCATTTTTTAAAAAAATTAATTTATTTTATTTTAATATTTTTTTTTTCTTTTTGAAAACCTCATGAACAGTGCTCATGAACAATGTTCATGAACAAAGGACTCAACAATGCAATCGAGTCAAAATCGGAAGGAGCGCACACGCACCCACCTCTGGCCTACCAAGGCGGCACATCAAGCAAGGCAGATCGCGCCGTGCCGCAGCCCGGCCCGGCCGCGTGTTGCAGCTCGGGCTCGCCGGATCGCGCACACCGGTAATCGTGATAAACTTCGGGTCGTGTCCCCCGTCAGACACACCGCCTCGATACAACCTAGCGCTGCCGCCTCCACGATACCCATTCGTATCGCGACACAACCCCCCCAGCAAATGCCCCTCATGCGGCGCCCGCCGCCCATACGCGCGGCCGCCCATGTCACGTGGCCTCTCTACCGTGTCGCAGCCGAGCCCCCGCCGATCGCGGCCCGAAATTTCGACAGACAGGGTGTGGCTCGGCGACACCGCCACTGTCACGACATAATGCAATCAGATTGCGGACCAAGGTCGGGAAATGGGCAATAGCCCACCCAGCTGCAAGAAAAATGTTTTTGTTTTTTTTTTTCTCTTTTTTTTTCTTCATTCCAACTACTGAAAAACTAATTAATATATATATATATATATATATATATATATATATATATATATATATATATATATATATATATATATTTCTTTTTTTTCTTTTTCATTTCTTCCAGCTGGAACTAAAAAATATTTATTTTAAATATTTTTTTTCTTGTTTTACACACTGTAAAACCCAAAACAATTCCTCATCAAACGTTTTTTTTTTCCTATGTGCTATTCACTAAGCACACAAATCACACAATTCATAACACACAATCACACATCACACAACAATTATCAGAGTGCACAAGGAATGCATAATCTAACTCGTGCACATCAAGTCCTAGGTAATCGCATACCGAACTTATTAGCACTAAGCTCTAGGTATTTATAAACCTAGGCTCTAATACCAAGCTGTGACGTCCCAAAACCCGGGGGTCCGTTAACAACCCATCAACCCGTGGAATACTCGTGGAAATCGGGTAACCCGACACTACTCACGAAAATCGAGCAAAGTCTCCTTTGTACGGGGAGCTCTACCCAAGGTACAAAACCTGTCCCAACAATTAACAATGACCACACAGGGTCCACATGCGAGTAAAATAATTGCCACTTAGGCCCCTGCATCAATACTCACAAAATACATCAACTATATACAATAGTTTAAGAGTTAATAAATTACTCTTTACTAACATATATTAAGATTTACAATTTTAATACATGTTACACAAAAATGAAAATGCCAAAGCCACAATCCGGCTTTCTTCTAAACGTGGCCTCTAGTGAGCGTCACTCTCCCGTACACTCCCCGCACCAGCCAGTGATCCTCGATACAGGAGAAAGGCCCGAGTGATAATTTCCCTACGGGTTACTTCCTCACCTAAGTGCACATGTCATGGCAAACAATCACACCTGGGCAACACATGATCTTACTTAATGTTCACATGCCCAAACTCCATGTCTCGAGTCCTCACCGACTCTTCACACATGCCTAAGCCAAATGCAATAAAATCACGCTTTAAAAACAAAAGCTTTGTTCTCGAAAAACTTACTACCGAGATTCAAGAATATATCACCCATTCTCCGAGGCGACCGTTTGGATAACCTTCCGAAATGGGCTTCATGGGCCCCTCCAATGTGAATTGTTGGACAATCTCCCAACACAATTCTCCGAAAAATCTTCCGTCAAAATTCCTTTCACAAACATTTTTCCTTTTTATTTTCTTTCATGTCATGCACTCACTCTTAATATTCTGTGCGCCCTCAAAGGTATATGTAATCTATTACGCTAATCCCAACAACTCATGCTAATATATAAAACATGTATATACTCTGTTATACTAATCCACACATAAACCATGTTATTCAATTTCACAATCAATAACACCAAAATTAGCTCACATGGGCCAATTAACAAACTTCACAAGCAATCATTTTGAATCACTCAACATCATAAAAATTCACACAAAAAATCACGTAACTATTCACGTGAACAGTGGAACCCTCGGGTTGACGTTGTTCACAGCCACACAATTAGAGATTTCTCCACTCGGTTCAAAGCTTTTGAGACCGATATCACGGCCCTTCAGGCCTCAACAAATCCCTATCCATAAAATGGTTCTTAGCCAAAGAATAACACAAGTAGGAAAAGATCCCTACCTCTTAGAGTTGTCGGAACTCCTCTAAATCGGTGTCCACGCCAGAGTCTTCCGCGCAGATCGACTTTGCTTCTTGCGTTCGCCGAGAACCTGACGGGTTCAAACGACCGGAAATCTAAAGAGAAGGCGCCCACCTTCCTAAAATCTTGAATTTCAAATTTTACGCACGCTTTCCAAGTTTTGCTTTCAAATGGAGAAGCGATAATTATTTCCTCATTTTATTCACATTAAACATTTTCTATAATTCCCATCTTGGGTCTTCTTTTCTTTGATTTTTGACACTTGGCTTAATCTAAAGCTATCCATCCCATCCTCTCTACTCATGCAACATGTGTGTCACATGAGTACATGTAAGTAGTGACTTTGTCACATCACATGTCTCTTTAAACTCGCTTTTACTACAAGACCACACCCAAAAGTCTAAAATATGAAATTCGACCGCCTCGAATTGGCGAAATTCGACGTGGTAGATAGATTTTGCGAGATAATTACAACGGTGAAGTCCGTTTCGTCATCCGAGATCTAGAAAAATTTTGGATTTTTACCGAAATTATCGTATTATCCTTTTACAGAAAATTTGAATTTTCTCTGGTTTTACATATGCCACATGTCACCCATGTCCCACACTTGAGCTCATGTTTGACTAATTTTGCACCTGACACATGGCACATTGTGAGCCACTCAAAATGTGTCGAGGTCCCTAAGACTACTCCTCGCTGCTCTCGAAAAATGTGAAATTCGACCTGCCTCGAATTCGACGAAATTTGACGTGGTGGCTAGATTCCGGGAAGAAGATTCCAACGTGAAGTCCATTTCTCACATCCGAGATCTAGAAAAATTTTGATTTTCATTAACTGAATTCACTATTTTAACATTTTCGTAAAAATTAAAATTTTCTCGGGGTTTCACATCTTTTACCCCTTTGTTCCCTTAAATAAAATTAAAAAAAAAAAAAACAAAGTACGAACAAAAGAGAATTGGAAATAAATATTTACAATTTTATTGTTTCAAACTTTTTGATTACAAACTCACTTCTCTCTTTCTCACTCAACTATGCACTCTATTCTTTTTGCTCATGCCCCTTACGTATGTACACTCAAGTCATTTATAGACTTTTGACAAGCTAAAGACAAAACTTAAAATTTAAAAATATCTACCTAAAACATTAATTTGCGAAACAAGTGTCCTAAAAGGACAAGTACTTTACTATACACATTTACTATGCCTAATAAATGAAAAGTTTTAAAAGTGTCATCAACTTTTGTACAAAAATTTTGTCTTTTCTTCAGGTCTTCAAAAATTTTGACACGTTCCTTTCTTTTTTTGTCTTCTTGTGAGATCAAGATAAGCTTGGTTCTGAAATGTCTGCTACGGGCTGTTTTTGCTAAGTTGAACACTGTTGCAAGATTTGATGTTATCGTTATCCTTCCATTGCATTTTCTAAGTCACGCAGCGCCTTCATCTAGATTTTCTCCTAAGTTTGCATCATCACGATTTAAGACATTTGAAGTGAATCTGCCCAAAGCTAGTTGATGATAAAAACTCGTTATTCAAGTTATAAAAATTTTGGGTTCAAAATTTTTCTAATGGCTTGCTCTCCAAATTGACATGGCTCGGGGTTTCTCCAATAAGATAAAAATTTTATTTCGGTTTTTCAAAATCAAAAATTGAAAATCTCTAAATCTACTATAATTACAAAGGGAAATTCATTTTGAATGGGTCATTTCATTCTAGTTGTTGCTGAGGTATTAAAGGTTCTTTTGCTGTGTTTCGACATAAACATAATGATAAGCAGGGATTATGCTTCCATCAATTTTAAATAAAGGTGGTATGGTTTCAAATGATATATATGTGGTCTCCGGAATTCTCTGAGTCACTGGACCGTCGGAACATGCATCAGCCTATGTCAACCTGCAAAACAGATAACTAAGAAAGCGGTGGGGGAGGGTCTCCGCCGTCGCCTCTCCGACGCTCAAGTTAGATCTCTTTCGTCTTCCTTGCTTAAAGATTCGGAGTTTTGAGGCTTGAGTTCCATCCCTTATTTCGTGTCATGGCTTTCTTTTATCAGGGAGGAAGGGGATCCACTTTTCATGGTAAGTGGATGATTTCCTCTCAAACCGGAAGGAGAAGGTGGCGCATATATCGCTGACGGATACTAATTCTTCCATTTAAAAGGAAGAATCGATAGAGAGCTGGGCGCCGATTTACGTATGAGGACTATTTCCTTGGCGGACGATTTCCCGACGTCGGGCCCCGAAGGGGTTTGTTTGCCTTGAATTCATGACAAGGCATGAGAGGGTGCATTCTCTTTTCGGGGGAGCCTACTCATCAACCCTTGTTAGATGAAGCCTCTCCGGGAAATGGCATCCGTGGAATGCCAACCCCTTCTTTGGCTATAGAAGGGTATTTGGATCCGGGCTCCTAAGTTGGGCTTCGCGGCCTGACAGACGGGGCCTACCCAACCACGTACCTCTAATCAAAAGGGCCATGTTAGCCAGAGGGCCTGGTCGCGCCCAAGGCACTCATTAATGCCCCCTTTTTCCATCGGGAAGGCGACGTCCCTACCTAGAAAAAGAGTGACATGCTTGATCACTTATATCATTGGGAAATGCGATGCAATTAATGCTGTTAAATTTCAATGTTAATTTTCTAAATTTTGTGAAAGTGCATTAGATGTCACGTAGCTTGAGATGACCCCGGAGCTGGATGCTACTATAAAAGGCTGGAGAATGACGGTATTCGTGGTGCTATCGATTACCCACATTCCTCCGTCGAGAGAAGATAATTGATCATTGACATAAATTGGATTTAGCGGGTTGCTTATTGAAGGATGCTTGCGATCGCCGACTTGATCATGCTATCCAAGCATGAATTGGATCGAAGATCGAATGGTTTAAGCGGAGTCGGAATGGAGCATTTATGCTATGGCAAGCTTTTGGGAGGCTCAAGTCAATGGAACTTTGCATCCGAGACACCTCGCGTGCAGGTTCTTCGATTTTATCTCCCCTCCTGATCCTCCTCCCTCTCCATCTTTTGCCTAGTAGCACCGCTGCTACTCGTGTCTCTCTCACCCGCTTTACTTCTTTCTTTCTTCTACTGCTTCTTTCTTCTTCTTTTCTCGATTTCATCACATTTGATTAGGGAGTTATGTAACCGGCGAATATGGTCACGAATCAGAAGCGGCTCGAATGTACGAAGAGTGTCGCTTTGCAGATGACAAATGGTACTCGCTGACATTCATGTACTTGTTCTTCCTAAGAGTCTGCATTTTACTGCTCAAAGGTGGACTAATCCAACGCCATCACCGGGATGTCCAAAGGATCCAAGCTAATGGAATGTCTTAGGATTTGGGCCCAAAGGGTTCGGACAAAAAGAGGGCCCACTATCCTGGCCCGTATTCCCCAATTATGCCCTAGGAGTCGGATCGTGGTTAGGAAACGAAGTGACTGGAGGGGTGATGGACTGGCGCCGCATTTAATGCGCTCGTAGGTCCTAAGTGGTCAAGATATAGTGGGGTCATTATTAGAGTTTTTCCTTTCCTTCCTACCATTCTCGAGTTAGCATCTTTCAATAGTTCCTAAGAATCTTCTCGCATACATCATTGCGACTTTGCGTTTGGTTGCGAACGCTCTTCGTAAGCCTAATCATTCTCGTACAGTAATCACTATTCCCTTGCTAGTGTGTCAATCTTTCTTCACTCCGCCTTCTTCCTACTACAGAAAGTTCTCGGGTGAGGGTAGGTCTAGGGCCA
Source organism: Tetrastigma voinierianum (assembly GCA_016808115.1). NCBI lineage: Eukaryota > Viridiplantae > Streptophyta > Magnoliopsida > Vitales > Vitaceae > Tetrastigma > Tetrastigma voinierianum. Next base: position 354,439 of record JAEQBH010001151.1, on the reverse strand, counting down.
TTTATTAGCCCTAGTGGCTTACTCGTGCCTAGTGGTTACTCTTTTTCCATTTCTGGTGTACGGCTTAGGATGATACTCGCTCTCTCCCTTTGTCCGACGAGTATTCAGAGAATGACGAGAGGTAAGGAAGCCAACCTCCACTCAGCCAAGGTGTCGCAGACAAGGGTCATGCGAGGGAAGCTTTATGCAAGCCATATCGTCTCGTCCCTGACAATGGAGGAATTGAGAACCTACTGTGAAATCCCCAATCACATCGACTTGAAGTTAATGGATGAGCCGGATGAGTCCACTCTGGGTGGGGAACACAATGCCGTGTTTTTTACCCGCGAGCAACTTCATGACGGCTTCGCTTCTTTTCCTAATGCCCGCCTTGTTGGGCCAGCACTTACAAGGGCGTCTCCAGCCCTTATTCATCCCAACGTAATCCAGATTCTTATCGGGTGCAGTGTTCTGAACTTCTTATATCAACTCGACCTTTCATTGGTCGAGATTTGCTTCGCCTCACTGCATATGATAGGGCCTGATGTTCTTTCTCAATAATCTGGACTCCCATCAGAGTTTATGAATGGGCTCCTCGATTCTCCTAAAACGAAGGCGAAGGTGGTTATCAAAGTAAGGGGGCCTTGGGACGAGACCCTAGGCTCTCCTGCCCTACTGTTTGACATTAACCGGTCGCAGTGCTTTCCAGGTGTGTGTAAGAACTAGGAAGTAGGATAAATTTAGATTCATGGATATGCATTTGTGACTTTACTCACGTTTGATTGTTGATTACTAGTGTAGGGAAAAAATGGAGAGGCAGGTTGGTGCAGTGGGTAGAGAAGGCGAGCATTGAGAAGATTCGTAGACTTTTGGAGGTTTGCGAACATGAGCGCCATTGTGAGGTTCTTCTGACTTTGAAGAACCTTACTGACGTGAGACGGAGCCCGGCTCCCTATAGTCTCCCGATTATTCCTCTCTCGCTGCCATCAGAGATTGTGGACGGAGAACACTTCGTTACCACCGATCTACTAGATTTGCTCGCAGGCCGTGCACCATCACCCAGGGGCCTAGAGGCCGAAGCATTGAGCCGGGAACAAGCATTACGGCCTGCCTGCTCCCTTTGTCAGCCCACTGTTGGTTCCAGCTTCGCCCCTACCTCGCACCGGCCCGCAGGCAAGTAGCATTTGTCCGGGCGGGGCTTCTCTACTTTCAAGAAAAAGGATTGGTCCTGCCCCCCGAGTATTGACGATCGAAAAGAAGAGGACCACCTAGGGGAAGTGCTTGCGGGGCCCAGGTGGAAGATTTTATACCTTGGGTTCACTTTGAGCCCAACCGACCCTCTCATTCGGAGGAGGAAGAAATTACAGGATTGCTAGACCGTTATGCCGTCAGAAAGCGAAAACGGCAGGAGGAAGTTGAACGGGAGGCCTAACGGGCCGAAGGATCAGTCCGCCCTCCTATGGATGGGGGTTCGGAGATACAAACCACTTTGATCCCAGCCTCTCCCGAAGGAGATTGCCCATGAAGAGCCAAGGGAGGAAGCTCTAATTCCTTCTGCGTTGCAAGTGATTCACCCTCCCGAAGGGCCGGAAAGCCTTCCGGGTGCTGCTAAGCTCGCGCTAATAGGGCGCAAGAGGCCGCTGTCGCTCGACTGGATCTTGCTCAACTCATATCTGCCCCCTTGCGTCCCGGCTTCGGTGATGGAGGAAGTGGCAGTACCCAGGCTTGAGGACATCAAGTCCATCCTCCACCACTAGAAGCCCTTAAATCAGGGTGAGTCTGCAGTTGATCGTCTAGACGATTTGTACCCGAGGACGCTCCAACTACCTGTGAGAGCCCGGGAAGCAGGAGAGGGTGAGGAGTATTCGGTTGCTGTTCCCGTTGGTATTAAAAAGGAGGACATTTATCAAATAGTAGAAGACAGGATATAGATTCGCAACCGGAACTTCGTCCAAACGGCAGAGTTAGTAAAGTAGTAAAACCTGTACGTACTAAAAATTCTGAAGTAGTTATTGGGCCATTTGATTAAACTTGCTTTTTTACAGGTCGTTACTGCCGTTTGCAACATGTCCCTCCAGCACCGTGAATTCATCAATCGGTTGAGGGATGCTGAGAGGCTTCGACTATATGTTGAGTCTGGGATTTCGCCAGAGTTGCGCTTAGACGCCTTTGAAAGAGGCCACACCATCCTGGCGCTTGAGCTGGGGGAGGCTGTGCCAGTTTCGATGTGGCTGTTCAGCGGAAATCGAGAAGCCGCCACCCTAGCACGAGGTGGTAATGGCGTGGTTGAGATCGAAGTGGGAACGCCCCGAGCGCGTGTCAATCGAATCGTTCTAAGTAAAATGCACCGCCCACCTCGTAAGGCGGCCGCTTGCGGAGTCTTAATCTCGACTCTCTATCTAACGAGCCTTGGTGGCTGCCAAGGAGGCCTGACAGAGAGTAAAGGAAGAGAGTGTTCGCTTGACGGACGAGCGACTGTCTCTACTTATGGAGTTGGGGGCCACCAAGGATGATCTCAAGCTGTGGGAGATAGGAGTTCCGCCGAGAGGCTCCAAGATCGAGGTCGGGTTTGATCTAAGCAAAGGACGGATTTTAACTACGCTGATTTACCGCCGCCTTATGCGCACGTATATAATGCGGAGAGAGACTAAACTCTCGAGATGTCGGGATGGCACCTACTCCTCCGACCTGAGTTTTTCATGAATCCGATGCCCCTGTGCTCTTCATTCGCTTTGTCCACCGGCAAGCCCAAGACTGCTTGAAGAAGATCCATGCATAAAAGGGCTTCCGGTGCCGAGGAAGAGGTCGGGTATTATCGAGCCCTAGCTAGGCCGGGTGAGGCTAATATGCTAAAATACAAAGAATCAACGGTATTTTTGCATGACAATCTCTTTCTCTCGCTTTTGTATTCATTTTATTTCTTTGTTTTTTGGATAAAGGCTTCTTCCTGGGCTTTAACCGTCATATAGAGCTATAATCATTTTGGCCCGGGACAGGTGGCATCTTATTTCGCAATCTCAACCTGGGACGTTAGGCTGGGAGTTGAATGATATCTTTCTAGGCACTCGAATTAGATAATGCATTCCTAACCGAACCTAATAGTGGCATCTTACTGGGCCGTCCGTTGATTCAGGCAAATATTGGCACTAGGCCGGATGGGTCATTTTTCTGCGCCATCCGGACTTTTAAGTTGACCGGTTAGAAGTTATCTTTATCTGGCCGGACAGGTCATTTTACTGCGCCATTCGGACTTTTAAGTTGATCGGCTAGAAGTTATATTTACCTGGCTGGACAGGTCATTTTACTGCGCCATCTGGTTTAAGTTGACCGGCTAGAAGTTATCTCTATTAGGTCAGATAAGTCATTTTACTACGCCATCCGGACTTTTAAGTTGATCATAAGAGGAGAAAAATGAACATCTCGTATGCTGATATAAAATCATTCTTTATCGAGCACAATTCTTAAGATGAGTCAGATTTCACATTCGTACATGGGTCCCATCAAGCTCATTTAAGGTGTAAGCCCAGATTCTACCGTTATAAGATATGGTCCTTCCGCTTGGGTTGGAACTTTCCCGTAGTCAATATCAGACTTTCAAATACTTTTTCTTAGCACCGTGTCTCGTGGTCGAATGCCTTCGAGGCTTTACCCGTTTATTGTAAGATCTTTCCAATCAGCACTGGTAGGATACTTTACGGATGGTCATGACTCGTAATTCATCGATCGCGGTCAAGCTCCTTGATCATTAATTCGCACTCTCGCTTCTTCAGATTATTTATCCGAGATGGTAGTATACCACCCTCCGTGGGGATTATAAAGATTCCATACGTGATTGTGAAAACGGGACATGCCTGGGTTTGCGTGTAGTGGTTCGTAAGCCCCAGAGTACTGGAGCTCATCCACCCATTTGCCCTAGCCGAATCCAATCGCTTTTTTCAGGCCGCATCAGGTTTTCACTGGGAGGCCTACAGCCATTGGTACGGGCCCGATGGGCCGTAGCTCGTCGCTAGGGCGGATTTGCCATATCTCTTCATGCAACCCGGCCACGCACCGGGGCTTTGTTCGTGTCGGCCATTTTAGACACGGCCTCCTGCTGATCATTTGGAATATTGTCATCGACCAAGGAGAATCTCGGTTGCCCTGACTTGAAGCTTCATGGCCTCGGGTCCTCTATGTCAGGAGTTGTCCCGCGTGCTTAGATACAAGCGTAACGGGTCCATCCAGAAGGGGGTCCTTGCTCATTTGATTTATCTGCGGGGATACAATCGATGAAACTGACTGATAGTAAATAGGTAGAAATATGGTTTAAGTGATTGGTAGGGAAGCGGCCACGGAGGCTAATGCATCTGCCTTTTCATTAGAGTCCTTGGGGACGTGCTCCAGTTTCCAAACTTAAAAGCTATTCAAGCGTTGTTTTACTCGGGAGACGTATTTCACCATTCGGGGGTCTCAGGACTCGAATTCTTCGTTAACTTACTTGACCACCAATTGGGAATCACTTTGAATCAAGAGTTTGTCGGCAAACAAGGCGGCTGCCAGTTCGAGCCTGGCTAGGATGGCCTTGTACTTTGACTCGTTGTTAGAGGCACTGAACCCGAGCCTGATTTCCTACTTGATTTTGTCTCCGAACGGAGTTCTTAACTGTAAACCAATGCCTGCCCCGGATTATCTGGACGCCCCGACAATATTGAGAATCCACCAATCCAAACCGTCGGGGCGCGTTTCCGATTGACGGAGTTCTGCTATGAAATCAACCAGCACCTGGCCTTTCTATGAAAGCCTAAGCTTGTACTGGATGTTGTATTCGCTTAGTTTGACTGCCTAGCGATCCATTCTTCCCGATAAGTCAGGTTTATGTATAGTGCTTCGGACAGGGAGGTTGATTAATACAACAATGGGATGCACCGACGTGGGATAAGGAAAGTTTTCGCCGCTTTATCCGAGGGCTAAGGCGACCGTCAAGATGGATGTACTCTGCTCTCGCATTGGCTAAAGACTTGCTGATGAAGAACACATGTCTCTATTTTCCATCTTCGTTCTCTTTGAACAGTGCGACACTTACTATTGTATCTGAGACTGCGAGGTAGACAAATAGAGTTTCACCGGTGTCGAGACTTGCGAGAATCAGGGGTTCGGCTAAGTACTGCTTGATTTGAGTAAAGGCCCGATCACATTCTTCATTCCATCCGGCCAGATTAACTCCTCTTAGGGTGGCGAAAAAGGGCTTTAAGCGGTTTGTGAACCGGGAAATAAACCATCCCAAGGAAACTAATCTACTAGTTAGTTGTTGCACTTCCTTTCTAGAGCTCAGAGCTAGAGATTCTAGAATGGCTTTAAGCTGGGAAGGGTAGGCCTCTATCCCCCTCTGTGTCATCATGAAGCCCAGGAACCGTCCTGCGCTGACCCCGAATGCGCATTTTGCAGGGTTCAGTTCCATACCGTAGGTTCTGAGGAGGTCAAATACTTGTTGCAAATGGTTAGTGTGATCCGGCCGCTCCTTGGACTTTATCAACATATCATCTATGTATACTTCCATGTTTCCAGCAAGGGTCGAAACATCTTAGTTACAATGTCGATGGGGTGGCTTCGACATTCTTTAACCCGAAAGGCATTACGTTGTAGCATAAGAGCCTATGAGGGGTGATGAAAGATGTTTTCTCTACGTCGGGCGGATACATGGGGATCTGGTGATAGCCGGAGAATGCATCTAAGAAAAATAACATGTCATGCCCGTCTGATGCGTCAACAATCTGATCAATATGGGGTAGGGGGAAGCTATCCTTAGGACATGCGTCTTAAGATCCATGTAGTCTACACACACCCGCCACTTTCCTCATTTTTTAGGAACTACTACCACGTTAGCAAGCCATTCCGGGTATTTTACTTCTTTAATAAACCCAGCCTTTAAAAGGTTGCCTGCTTCGGCTTGGATGATCTGGTGGCGGTCCGAGTGGAAGTTCCGTACTTTCTGTCGAATAGGTCTAGCGGATGGGAGGACGTTCAACTTGTGGGCGACGTACATGGGGTTTATCAATCATGTCACGAGATGGTTCGAGCGAACCACATCGGCATTTTTTGTTAGCATCACATTACAAGCGGGCTTCTCTCTTTCGATGGAAAGGCCGACATAGGTACATCTGTCAGGGCGCTGTGGCGCCGAATCCGGTCAGTTATTGCAGCCGCGGAAACACTCGTGAATGTCTGGTGACCCGACATTTCTCACGAAAATCGGGCAGAGTCTCCTTTGTACGGGGAGATCTACCCGGGATACATAACCTGTATATAACCTATCCCAACAATCCAATATATCCATTAGTAATACGGCCACTTGGGCCCACAAACCAATACTCATTCTAATAATTTATCAACTATATCCAATATTTTCAAAAGAGTTAATAATTTCTCTTTTATACAACATATATTAAAATGTAACATTCTAATATATATACATATAATAAAAACAAAGCCCTGACAGAAACTCTTCTCGAACTTGACCTCCCAGGGCCAGGAAGGCGTCTCTCGTGCGCTCACGTACTTTGAAAATATGTTCCCTCGACAGGGTGAGCTAATGCTTAGTAGTGGAATCACCCTAAATGGGCTACTCTCCACTAAGTGCATATGCAATGCTCCAAAAATAAACGCATTCAAGCGAATGCATGATCTACTTGAATATCTACGTACAACTCATTACCCAGGAGTCCTCACGGAAACTCCCTCACACTTGCCTAAGCCTACGTATAGAAACATTATTTTTAATAAAACTATTTGTTATTATTTGTGGACTACCCTCGGAATACTATATAAATAGTGGGCATGCTCCAGATGTTATATTTAGTGGACTACCCTCGAGATATCAATTGGGCCGTCTCCAGACGGTGATATTTTATATGGACTACCCTCAGATGTTTATCAATTAAGATTAGAGCTCAACGATTGATATTTTATATATGGACTACCCACTCAGAGTAATTTTTATTTTATTTAGTCAACCCTCAGAAACAATTCTCTCGAGTCACCTCATGCACTCGCTCTTGTTCTAAGGTGCCCTAGTGCATATGGAAGTACATGATGTAATTCCATAAAATTTTATAAAACATGCGAATATATAATCATGCATATATTCACATAATTTAAATCTAATTTTTTTTTTTTTTTTTTACAAACATGTCGTAATTTCACCATCCAATTACATCCAAAATTAGCTCACGTGGGCTAATGATCAAACACGACCAACTCGATTTGAATTACTCGACCAAAATACATTATTTCACGAAAATTATTTTGTATGAACAACGTTCTAGGAATAGTGTAACCTAGGTTACTATTCACAGGAAAATCACCAATCATCGGTTCCTTAGTGAACAGAACTCATGGCCATTTAAGGCCATTACATGCATATCCTGATACAATTTTATTTTTTAATTTCACCATAAAAAACCCCGAGAAATCGGTGGACAATCACGAATTTGTCCACTTGAACTAAATTAATTTCGATAATTCGGTCCCAAGTTTGGGATAGTCCGAGCGACCCCTCACGGCCTCAATCAACTCAAACATTAACAAATTACTTAAATAAAGAATAAAAATCAAGTAGGGAGAAACCCCTACCTTTCAGTGTTTGACGAAACTTCCTAGAACTGGAGTCCAGACGTTGCTCTCTCTGCGTAGAACAACCTTCCTTCTTGCCTCGAAGAATTCCGACGGTCGGATCTCTCAAAAATCTAGAGAGAAGGAGGTCCCTCTCTCTCTAGAAAATCGCAGCAATTCAGTTTTACCGCCTCTTCTCCCTACATTTCGGCACGTTTTTCCTCTTTTCAATTTGGAGAAGAGACCTTATTCATATTTTATCATTTTCCTCATTTAATCAAATTGAAAATATTTATTTTGTCTGTACAACTAGGTTTTGACATTATTGTATCTTGTAGTCCATTTTCTCATTCTCTCTCATTCCACTTATGGAACATGAGTACGTGTTATATGTGACTTTTGTCGCATCGAAAATCGCTTTATGGCACCCGATACGCGATGCCTCGAAAAACGTGTAAATTCCGACTGTCTCGCTTTATGGTAGCTAGATTTCGTGAGATGATTCAACAGTGAAATCCGTTTCATCATCCGAGATCCAAATAATAAATTCCGGATTTTTAACCGAAATTACGATTTTGCCATTTTTCAAGAAATTGAAATTTCTCGGGTCTTATGACGGATAAGGGATCTGAAGTCTACGGCGAATTGTTTGTCCTGCAGGCGGCACGGGCCGGTGAGCTTTAAGTACTATGCGGGTGGGTGAAGCTATGGCCCGGAAGAGCTATCGAGTCTTTATCTCTTTACTCATGGTGTGAGATGATAACAGCGGCGAAATTGCTAATTGTGGCTACCACGAAGAGTCCAGCTTGCGGGCGCGAGTGAGATAGCTGATAGTTTGGTGATAGGTTGAGGGGATTGCTTTCATGGCGTGCAGCCAGGTTCACCCCACAATAGCATTGTATGGGCCCAAATCTTCAACCACTGAAAACAACACTTGCTGAGTTACTAGCCTTGCCTTAATAGAGAGAGCAATATCATCCACTTTTAATGTGGTGGACTCATTGAATTCGGATAAAAAACTACTTAGTGGTACGAATGGCGAGGCGGGACTTTCATCTGCGTAGGGTTGGGGTGCGGTAATTCAAGCTGTATTTTGCTGGTCCGGCGAGGACCCTATGCACATCAAAATTGTTAATACATAAGGTGAGTATAAGTGCATCATAATGGGGAGTGATGATTCGGATCGGATCTATAGGAGGAAAGGATACAATGCCATCGATCGGTTAAAACGATGTGCTGCTCTCTAGGGTATCGATGGCGTTTATTCTGGCTCTGATTGAGGCCAAGCAGAGCATTCTTCATCTCTGCCTCTTGGACTGGTATTGATCGTTGACCGGGCCTCCCAGTATAAAGTTAATGGGTAGATGCAGGTTCACGACAAAAGGTATTGTTTGCGAGCAACAACTCTATTGAGGCGAGAGCGTGCTCATTTGTGCGGGTTAGCTCCCGAATGAACCTTCTAAGGTGTCTTACTTGGATTAGTCTCTCAATCATGAACTTCAAGATTTGGCATTGATTCGTTTCATGGCTGTGGTCCCTGTGGTAGTCACACCTCAGTGACCCGATTCGTTAGTCGAGCTCGCGCATGGCGAGAATACTCGCTTCGGGGTGATCAGGATGTGGGGAAGCCGGTTGAGGTCTAGGAGATGTTAAGGGTGGAATTAGGGGTCTCTTTCTTTTCGGACTGCGCTTAGGGACGCTTTATGCTACCTGGCTTCCTTTTGCTCGGTAGACTCTTTGTAGGCTTTGCTTGCCACTGCATTGCCATTATCATCAGTTTATGCGAGGCCGACTCGGATGTTATCCTCGAATTAGAGTATTTGTCTGCCCGCCGATATAGCTCTTCCATGGTTGCGGGCGGATCAAAAGGAAGAGAGAATTTGGAAGAAAGGAATGTCGACCAAAGCTTCTCCGGAAATTTTGCAAGACTGCATCCATACTATAAGAATCAATTTGTTGGACGGCTTGTCCAAATCTTCGGGTGAAATCCTGGATGGATTCATCGTCTCGCTTAAGGATGGACTAGAGCAAACTAATGTTTCCTTTTTATCAAACAGAGCACAGATATTAAGAGACAAACGCGACCCACAACTCATCGAATGAGTTCATAGATCCTCTAGGAAGCTTGTGAAACCATGCCAGGCGGTTTTCGCTTCCAAATTGCATTGGGAAGACCTTTACAGTCGATCGTTTTGGCGTTAGGATCATTGCACGATTTGAAGTACGACGCTATCATGATCATATGGACCGGGCCAAGGTAATACCATGAACAGCGGGTGGAATGACAAATCATGAGCTCATAATCCCGAAAATATCTCGGCGAGGGGAGGGGCGTGACATATTGTGCGATCCCCGGGATAAGGGTGATAGGTCTTTGCGTGGGGCGGGAGCACTCGGGATGGAGTCTTTGTGGGGGGTGAAGCAGGTACTTGCATTTGGGTGGCGAGGAGGTCTCTTTGCGGATTCGGCTTTGCATTGTTGGGGTGGCGGCGGGTGGAAGTGGAGAAGATGTCTGAAAGACTCGTTCGTGCATAAAATCGCGATCTGCTCATGTTGGGCAGGGTGAGCTCTTTGCTCATTCGCGGGATAGTCTGATGTTGAAGTGACTGTAAGGAGTGGGACATTGGACTCTGGAAGCGGGCCAATGGCGATCATTCTGTTGTAGAAAGTGCATGTTCTCATAATTGGCCATTTGCGCTGTACCTCTCTTAAGCTTCCGACTTTCATGGCATTGTTGACGATCTTTCAACCATTGATTAGCCCGGGTTCTTTGGACATGGCGATAAATTAGATTGTGGTGGGTGGCGAACCACAAAAACACAAATCAAAATGGAATCCTTGAGGAAGCGGATAGACAACGAGCTCACGTATAAACCATGAGTTTCTGCTCTGATTCTGACGGCGCCCAGTGATGTAAATTCTGATCCACGGGCCATTAGGTGTGACCAACTGCCAAACACCTGCAACGAATAACTAAAAGCGGCAAGAGAGTCTCGTAGTCGTACTCTTCGGCCTTTCGAGTTAGATCTCTTTCGTCTTCCTTGCTTAAAGATTCGGAGTTTTGAGGCTTGAGTGTAATGCCATAAAAATACCCTAGAATTTTTTTATAATAAATTTATTATATATATTCTGGGTATGAATTGAGCCAAACTTGGGTTTTTCCGAGAAAATTTATAAATTGACAACTCACAGGAAGCGATAAATTATTCTAGTCATAAAGTAGCAATTTAGTGAACCTTAGGAAATTTGGGCACTGGACAGTTAGAAAAAAATTATGGTACTGCAGAAGGGATATAAAAATCATAAAGGGAGTAAGGAAGTAAGGCCATAATAGAAATAAAATAAGTTGATTTGCAATATTTAGTGATCAAGGACCTTTGAAATTAAGAGAGTATGGGAGTATAAAGAGGAATGAAGCAAAATTCATATTTTGGTCTCCCGATTTAACCTGAACCATAGAAGAAGCGAAAGCAGAGGAAGAAGGAAGAAGGAGAAGGAGGAAGACGAAAACGGTATGTTTTCATCTTAGGATCAAGTGTGTTTGATTTCCTAAGAGCTTTGGTTTGGAGAATTGTTCTCACTTTGTATGCAGGTTTTGTGGAAAGATCACCTGAGCCATAGCATTGAGGTTATGTGGGTAAAACCCCGATTGGTAGAAAATAAACATGGAATCATCAAAATTATATGATGTTTAGAAAAATTGATGGACCTTTGGTGAGATTCATAGGATTTTTACTGGGGTTTTGTGGTATATTGGGTTCGAACCACGTCTGAAGTATTTTGAAGTTGTTTTGGATGTTTCCATGATGATTTTTGAGGAATTAAGGAATGGGAAGTTATATAAGGGAGAATTGGTATCAAGAGAAGTGGCAAGAGAACCAAATCGGGCGTTTCAGACATGGAATGCAGTGCAGGAGACATCACCGGTGTTTGCCACGAAGGCGACATGCGGTGCATGTCGATGCACCCGATGCATGTCAGCGAGTCACGGCATGTGCAGTGCGAGGATCAGGTGTCAGGTACATGAGCCAAGTGACCAGTTATTGTAGTTTTTGCGTATTTGGCAGAGATTCATACGCAGTTAGTATAGATTTTGAAATGAATAATAGGGGTTCGAATAAAAGAATGAGACTAAGTAAAAAACGTAACTGATTATTTTGCCTTGCTTAAGTGAATAAATTGTATTTGACTAGGTACGGTGAAGGCGTGCTTTGACCTGGATTGACAAAAATAGAGAAAGAAAGCGAAATCGATGGTGGTTCTATGCTTGTTCAACTTAATTCTAGTTTGAAATTCTCTCGTATTCTTTATTCTCATATTGCTCTGTTGCTAAATATACATATATATCGATTAGATGATTAGTATTTGAAATGTTTGTGAATATACGCATGTATGCGTGTATTTGAGCTCTGGCTGAATTTATTGCATAAAAATAAGTGGTTTGAGGCAAGTATTGTTGAATGACTGACATGGCCGGAGTTCCTTAGCGATTGATCGTGAGAGATAACACGTAATTGTTAAATCGAGAATCTCATTGCTCTTGAATGACAAACGGGCGGATTCCCGAGTGAATCTGTCGTGAATGTCGAAACCACATGTAATATGTGAGGCGATGTAATTGAATGCGAAATCACATTCTTTATTGGACTGTGAGCAAATGATTCCCCAGTGAGATACATCGTGAATGTCATTCTATAGCCATATGTGAAGACGGTAATAATTGAATCTTGGGAAATCACATTGCTCTTGAATAATAATGACGAATTAGGATTCCCAGTGAATCTATCGTGAATGTCGACTTCTATGGCATGTGAGGTGTGGTAATAGTGAATCTGAAATCACGCTGCTCTTGAATAATGAAGCAGGGCGGGATTCCTCGAGTAGATACATCGTGATAGTGACCACCGCCATATGTGAAGCGGTAATAATTAGTGCGAGAAATCACATTGCTCTTTGAATGACAAGCAGGCAGGATTCCCACAGTGAATCTGTTGCGAGATGTTAACCATAGCCATATGTGAGATGGTGATGTAAATGTAAATGTTAAGGGTCTTTTGAATTTGTAAATGTTTGCCAAGTTGCCGTAAAAATGCTTTAAGCAATTAAAAAGTCACAAAATGGAATAGCCATAAACAAAATGTTTTGGAAGATAATAATTGAAAATGTCGGAATCATAGGGCTCCGGCTTAGATCACTTGACGCTGTTCGATAGGAGGTGGTCGCGACACTTTGAAAATAAAAAATTTAATAAAACGAACAAAATGTTTTGATTGAAAATGTCGAATGGCAAGACTCGGCTTAGATTATGACCGTTCGGTAGAGTTAGTCGCGACCGCAGAAAATGAAAATGTAATAAAGCGATAACTAAAAGAATTTAGCGGGCATCCGGATCATGAAATGTAATTCTTTAGAAGGATTTGATTAATGGGCTTGTGAAGTGATAATGATATGAGTCTAATATGTATTGAGTATTAGTCGGTTGACCATGTATGAATTGGATGTATTGATGTTCAGGATTGCCATTGTAGATGTATAAGTTTGTTTTGAATATGATACGACATGCCGTACATGTAGAAGATAGGAATTGAGGCTCGTAAAGACCTTTGACATGGATTGTGATACGGCCAGTGAAAATGATATGGAATATGAAAAGGATAAAATCTACATGTATAATATGATATGAGTTGGAAGTCACATATAGGCTTCGTTAGGCGTAAGGAAAAGTAAATGTAGATAGTGATGGCGATTATTGTTGTTGAGTGAATTCTTGTCTATATGTTCCCAAGCGTAAAAAGCAGCACGGGTCATTCAATCAGTGTAGGTGCGAAGAGGAGATAAAGAGGACGGGACGTGCAGCGGCCCGATGCAGACGTCGAGAGATAGATTAACTCCTTGCCTTGTTTTCGCGGTCCCGATGTTTGTAATCATTAAATATGTATAAGTGTTTGTATAAGTAGTGGGACTTAGTATATGTTTATAGATTTTTTGATGGACACCACTCGTGGTAGTTCTTTTGTATATGTAAATGATTTTGGTTATTCTACAAAAATTGTTTGTATACCGAGTATAAGGTCGGCTACGAAAAAAAAAAAAAACAAGTAAAGTCCGAGATAAATGGTTTTGTACCCGGCAGGTTCGGATATGATTAGGTCGGGCTGAGATCGGGCGTGACGAGTTTCATCCTTATTTCGTGTCATGGCTTTCTTTTGCTCGGAAGGGAAGGGGATCTGCCTTTCATGAGTAGTGGATGATTTCTCCCAATTCGAGGAAGAGGAGGTGGCTGTGAATATCGCGGACGGTAATTCTTCCTTTTAAAAAGGAAGACCGGAGAAAGAGTGGGGCGCGTATTTCACGTATGAAGACTATTTCCTTTAAGTGGATGTACTTCCCGAATGTTGGGTCCCGAAGGGGTTTGTCCGCCTTGAATTAATGACAAGGCATGAGAGGGTGCATTCTCTCTTCGGGGGAGCCTACTCATCAACCCTTGTTAGATGAAGCCTATAGGAAATGGCATCAGGGAATGCGACCTTCTTTGAATAAGTATTTGGATTCGGGCTCCTAAGTTGGGCTTGAGATTCGGACGGGACGGCGGCCGAACCCTGACCACTCCCAATCAAAGGGCCCTCTTGGCTAGAGGGCACAGGTCGGGAAACCCCGAGACGCCTGATATCTACAAAATTTTTCGGTTTAAAAGATGTTCTCTGATGGTTTCAATTTTTCGGAAAATTCTTAGGTAGTTGATAAATCTTGGTTAAAAAGATATTTTTCAAAATCCCTTGATCCATTAGTTCAGGGATGAGTTCAAAATATTTTTGACCTAAAATAGACATATTTACATAAGCTAAATAAACAACAAAAAAAAAAATTAGGATCATGGTAAGCCTTATATCCTGTTTTAATTCCACTGTTTTTGATTCTAAATTGTTCATACAATATACACTGGTTCGTAAATACTTGTTCATTATATTTTTCTAAAAATAAATATTATATATTATTATAAATATCAGATCCGAACTTGTTTTTAATTATAAGTTTTTGAAACTGTTCGATAAGAAGAGCTGATTTTCTAATCATATTCGAATTAACTTTCGATTTCTTGACATTATTCAAATGATACAGTTTTGTTTCTAAATCCTTAATAAGGTTTTCTTGTTTTCCTGGTTTTTAATCATTTGGAATTTTTATGTTTCTAAAACAACAACCTGGTTTTGTAAATTTTGAAGATGTTAAAATTCAAAAGACTGAAATGGTTTTAATAGCGTATTCTAGGTTTTGGTTTTGAAAGTTTTGGGGTTTAAGACCAGGGTTATCAATTACTTTATTTTCTTGAGTTTTGGGAATACAAAGGCGAAATTGAAGGTTAGGGTTTAAGCTTCATTCACATTGGTTCCAAATGTTTTTGCTTTTAATTTCTCCTTTGAAACATGTTCTTGTACACAAAAATTAGTCATAAATAATTAAATCATTTATATAAATCTGTCTACTTAACCAATCTTTACAAAATTTTCCTATCTTTACAAAATTTTCCTAAGTTATTATCTAAGACTAAAAGAATTTTTCTATTTCATCATCTAAGATATATACTAGAATTGTCACTCTCAAAATCTAATTCACTAATTATTTCTTCATTGTCACTATTTATTTCATACTCTTTGCTTAAATTAATTTTAATTTGAGTTTTTCTATTTATTTCGTTCATTTGTGATTTTTAAGTTAGGACATTGAGGTTTTATATGACCAGCTCTTACATAAATAACATTTACATTGTTTTTTACTATAATTGGTTCTTCTTCTTCTTTTTATCCAATATTTTCCAGGTTCTCTATATCTTGTTTTAAAAGGTTGTTTTCTATAATAAGTTGCTGATTTTCTTCTGAAATGTTGTGTATATCTTTTAGCTTTTCTATATTCCCTATATCTATCTCTACATAATTTAAATATTCTCCTAAATTTAATCTTCTACAAAGTTGTTTATTTAAATCCTGTTCTTTTATTTGACTTCTTTCTCCCATATTCAAACATTCTTTTTCTAGCCAATTTTTTACAAATTCTACTCTACTGCCTATATAAGGAGAGTTTTTATATTTAGAGGTTGAAAATTCATTCCATAATCTAACACCCTCACAGATCCTTGTATTTTTTAATATATATTTAAATGCAGGTATTATCTATCTTAGCAAGAGTTATATTTCTAAATTTTGCTCATATTCTTTTATATCTGAAAAGGTTATAATTTGCTTGTTCAAACTTATATAGATATAATATAGGTTCATTTACATCCCTCTTGGGTTGTTCTAAAGTATAATTTTATAAGGTTTATAAACACGGATATCTTAAATTATTTTTAACTTCTGAAATAACTCTTTGTTTTCTTGTTCCATGTTTCTAAAAATTGTATCTGATTCCTCACAAGTACTTTTACAATATTCATATATCTATTAACAAAATACTACTATACCATCAGACTAGATGATTTTCTATTCTATAATTCTAATTCTGCTATTATCCTCTCTAAGTATTCCTTTCATGTATTGGTTGTGAATAACTACTGAAGGTTCTATTTTGTTTAAATTGGCGGTCTTGTCTATTATTTACTTTTACATTTACATTTGCAAATTCTTCTTCAGTTTTATTTTTATGTTCTTACGGTATTTTTTCTTCATGTTCTTTTGTGATTTCAATTATTTCATTTGTTTTTCTTCTTTTACGAACTATGTGGTTTGTATAAATTGGTTTATTGCTTACATATCTAAAAAAATTTTCTAACTAAGTTTTGTTTTATAAAGTTTTGTAATTATTTGGTCATCTAAATAATTATTACGTATCTATAAAGTTTTAACGATCACATTGGTTAAATGCAGTAATTTTTGGATTTTCGAATTCTTCTAACATTCTATCAATTAATTCAGAGTTTTTATATAAATTTTCTACAGTTTCTATATTTAACATAATTTCTTGTTCTTCTATGTTTACTACATTAACATGTATAGACTCAGTTTCATTATCAGACTTTAGTTCTATATTTATGGTTTTGTAAGTTCCAAAAGTTATACTAGCATGTCCATCCTTATTTTGATATATACTACTAGAGGTTGGATATTTTGTTTCTGGTTTATTTATTTGTGGTAATTCCCATTCTCTTCCTAATAAATAGTTTATTTCTAAAGGTTTTGCTTCAATCATATTTATAGTTTTACTACCAAGGGTTTTTACTATATCATCAAATTCCATCATACATTTTAAACATAAAGGATTTGTTGTTTTTCCAATAAATCCTATAAATTTACACGAGGTTTTAATACCAAGTTCCATATCATATCCTTTTGTATTTATGGTTATTTTTATTTTTTCAGTAAATTCTCTAAGATCTATACAAAATTGTGGGATGCAACCTATAACAACATAATTTTGATTCATATTTACTTAACCACTATTAAAACAAATCTATTGAATTATTTCTAAGTATCTAAAAGGTTAATATTTTATAAGTGCTCTATTCTGTTATGGGTCGATTATCCTATTAAAATTACTCTAAATGCATATATTTATCTGTTTTATTTTTTAAAAGTTTTTACTTTATTTTGGAAGAAACTAAATCTAAATATACTATATTTCCTAATGAACTTATGGTATGTTGACTAAAAAATCTTGTTATTTTAGGACTTTGAACTAAAGGTTTTTTATAAGGAGTTACTTCTTTTATTTCCTTTTTTAGTTTTTCTTCTATAAATTCCTTTACATTTTGTGAAACCCCGAGAAAATCCTAATTTTCAAGAATTAATATTGTTCGATCAAAAACTTTAGAATTTTTCTAGATCTCGAGATGAAACGGACTTCAGTTGGAATTGTCTTCTGAAATCACAGCTCACGAGTTGAATTAAGAGACGGTCGAAATTTCACGTTTGCTTCGGGAACGCGGTGGTAGTGCGGGACACTTGGCGCGTTTGCGTGTGCGGTGTGCCACGAGTCATCTGTGAAATTAGTCGAACATGAGAGGTACCGAGTGTGGGCCGTGGGTGACGTGTGATCTCTGGTGGATGGAAATCGAGTAAGTGGATAAGAGGGTAAGGTGTAATCACTGTAGTGATAGAGGGTTGGCGTATGGGAATGAGGACAAAAGGGAATAAATGAAAAGAGAAAAGACATCTTCTCTTCTTTTGGGGGGATGGAGATAGGCGGGAGGGAAGAATAGGTTTTAGAAAGTCAGAAACCTGGCACACTGGTGTTGACGTCCCGGGCCAGGCTCGGTTCTTGACGAGCGAAGTAAAGTTCTTTACACGGCTGCGAGAGATACGTGGGCACCATTTTTTGTGGGGTTTGACAACTCCGGGAGGTAAGGGTTTTCTCTGCTTGGATATTCCTTGTTTAAAAGGCATGATAATGGTTTTGGGTGTGTGTAGTAGAAAATCGCCATGGTTCTCGGTTATAATTAGGCAAGGTAGCGTGGCGCACGGTTGACCATTTGCTTTCAGTTTGGAATGGATTAAAAAATAGTCGGATTGTAGTTGGACCAAAATGGTCCATGTGAAATTGCTTATATGTTTGTTGCTTTGACATGAGAGCATGAATGATGTGTGAAGGATAAAGCTATAATTGTTGAATTAAATGGCAAGTAATGTGGAAAATGAGATGTTAATGCGTACTGGTGATGTCTTAACATGAATGTTTGAATTATATGAAATATAATTGCATGTGAGCCATTAAATTTGGATATATGAATCGGCGTCATTGCATTCGTATGCGCGGTGACATGTCGCGTCGAGTCGAGATTATTGGGTGTACGGTATGGTACATTCACCATTCTTGGTGAATGAGGTTGAGTTGTCTTTCGGACATGTCGATAAGACTCATGGATTCAAATTATAAAATGAGAAATAATTAATGTGTGGAGCGTTCTTTAGAGACGGGTGTAGGAGACAGTGGTAATATCCAGAAAGGTCTGCGTGAGTCATCTGAATGGGTGTAAAAGACTAGAAGGGGTGTAAAGACTTAGAATGGGTGTAAAAGACCACGATTTTCCATAGAAAGAAAGGTTTCTTATTTGGTGTGAGAGCTGTAGTCTTATTCGAAAGTTACGTGCATGGTGTTAGAGGCGCGATGTGATCTGAAAGGATTCTATTGCACAAAGAAACACAGGTCATGTTCTGTGTTTGGTTTGAGTTGATAGTAGAATTAAGTTAACAGAGATGGTTACGTTGGAAAATTGCCTTGGAGTCTTGGTGGCGAGGCAAGGCGACCAGTGTCGTGGCATTACCGATGACGATTTTCCGCAGCTGCATAGGCGCTCGTGTGGGAGTCGACAAGTGACCGGGGGTATGGGCATGGAAAACATTTTCATGCATGATATAAATCATTCAGGTAGCCATCGTAAATTTGTATGGAATGTGGATGTTTGTGTACCTGTGCATGTGCATTTTAGGTGGGAGTAACCCATGTAGGAAAATACTCCTTCTTGGGCATTCTTCATCCCCGTCGTGAGATCCCCACTTTTCAGTGTGTGACGAGTTAGGCGCTCCTTAGAGGCCCGAGATTATGGGCTTTAGTCGGATTTGTGGCCTTTATTCACATTTTGTGTATATATTAGAATTTACTAGTTTAATATATGCTTTGTATTAAGAGTGTAATTAACTCTTCAACTATTGTAATACAGTTGGTAAAATTTTTGGTGAGTATTGATGTATGGGGCCAACATGGCCATTTTTACTCATGTATGGATCTCATGATATGAGACACACAGGTTTTCCGCAGGTTGACGGTGGTCAAAGAGACCCCTCGGGAAATGGGGCGTCACAGAATATACATGTTGATATGTGCATGTTGATGATTAACATGATGCTTAAGATAGCGTAAATGACCTATGTTGCGTGTAGTTTTATTATGCATGTAACATGAGATTTTATCTCAGTGACATTAGCATTGCAGTGCGGGGACATCGTGTAAAATCAGTGTGAGTGCATGACATGGATTTTGAATGAATTAAATTCGGAGGGTTGTCCAAAATATTAATTTTGGAGGGTTGTCCATTATATTAAATTTCGGAGGATTATCCAGTATATTGTACTATCGGAGAATGACCCATACAATATAATATCATATCGGAGGGTTGTTTAATAGATATTATGATATCGAAATTTAGAGTGTTGTCCACTTTGTCTCTCTAAAATCAGATATCACGTAGTTAAAAAAAAAAAAAGCTTTTGTTTTGAAATAGTTTTCATACATGGATGACATATGCGTACGTGAGAGTCGGTGAGGTTTCGAGATGGGGCGTGGCATGTAGGCAATCGTAGAGCGTAAATGTTTTATATGAATGTGTAAGAATGTGTGAATTTATAGCATTGCACATGCACTTGGGTGGGAGTAGCTGGTAGGAGGATTTCTCTCTTGGCGCATTTTCGCTATCGTGGAAAAAATCATTTAGTCTTGGAGGCGCTGCCGGGTGTGAGGCTCTGCGGGGACGATGCGTGAAGAAAAAGGCTAGAAGTGCCTTGTTTAGTATTCTGTGATTTTTGGGTTTGAAACTTAGGTTTTTGTAATATATGGAACCAAAATGTTGTATTTAATTTAGCTTTATAAATTCAAATATATTTGTACAAGTTTTCTAGGTTCTTGTAGCCTTGTAGTGAGGCTTATTTATGTTGATTTTTAGAAGTGTAAAAATAAAATAATAATAATAATAATAATAAAATTGTACAAAAGTGACCCCCGGGTTTTAGGGTGTCATGACTTGAGTATCGGCGCTACGTATCTGCGATTACTAGGCTTGTTGGGGCGTAGGTGCAGGAAACCGCGATTCACGATATAGGAACTTTGGTATCTGTTACCTGGCTCGGTGTTTAGTACAAACATCCACGGCTTGACACGTGAATTGTGTGCGTGATTATTTGTGTTACGATATGTTCCACGGGAAGATGGCCCATGTTGTGAATTATGCATGATAGAACATATAGAAAACAGTGTTAGCGAACATAACTTTAAGGGTTCGAGCGATAAATGATAGCATGAATGGTTATTTATTAGTGAACGACATTATGCACCACTAATGTGATAACAAGTGAAAAGAGAATCTCAAATTTCTATCTTAACTTTGTGTAGATGTGAGTCGAGGCGCGACGAGAGAGTCATCGAGATATTAGGCGACCCTTGCTTTGCCTTTGATCGGCGGAGCATATGGGCGATGGGTCTTTGCATTTACTTCATTACCGCGGTAGTGCAGTTGGCGGTCAGGGAGGGTCGAGTGACCTCCAGAGGTTTATCGCACACCATCCTCCTACATTTAGAGGGGGAGGGGATCCGATGGTAGCCGATCATTGGTTCCGGTAGGTCGAGAGGGTTTTGGAGGCCATGAGGATTACCTCCGATGCCACGAAGATCGGTAGGCCCATTTAAGGTAGAGGTGATCCCGGATATGGTGGGATTGGAATTAGGTCTCGAAAGGACACAGGGCGATGACTTGGGGAGGATTCAGAGGCTCTTCATGAGTAAGTTTTCCTGGAGCATGCAGCGAGGGCATCTTGAAGGCTCGGGGTTCCTTGAGTTGAGGCAAGGAGAATAGAAGCGGTGCTTTCAGTCGTTGCCTAGTTCACCCAGAGTTGGGACGTTTGAGGATGACTCGTGGCGGGATATGGCGGAGGTGAGGAGTTCGATGATGGCACGGTTGTCAGTATCTAGGGCGGGTGCGGGGTTCTCATCTACGGGATATGGACTGCACATGTTGATCCCGCGACGAGCATAGCCGTAGAGAGAGAGATGGGGATGCACGGGTGTGTCAGGGATACGGTCTTTACAGTGTAAAGAGGAAGGCGGGCTTCTTCAGTTCAGGAAAGGCAGGGTTCAATTCGTAGGGTTTTAGGGGACGGAGTAGACTATGGAGACTGGCTTCGATTGAGAACTCCTTATCGGTCTGGCGATCACATGTTATCATTGCCATCGACACAGACGTAGCAAGGCGAATTGCCCTCGGATCACGGGGATCTCGGGAGCCTTGGGACTCCTGGTCGATCATTAGTGAACGATGCCTGAGGCCAGGTATCATTTCATACCTACCATGGTGCGACGAAGGCAGGTATTAATCCATGGGTTCTGCCTGATCATCTTCTACTCTGCTTGAGCTGGTAGGGAATTGCGGAGTATAGGTCGAGGTTAGGGACATGGCTCCTGACCAGGAACCCCGGGACCGGGCGTGTCTCGCCGTCGTGCCTGGCGAGCAGCCGGATCAGTGAGGCCCCGGGTATTCATTCGTGAATGAGGTGATCAAAATAATAAATTATATCTAAATTCCTCTACTTACAGCCAAATGTAGCCTCTTATGATATGCGATTCAAGGTTGAACACGGGGATGGGTTTTCTTCGATCTGAATAGTGACAGTATCAGTAAAGTCAGAATTTCAATTTGGATTTTAGGATTTGGTAGCAGAGTTTGGACTTTGTTCATAAGTGCCAAAATAAGAAAAAAAAGTAAAATAGACGCCCTTGAAGTGTCAGACCCCTTTAGTTTAGGGTTTCAGAGCAACCACCACTGTCCTTGGGTGCTTTTTTTCTCGCGTTGGGGAGGATGACGTATAGATGTTTCCCAAGCCGGGATCTTATTTGACTTTAAAACCTAAGCCTAATAATATTTCTTTGATATAAAGCATTTATTTAGCATTTATGTGGTTCCCTCACATTGAAATCCTATCACCGATCCTATGATGATTCATAAAGAAATGACTAATGAATCTCGGTGGATGCAATAATAAGCATCCTTGGAGCTAAAAGATTACAGTATTGTCCAATGAGGATCATCTACAGTGAAAATATTACCTCAACTACCTCCGTTGGCTCGTAAATGGCTACTAATGGATATCGGTGTATCTAAAGCCAGAATACCTTTGAACCTTAAAAAGCTTGCAGTATTGGCGAAGAAAGTACATCAGCTTTAAACCTAGGTTGCCAAATTTGGGAACCCGAAAATGTCAAACCTCTTTGCGTGAAAATGAGAGCGAAAGTTTACCTTAAGCGGGTTGCTTGATGGCCCTCCTCTTCAAGGAGGAGGAGTGCAGACCATCCTGCAGTTGTCATCATCGGAGGAGTGTTTAGCAGTAGAAAGGAAAGTAGAAAATGGAAAAATGACGACGGGGGAAGCTATGCCATTTCTGCTGTATTCTTACAAAAGTGATGTAATTGCAAGTTTGTATGCCGGTAGAAACCTCATAATTACTCGGTGTATGAAATTACGAAAAAGCTTGAAACTAAGTATTACGAGATGAATGGGAAGGAACAAAAAATTGTAACAAAAGCAATAGCGTGAATACAGGAGAAACGAACGCGGGATGAAAGGTCTTGAAGTTGTGAGCAATCTTGCGAGAACCAAATTTATGATGCTCCATTTCTTCACTTTTTGCTCTTCTTTCACTCCCGAGATACGTCTGCCAGTGATGAGTTTGACTCGAATTCTTTGTGCTTGGATCGGCTGACAAATTTTGCATAATTAGCTATAGCGCAAAATTTGCCGCAGATACGTCCCGATGAATATTGGACCTTAATGTACCATTGGGTTAATTAGAATGATTAGTACCGCAAAGCACTGAAACCTATAATAAATAGGGTTCAAAATATAGCGCTTTTGGGCACTAATCACTGACCTACCGTTGCTAGTCCTTAGCGTAGAAAGAAAGAAGAAAGAGAGAGAGCATGCAAAGCGGAAATCAAAATTATGTTCCGCGAAAAATATATTTAAGGTTGTGAATGAGTAATGACTAACCCTCGTGAGAATCCTTGAAACCCTTGCCCAATAATAACTATCTCGAGAGAATGAATGCCATCTGAAATTGAGTATAAAAGAGCCTCCTTCTTAAAGACTCGACCGGGAACTTCACGAAATCTAAGTGTTTGCTTGATCGGTCCTCAGCGATATTGTAATGCAGCTCTCACGACAAGCTACGCCTGACCTAGCATGCTAACTTGACTTAAATAGTCGGGACCCACTCTTATTCCACGACTCTTTTTGTCTTGTAGAGTCTGTGTTGAGGGGTCAGGCCTCCCCAGAAGTCCATGTAATAGGGATCCCACAGATGACTCCCAGACCCGATTAAGGTTAGGGCACCGAGTCATGGGATCTTTCGAGCCGCGAGCTCTTCGGGGTTTCACCTCGGACTCAGAATGATTTCGAGCTCAGGCACACATAACTGCTAAACTTCACCCATCCACCGGGTGTAGCGAACCTTAAGTCGGTGGCTCCCGACCCGAGTTGGCTTAGGGCGCGGGGCTTTAAGGAAAACTCACTGGCCACCCACCGGACCAGGTGCCTTTCGGGTTTCCAGAAATGAGCTGCTCCAGGCTTTTCTATTCTCTTTTCCTCTGCTTTCTTTTCTTTTTCTTTTCTTTTCTTTTGTTTTTTGGAAGACACATTGGCCTTGTGTGGGGGTTCTTAACTGTCTAGTGGTCAGACTTAATGGGAGTAGGTTTCTGATGTTTAGAAAGGTAGTGTAGTTTTTTATTGACCTATTGTTGAAACCTAATGTGCATAATGTTTGTGGTTATTTAGAGGTGGAATAAAAGGTTGAAAGTAACGAAAATTCAACTAATAATCCGCTCAGCTAGAGCATGACACGATCTAACATATTAGGGTGAATGGAGTGTTTGATTTTCAAACCACGGAGTTAGCGAACCGCAAAAAAAAATTAGGTACAATTTTTTGTAAAAAAATAGGTGTATAGTATAACGGCTTCACGAAAAAACCAATGACTACTAAACATCACAAAATGGAGAAACGCTCAAGTAGTAACAAAACTGCTAAATACAAAAGCAAGGCTTCCTTCCTAACTCTCTCCCCGACGAATGTCTCGTTATGCAATGGGGCTCGGATTGGAAAGTTAGGAAAGGAAGTGTTACCTCCTTGATGAAATGTGATCATTTTTGGATAGAAGACTTCGCAAGCTTTCCATCGACACCTTATTCACTCCGTTTGGGCTTCAAATGAACAAGTTAAAAGAAGAAAAGAGAGAAAAAAAGTGACCAGTTGAAGCATGTTGAAAATTAAACGTTCATAATAATTTCAAAAGTGTTCTTTCTAGCTATATTTGAATTCTACACTCTCTAAGCTTTCCAACGGTACTAAGAACGCCTAAAACGGAGTTCGGATAAAAAAGTTATAGGCGAAACAAAATCATGAGGCAAAATAGGGGAGAGTAGCGAATTCTTGTGAGGTATATGTAGCGAAAATTTTACACATAGCGAGAATTTCGCTGATACAGCCAGTCGTTATAATTGCGATTTTTTGTTTTTTTTAGAGACAAACTTATAAAAGAAAAAATTTTATTATATATATATATATATATATATATATATATATATATATATATATATATATATATATATATATATATATATATATATATATATATATATATATATATATATATATATATAATAATAGATATATCATAAAAGCAAGCTAATGCCTGATTCATCAAAAATCAATTTATTGCGGGTGAATAGTGATGAGCAGTCTGAAATTTGTACAAGCTGAAATTTATTAGCATAGCGAAAATTCGGTATGTAGTACAACTCCCCTGCTTCGCTATTCTTTAAATTTTCGTTATTCTTAATGAATTTCGCTATTCTTGAAATTTTAAGCTATTCTTCTGTGAGAAATTTATGTTCTTGCGAAATTTTCTTTATAATATTGAATTGTGTGATATCATTTGCTTGCTCCTCGCTTTTTACAGTCTTACGCTGAAATTTTCTCATTTGCAAAAATTAATCTGAAAAATTGAAAAGTGCGAAAAGTGAAAAACAAAGGCTGAGCAATTAACTTAAAATTAGAAAATGCAGAAGAAAAATTATAGAAATCAAATAAAATAAAATGAAATGAAATAAAACAGAAAAATTAAAAAAAAAAAAGTAGGGAGGCGCCTTCCCAGGCCGATTTCAACCTTTGGAGGGCTGCTTGAAGCTGGCGGAGCTTAGAAATGTTGAGTTGGGTCGCTCGATCAGAACGACACGAACCGTCCTTTGTGCCGTGATATGGTAGGCACTTGTGTCTTTGATGTAGTGCGAAGGCTCGAATAAGTAATACTAACTGATATTTTTGTACAGCGGAGTGATGGTGGCGCTGAGCTTTGGGAGGGTCTTTGTAGGTTTTGAGTTTCTTTGCAAGTGTGGCGTGTCCTTGTGCCAGTGGGCCTATTTTGGGGTTGGGTAGTAACCTTTAGAATTCAAATTCATGGGATTGGTTGAAGGATAGGTTCTTGGGACTCTTCCTAGCCCAACTTTCCTCTGCCTCCCTACTTCCCTTATTGGCAATTTCTCGGGGCTTCCCTTTGGTTTCACACATCAATTTCTCACAGTGGTCAGCCCTCTCTCTAGGTTCTCCTCCTCTTGATGATCATGCTGAATGGTGAGCCCAAGAATAGAATCTTGCGTGATGTGATTTTTCTGAGTCCTCACAGGCTTACCATCATTTTTGTTGAAGAAGGCTTTACATTATCAATTCTTTGATTCAGTGTGTATTAATCATCTTCTGCTCCCCATGAGAAGTCACCATTCAGCTTGTTCGGTCGAAATGGCTTGTTGAATGGAGGGATTAAACTATGGTGGTGAGGTAGTGAGGAGTTGAAGCATAATATGGAGGCTCGGGAGGTGCATGCGTGGGGACTTGGTTTCAGAGAAATTGTGTGTGATTCCCCATTATGGTTGTAAGTACTACCATATGGTGAACTCATCCATTGGTTTATAGTCCCTCGTGGACTATATTCATTTAGATTCTCTCCACGGGTTGCTAACTTTGCCATGGTGGTTTCTATAATCCCTCGTGGACATATATGCAACTAGGGTTACCCCCTTGCCACATCTTTGGCCGTCTTGTCCTTCTTCATTGGGTTCAAATTCTGACCTTGATTTAC
Source organism: Tetrastigma voinierianum (assembly GCA_016808115.1). Classification (NCBI taxonomy): domain Eukaryota; kingdom Viridiplantae; phylum Streptophyta; class Magnoliopsida; order Vitales; family Vitaceae; genus Tetrastigma; species Tetrastigma voinierianum. The sequence goes on along the minus strand of JAEQBH010001151.1, from coordinate 327,989 downwards.
AATCTCTAACCCTAGGCCCGGCCCCTGCTGTAAAGAACAAAGTAAACACGAAGCAAAGAAACGAAAAACAACTTCACAAGGGTAAGATTAGATAAAAACAAAACAAAATTAAAAAAATTAAACATACCCCGAAAACACTAAAAAGATATATATATATAAGAAAATTCCTGAGGCATGGTGAGGATCTGAAGTGTTCAACGAGGTCATCATTCGCACTTGGAACCATCCACAGGTATGGCGCCATTGATTCGTGCCACGGTAGTGTGATCAGAAATCAGCCAAATTTGTAATCTAAATTCCTCCCTCTTTGTCGTATGAATCTACTCTGATATAGCGGTTCTAGGGTCGAACACAGGAATGGGTTTTCTTCGTACAAATGACTTACAACGATATTCAAAATTGGTGAATTTCAATTTGGATTTCAGGATTTGGTAAAAACAGGGGATTGGTTGTTCATAGGTTGAAACTAAAATAAGAAAAAAAAAATGTAAATAGAACCCCTTGAAGTGTCGGGCCCTTTGGTTTGGTTTCAAGAAGCGACCACCATGTCCTCGGGTCTTTTTCACCGGCGTTGGGGAGGATGACATATAGTCATTTCCCCGAATCGGATCTTCATTTGACTTTAAAAACCCTAAGCCACTAATAATTTTCCTTTTGATAGAAAGCATTTATTTGAAATTTATGGTTCCTACGGTGAAAATCTATCACCTTGACCCATCCTCTGATGATTCATAAAAGAGCGACTAATGAATCTCGATGGATCCCAATAATAACCATCATTTGAACCCCAAGGTGCAGTATTGATGATGAGGATGCATCTACAGGTGAAAATATAACCCCTTAACCTACCTGGGTAACAAGTAAATGGCGACTAATGGATATTAGTGTGTCTAAATTTAAGAATACCTTTGAACCACAAAGCTTGCCAAGTATTAGCGAAGAAAGTACATCAAGCTTTAAACTAGAGTTGCAAATTTGGGGTGAAATGTCAAACCTCTTTGCTGTAACTTGAGAGCGAGGTTTACCTTAAAGCGGAATTGCCCGATGGCCCTCATATTCGGAGGAAGAGGTCTGCTTGACCATTCTCTGAGTTGTCATCCTCGGAGTGTTTGGCCCAGAGAAAGGAAAAAATGGAGAATGAAGCGAAGCGTAAGCGCATTTCTCGTAATGCCCGTGAAGTAATTACGAGTTTATCTGTGAGGCTTATATAAGCTGTGTATAAATTACCAAAAAAGCGAAACTAAAAGCTATTCTGAGACGAAATGGGAAGAAAAAAAATTGTAACAAAAGCAATAGCGTGAAATCTGCGCGGGGAGAGCAGTGCGAGGATGAAAGAGTCTTGGAGGCTGTGAGCAGTCTTTGCGGGGGCAAATTTATGATGCTCCGTTTTCTTCACTTTTGCCTCTTTGTACCATACGGTGATCTGGCGATGAGTTTGACTCGAATTCTTCGTACTTGGATCGACTCAATTTTGGCATAATTAGCTGCGTAAAAGCGAAATTTTACAAGATTGATTAGTATAATAGTAGGGACCTTAATATGCAAATCGGGTTAATTAGAATGATTACTACACAAAAAGCACTCAAAACCTATAATAAATAGGGTTCAAAATAGCGCTTTTTGGGCACTAATCAGGTATGTTTCTACTTTCTCGCCTATGGGCAACGATATTATTTGATTCTGGTGCATCGCATTCCTTCATTGCTGCATCATGTGTGAGAGAATTGGGATTAGAGGTTAAGACCTTGGAAGAGCCGATGTATGTGAGTTCTCCCCTAGGGACTAGGGTGAGCATGGATCTGATTTGTTGAGGTTGCGAATTAGAGATCTCAACTCACACTGGACCTGAGGGTCATGAACATGATGGAGTTTGACGTCATCCGGGATGGTGGGCATTGCAGAGTCGTTATTGATTTTGGCGTAGGAAGATTCTTGCTGCATTCGGGATGAATGCCCAGTGTCACGTTTTGGAGATGACACGATGCTTTGCCCGGGGCGGGTGTCTGACTCACAGATGGCACGGGCAATTGAAGGGTTAGCTAGCCAGCCTTACCCTATAGGACGAGGTGAGACAGGACTTGGATCTTCCTCGAGTAGTGTGCGAGTACGAGGATGTTTTTCCGGACAAGCTACTAGGATTACCTTCGTCGAGGGATGTAGACTTCCGCGTGAATACGCCTGTGCGTCGTCCATTTCTATGGCTCGCGTAGGATGCTTGCCAGGTTGAGTTGCGGGGCTTCGAGGTCGAATCACGGGGAGTTCTTGGGTAAGGGTTCGACTGGAAGTAGAGCACTTCACTTGCTGGGGAGCTCGGTCACGTTTGCGAAGAAGAAGGATAAGACCCTTCCGTGCATCGATTAGACGGTTGAAGCGGGTTACGATCGAATCGAGGCTAAATCCGTGCAGAGGATTGATGACTTGTTTGATCAGAATTTGGCGAGAGAGTATGAAGTCACACTCGAGATAGACCTTCATGCTTTGGTTACCATCGATTATGGGAAGTTAGGGGCGGACATCCTAAGACGGCGTTAGGACGCGATATGGGCACGGGTTTCTGATGATGCCCTTTGGGTTGACGAATGTGCCCGGCGGCATTAATGGATCTCGTCGTAGGGTATTCCGACCACTATTTGGTCGGTTATGGTGGTCTTCGTTGATGACATCTTGAATAACTCCCAATCGAAGGGGGAGCATAAGGATCATTTGAGGGTGGTTTTACAGCTTTTGAGGGATCATCGGTTAATACCTTGAGTTTAGTAAGTCTGAGTTTTGGCTTGCGGGGTGGGTTCTTAGAGTACGCGTGTAGTGTCGACCGAGGGCGTGTCGATGGACCGTGAGAAGGTTAAAGGAGTACATTATGAGTTGGGAGGCCAGGAGTCGGTCTTCGAGATACGTGGTTTCTTGGGATTAGTGGGGTACTACGGAGAAGGCTTGTGGGATTTCTCATTTGCTTGACACTATGATGAGATTGACCGGAAGGAGGGTGAGTTCGAGTGGAATGACTGTCTGAAGGCATTCGGGACAAGATGAGGCTTACTTGAGCTCTTTGATACGATGAGTCACGAGAAAGGGACGGAGTACATCGTGTTTGTGATACCTCGAGAGGCGGGATGCGTCTTGATACGTCTGGGAGGGTAGTGGCTTATGGTTTGACGGTTGAAAACCATGGCGAATTACAGCATACGACATGGAGTTAGTGGCCCGTAGTTTTTCCTTGAAGCTTTGGTGCCCACTTTACTATCACGTGGCAGTTTGAGGTGTTTTCGGACCGAAAGTGCAAAGTATAGAAACTTCACGCGGCCGGGACCTGACATGGGGGCGACACGGGTGGATGGAGTTTTTGGAGGATTACGACTTCACTTTGCATTACGCCCCGTAAAGCGAATATGAATTAGGCGATGCACTCGGTAGGAAGTCATGAAGTCTTGGTAGTATGGCTTCTCGGAGTGGCGGATGCTCGAGCCAGTGGGCGGTTCGAACGACATTGCGATGGCTTAGGGTGCTTTGGGTCGATGGCTGCAGATCTCGCGAGCAGAATGATTGAATCGAAATGAGGCGGTAGAGATAATGTCCATCGGAGACCCGGTGCGGTCAGTGCGACTGCGAAGGCGGGCCGTCACGTAGATGGTGGTGCGGTATAAGGGATGGTTGTGGTTTGGTCAGGCGGATTTGAGGAGGAGATCTCGAGGGGAGTTAGTTTATACGATTCCTTTGTGCGTCAATTGTACGAAAAGTTTAGGACCTTAGGCCATTGGTATTGGAGCGGAATAGACGTACGTTGGAACTTTGTTCAGAGGTGTCTCTCACATGTCGCGAGGTAAAAATTTGAACATCGGAGTGGCGGGACTACTCGGCATTGAGTGTTTGAGTGGAAGTGGGAGCACGTCATGATGGACTTTGTGACCCACTTGCCACGGACACCGCGAAGACATGATACAGTATGGGTGATTATGGACCGGTTCACGAAGTCGGTACATTTTCTAGGCAGCCGGTGTTGCTTCACTCTGGAGGAATTTGCAGTTATCACGTGCGAGAGATTTTAGGTTACATGGAGTCGCAGGTCTCCATAGTATTAGGCAAGATCCCAGGGTTTACGGCGAGGAGTTTTAAAGGGCTGAGGCGATGGGAGCGTGGTTGATGATGAGCAGCTTTTCATCCATGGCCAGATGTGAATGAAATGCGGGAAGGGATCATACGGGTTTTAGAGGATGCATGAGCATGTGCCCTGGATCATAAGGGTTGTTGGGAGGAGCATTCACCTTGAGTGGGGTCGCTCTGTGATGGATATCGAACGAACATACGGATGTGGCACATTATGAGGAGGGCTCTCTATGGGGGCCGTAGTGCCGGTATGTTGGGAAAGGTGGGGAGAGAGCTCCCGTCAACGGCGAGATCTTATTAGAGACACCTCGGAGAAGGTGGGTATGATCTGACAGTGTCTTCTCATGGCAAGTCGCGAGAAGAGTTGTCACCGAATGACGGCGGCGACCTCAGAGTTTGAAATAGTGATCATATCTTCTTGAAGGCAATGCCTAAGAGAGGGAGTGGTCGAGGGTTAAATGGCGGGGAAGTTGTGCCGTGGTATATCGAGCGCCGAGATACTCGAGAGGGTGGAGCACGATTCTTGTCTATCGGTTGGCCTCTGTGAGCTTATCAGATGTCACACGAGGTTTTAATCTCCTCTTCCCAAATGCTGGGAGTACACTCGAGATCATTTCATTGTAGTGGATTGGAGGCGGAAAGCAGTATTGATGCGGTCTGGGACCTTTGAGGAATGCACGTGCGTATTGGATAGCTTAGAGCGGGTTTGCGACCTACTGAGCTGTGCGAGGCTAGTAAAGGTGTTGTGGCGATCTGGGGAGTGGAGGGAAGCGACATGGGACATGAGGACATGATGCGTGCGGATATCCTTTCCTCTTGAGGGCCAGATACGTGGTTTAGTCGTTTGGCATTTGGATAGTATTGCATATGCGTAATGATTGTATATATGTGTGTGAATTTCGGAATGAAATTCTTTTAAAGAAGGAGAATGTGAAACTTGGGATAAAGTAAGTCGACAAAACCCACCGGTTAAAAACGAATTTCTGGAATCTGATGGGTGGATCGTTGTTGATCAAAATCATAAATTTTAACTACTAAGTCAAATTTCTTCAGTTAGGCAGATTCATGTTCAGGGTGATGATGGGGGTGGTGTAGTGGGTGATGCTGTGACTCAAATTGCTCTCGGCCTGTTGCGGGATCGGGATGGTGCGGGTGGGTGCGTGATGCGTGCCGCAGCCGTGCCGCTCTGTGACCTCACTCGCTCAGCTACCAGTGATTGGTGAGAATATGCGATGAAGCGAGGGAAATGGAGGGTGCTCCTGAGTGGGAGGTCTCTCTATAAAATTATGAAATTCCTATTTAGGAAAATGTGAGTAAGGCGAAGTGAGTGTTGATCTGAATCTGCAAAAACGTGAGTGATCGGGATGTTTAAATCTTGTATTCAATTCTGGGTTGCCACCTGTGATCTTGACCTGTTCAGTTACTTGAATATCAGTTTGATGTGTTGATAACATGAGTTGCAGTTAAATCTTGACTATAGTTGGGTATGGTTTGAATAAAAGTACAGATTCAGGTTAAGCGCTATCGAGTTTGAATTATATGAACCTTGCACTTGACTTTAACATCTGAAATTTTAAAGGTTTTAGACTAAGGAAATATCGGTTCAGGGTATTATTGCTTGCATGACTATGTCTAAAATTTTAGGTTTAGGCGAAGAAAACATCGAATTTAGTAGCCTGTTTTAATGAAACATGCGAGCGTGGGAATATACATGTTGATGGTGTGTTGATTTGCATGACTAACCTCTGAAATTTTCGGGGTTTTTGGCCCAGAGAAAACATCGATTTGGTATTGTTTGAATAAACATGCGGAATGTGTGAATATACATGTTGATATGTGCATGTGATTTTCCATGACTAACATGCAAATTTTAGGGTTTTTAAATTTGAAGAAAATATAAGTTTAGTATTATTGTTTGAATGAAAAACATGCGAAGGTGTGAATATACATGTTGATGATTAACATGATGCTTAAGATAAAGCATAAATGATATATGCTGCATGGTTTTATTATGCATGCGCATGAGATTTTTATGCAGTGGCATTAGCATTGCAAGTGCACGGGGACATCGCGTAAAAATCGGGTGTGAGTGAATGACATGGATTTTGAATAAATTAAATTCGGAGGGTTGTCCAAAATATTAATTTCGAAGGGTTGTCCATTATATTAAATTTCGGAGGATTGTCCAGTATATTGTTCTATGCGGAGAATGACCGTCTGATATAATATCATATCGGAAGATTTGTCGATAGATATTATGATATTGAAATTCGAAGGGTTGTCCTTTATTATAAAATCGGAGAAAATGTCGATGAGTTTCAAAAAACAAAAGCTTTTGTTTGAAATAGTTTCATACATGGATGACATCGTCTGTGAGGGGAGTCGATGGGAGCTGAGATATGGGAACTGGCATGTAGGTGATCATATAGAGACATGCATGTTTTATATGAATGTGTAAGAATGTGTGTGGATTTATGGCATTGTACATGCACTTGGGTAGAAAGTAGCTCTGGTAGAAGGATTTCTCTTGCAGGCGTTCTTCCGTACTAATAAATGGAAAAAATCATTTCAGTCTTGGAGGGTAGGGTGATGAGGCTCACACAGGACCCAATCGTGAAGAAAAAGGCTAGAAGTGCCTTGTTTAGTATTATGTGATTTTTGGGTTGGAAACTTAGGTTTGTAATATAATGGAACCAAATATTTGTATTTAATTTAGTTTTATATAATTAAATATATTTTGTAAAGTTTTAGAGTTCTTGTAGCCCTTGTAGTAACGAGGTTGATTTATGTTGATTTTTAGAAGTGTAAAATAATAATAATAATAATAATAATAATAATAATAAATAAATAAATAAATAATTGTACAAAAGTGACCCCGGGTTTTGGGGTGTCACAATAATAATAATAATTCTTAAATATTTTTAATTATAAAATAGTATATTTGTCATTCATAAATATTATATAATTATAAAATATATATATAAAGAAAACGCAGGCGGCCTTCCTGCACAAGGGGGTTGGGTAGTGTTCCGGGATAATAATCCGGGAACTTAAAATAAAAAATTACAAGTTTTGAGATAATTATCTCGGAACACATTATTTTTGTAAAAAGTTTAAAACTTTCCTATTTTCGTAATACGTTTGGTTTTTTGTTATACATATAAAAAAATTCCCTTCGGAACAAGTTTGGCGCAACCCAAGCCAACAGTGTCCAGAGTGCTAATGCAATTATATTAAATTTGTTAAAATTTAGTATAGTTTTCTCTAATTTTATAGAATTTTAAAACTTTGATTTCATTCTAATTTCTTGAAGTGCAACTAAATAATAGGCATGTAATTTAATTAATTTTCTTAGCTCTTTATTAGTTGTTCATTAGTAAGTTAATAAATTCAATTAAATTTTTTTAATGTAAACAAATTTCATGTTGCATAAAGCAAAGCATAATAGTCTATTCAAAAATTCTCTAAACGTTTGTTGGTTGCATTTTTAATTAGTTATGGTGGTTTAATTTTTTTCGATCAATGAGAATCATAGAAATGTTTGACGAGATATCATGAGACCCATACATTAGTAAAAATGGTCACATTGGCTCTGCATTATCTCCCTTACAAAAATATAATCAAATTATATTACCATAATTTGAAGTTATTACATCACTCTTAATACAAGCATATATTAAAATTAAGAATTATAATACATGTTTTACAAGAAAATATATCTCAAAGTCTGTCAGGCTTTCTTAGCAAGCGGCGCCACAGTGGCGCGTCTTACGGTAATTTCCGCATTGCACGAAATAATTTTACTTTCAGCGGGGTGGCTTGATACCCGATGGTGGAGTTATCTGCATGGGTTACTCATTGAGATCGCGCGTGTAATGGCGATACGGCGCGTCAATGCATGATCTGCTTGAATATCTAAATGCTCGATCCGTAATACTAAGTCTCGTAGACTCCTCGGCATGCTTATGTCATGTATGAAAATGATTTCAAACAAAAATATTTGTTTTAATTGTGGGAAATACTCCAGATATATCACGTTGAATGATATAAAGGTGAATTTGTTGGAGTAACTCTTTGAAACAATTCATGGGCCTCGTGAATTATTGGAAAATTTTCCCAACACGATTCTTGAGACTTTAAGATAAAATTATTATTTTTAATAATTTTTACAAAGATTCGTAGTTTGGACAACCCTTCGATTTTTATTTCTCCACATATTGCACTCACACCTACCATTCTAGGGTATCTGATTGCATATAAATGTGTTATTATCTTTCCATTTCCAAACAAAATGTTAATATATAAACATGTATATATATTAACAAATTATATACTAACCGCATGTTGTTTTATTCGTAACGATATATGTTGAGAATTAACTGCATGGGCTAATAAACAATTTAAGCGATATTATCTGAAACAACACATGGGCGATTTAGTCAACCATCGTCACGGGTGATACGCGATCCTACAACGTGTGAGCACGTTCGTGGGCGACCCTCGCAATCGAAACATTGATTCACTTCTTTGGAACGAAGCGTGATGGCCATTTAGACCTGCGACACCCCGAACCCGCAGATTTGTGTTATTCCGTATCAAGCGATAACACACAATTATAACACACATATATGAGCACCTGAAAGGACGTTTTGTCAGGGGTGCGAGTCAGGGACTATCAATGGATCACAGAATTTTGTGTCGAGTTCGATTTTTGGGATGACGAATGAGCGCCGCCATCGAACCATTTTAATGGCTCTTAAGTAGAATAAGCGAGTAGGGAGAAGACTACCTCAGGTTGTCGAAACTCTGAATCGATCACCACGCATAGCTCTTTGTAGTGGGAGCAACTTTGCTTCTTGTAGCGGTACGACGGTCAGATCCTTAGGAAAATTTTAGAGAAGAGTGGAGCCTCTCTCTGCAAATCCATTCCTTTCTCTCTCTTCCTTTTCTCTCTCTAAAAATTCTCTCTTTCCCCGCTCAGTGTGACCTTTGAAAACCGGGAATTAGTGACAACTGCCGTCGGCCGCGGAATACTTGTAGATATCTCGGGTAACGTGCTTATTCCTGGCATCGGAGCAAGTCTCATGAAATGCATAACACGTCCCCAGCTTGACATCATAAGACATATACATGAGTAAAACGGCCACTTGGGCCATCTGACAATACTCAATCAATATACAACTATATACCATAGTTTTAAGAGTTAATAATTTGCTCACTACTGCTCTAGCGTATATTAAAAGTTTAAAACATTCTAATACATGTATCAGTAAAACAAAGCCATATTTTGACTTTCTTGAAATCAGTATCTTAGATGGTAGTCTCTCAGCTCCTGTGCTGAAAATAATATTCATCAGCGGGTTAATTTATCATGGAAAATAGTGGAATCACCACAAATGGGTTACTCCGCCTAGATGCATGTCTGATGCTCGATATGAAACTACGTTCAAGTAAATCATTGATCCTCTTGAGATATGCAAATAACGACAAAGTAATAAGTCATCACCAGGCTCCTCGCACGCTTACTATAGTATGTATGAGAAAACATTATTACCAAAACAAAACTTGTTGTTCTGAAATATACTCAGAAGTGTGAGTAAAAATATGGGACTACCCTCTGAGGTGAATGTGTTAGAGAACCTTCCAATTAATACATGGGCTCCTCCAGGCATGTAATTGTAGGACCATCTCCCAAATACCATTATACGGAGAAAATCATCTGTGAAATTCCTTTAAAGCCATGTTCGTTTTCGGAAAATTCATGTCATGCACACACACAATTTCTAGGTTACCTAGGTGCGTATGAAATCTGACATGCCATTTGACACAATTTTATATAACTTTTCTGTCTGAAATATATCATCATGCATATATTTACATAATTTAAATCACACAAAGCATGTTATGTGAATTCTCGATCCATTACACGAAAAATTAGCTCATATGGGCTAGTGTAAAACACGACAATTCGATTTGAATTCTTCCGGCCAAGCAACATTTGCAAATTATTTCGTGAATCTTATTCATGAGCAGTGAAACCCTCGGGTTCTTGATGCGACCAATCATCAAACATCGGTTTCACTTAGTGAACAGAGATTTCATAATCATTAGGCCTCATACACCTTGCAATCTGATTTTACCATACCGGCTTAGACCATTAGCAACCCAGGCTGTCAGGTAGACGATCAGGCATCCGTGGAATTTAAAACTCCACACCTCGATTCCCAGTTTGGGGTGATCGAAGCAATGGATTGAAGCGCCAGAAGCCGGCCAAAACTACTTAAACAAAGTGTAACTCAAGTGAGATAAACCACCACTGTCTTCAGCCTTCGAAACTCTGAAGAAAATCGGTGTCCACGCATTGCCCTAGCCTCGTAGAACAGCTTTCCTTTTCGGCCTGAAGAAATCTAAAGATCCGATTGCCCGGAATCTTAGAGAGAAGTGACACCTTCTCTCTCTAAAAATATCAAAAAATCAACCTAAGCTCACTCTCTGCACATCTCTCCCTTCCCTTGCACGTTTGGTTTTCAATTAATGGAGAAGATGAGCACTATTGGATCAGCCTTTGTCTTATCTTGGTCAAATTTCAAATTCCCATCTTGTCATTTTGTCACTATTTGATACATGGCCTGATCTCGGCCATCGTTTTTTCACATCATCTCTCTAATCCTTGTAACATGTCCTGAGAGTATATGTTATAGGTGACTTTGTCATCACACATGTAAGCTTTCTGGCACCGATACTCGGTGCCTCGAAAAGTATCTGAGTGCATTTGTCTCGAAATTCGATCTAATTCGATGTGGTAGAAATTTAGATTTAGTGAGGCGATTCCAACCAGTGAAGTCAGTTTCGTCATCAGAGATCTGAAAAGTTTGATTTTCTAAAGTACGATTTTGCCATTTTCGAAAAATTGGAATTTACGAGGTCTCACGTTTCTCCCCTCCTTAAAAGAATTTCGTCGAGAATTCCACGCATACACATCGACCACATGCATAAATAACCTCGCTGACTCTAGGCCAGAATTCGAGGTGACAGTTAAGGTCCCGATTCTTGACTGACCAGGTGGTGTCGGCTCATCCCGTGTCGAGAATGACATCCACGACCCGATATGCTGCCACCCACCCCAGGTCCGCCATGAGGCGAGAATCAACGAGATCACGACTCATGATCTCGGCGCATCGACCCGACTCTCACCTACCGATATGGGAAGAACCTGCTCATATTATGAAACTTTCACAAAGGCCTCGACCTCATGCCCAGAACTTGTCACCGCAGAGATCGTTGATGAATGAACGCTGATAAATCAGGTCAACACTACTCTAATCGGCAGAAGTCAGAGAGGTAGAAGCGTGCCACTATTCGTGCCAGATTGTCTGAGCGTTCGATCTACGGCCTGCATGAGATCTCTACCTCCCAAGACGATCTCGCCTCACATTCCCTTTATTTAGAAACGATATTGGCACCGTCATTTACTTGACCCTAACACGAACTCGGCTGCGAAAATCCTGTGCTTGACATCGACCTACGCTCACGACCACAGCTTTATGTGACACGTCTGCCGAAATGGGAAGTCTTGATGTGGCACCCTGGAGCGTCTTAGTTCCCACGACCCATCTTAGAAGTGGAGAGCAGCGTAATCCTCTCTGTCCTACCGTGGCCAGGGCTATGGCCCCATCCAAAAACCACAGGATCACTTGCATCTCAAAGATGATCCCTCCTCATAATAATCAGGGCTCAAGTGTGGTAGCACACCATTTGCCCGTCTGGTAGCAACTACCCCAACTTTCGTCTCAGCGATTGGAGCGAGGTGTCCCGTAAACTTGGGATTTAATCTCAGTGGGCAATCGAGTCGAAAGTGTCCGGTGTCGGCGAGATAACACATCATCACGCCCGTCACGGTAGCCCATTCCACGCCCTTTGCGCGGATTAGTGACTCGGTAGTGTCTGGATATCAACGACGAAGTCTTCTGGCCTTTCCGCGGGATTGGAAGAAGATGGATCTTCCTTCCTCTTGAGTACCAAACACCATATCTTGGATGCCTTGTGTCATCTACCTCTCATACGTGATCGTAGTCGTCACGACCCTAGAGTCATCACTCGCCACAACCATTGGGAGGGTGATGTATTCTAAGCGTTGGAGGTCGTACGATGCAATTTGTGGCATACTCAAAGGCAAAAATTAAGTTAATAATCCAAATGTTGTGGGGAATAATCATGGATGTGGAGTAACTTGAGCCACCATATGAAAAATACAACCAAATCTTCTTTGTATGGGAGCTACGCAGAACCACCTCATTTTTTCTTTCATTTCAATCGCTTGAATAAATTTAATAATTTATTTTATTTGTTTTCGATTTCACGCTTTGTAAAACTCCAAAACTTTCAAACTTCTTGTAATACATTTACTACTTTTAATTCTTTGCAACATCATGATTCATCTTATGCATATCAGCCACAACGATTTCCAGTAAATCGCACAATCACACACGAACACATGCATGTAGTGTTCTAGTCTTGTCCGTGCCTTCCTAAGGTAATTTCATGCACACAAACTGGCTGTCGAGCCACACCCAGTGGTAATGTTCTTAGCGACCTTGGCTAGAAAGCCCGAGCCCTCGAGCCACTAGGTATTCGGTGTACTGGCTGCACACTTTCGAGCTCCCGAGGTAATCGTTTACCTTGGCGCTCGTCTGGTGTGTGGCCAGGCAGGGGATCAGATTTAATGACCGTCGGCAGCGGAATACTAAGTGAATGTCGGGTAACTTTGACACTTTATTCCTGTCGAAGCAGAGTCTCTTCTTTATGAGGCTCTGCGAGGTATAACTGTCCCCAGTGACATCGTAAGACATATACATGATAAAAGCGACCGCAGGCCCGTGTGATACTAAATAATATACCACCTTAACTATATATACCATAGTTTCAAGTTAATAATTTACTCTTATCTGGCGTATGATAGTTTAAACATTCTAATACGTGTATCGACTAAAACACGAAGCCATGGCTTCGGCACTTTCTTCAAAATCGGCCTCTAGGATGATAGTCTCCTCGAAGCAGCTTCCTGTGCACGAAAAATATATTCCCTCGGCAGGATGAGCTATCGCCCGAGTAATGGAATCACCTAAATGGGTTACTCCGCTAAGTGCATATCTGATACTCCGTGTAAACACATTAGTAAATGCGTGATCTGCGGATAATACAAATGACCCGACCCATGTCCGAGTCTCACCAGAGCTCCCTACGCACTTGCCTAAGCCATGTATGAGAAAACATTATTTTCAAAACAAAACTTCTTTGTTCTCGAAAATATATTATCGAAGTGTCAGTAAAAATATGATTTACCTCGAGTGAATGTGTTGGAGAACGCCCGAGCAATCGTAGAACCATAGACGTGTAATTGTAGGACCATCTCCCAACACCATTCTCCGGAAATTCATCTAGTGAAATTCCTTTCGCAACCATGTTCGTTTTTCTGAAAATTCATGTCATGCACACACACTGAATTTGGGATTCTGCGGTGCATATGAAATGCGGTATGCCATTTCAACCTGATTTATATAACACGTACAAATATATCATCATGCATATATTTACATAATTTAAATCGTATGGCGTGTTATGTGAATTCTCGATCCATTACACGGGAATTGGCTCACATGGGTAATTAACAAACCGCGACGATTCGATTTTAATTATTGACGAACACATTTTCTCTGAAATTATTTGTTGAACCTTATTCACGTAGGCGGTGAAACCCTCGGGTTCTTGTTCCGCGACCAATCCATCGACATCAGGTTCCACTTGGTGAACGATTTTATGTGTTTCATTCTGTACACCTACCGATACAATTTTATATTTGTTATACCATTAGCAATACGAACGATCGTGAAACGATCCACGGGTATCCACGTAGAGTTTAAAACTTAGCACCTCGGTTCAGATTTGGGGCCGTCGAAGCAGCAGATTCAGACCTCGAATAGCCGACATTAACAAAACACTTAAGCAAGTGTAACTCGAGTAGGATAAAACCACCTCCGCGGAGTTTGTCGAAACTCACGTAGATGTCCGCGTATTGCCTATTTGCGTATAACGACTTTCCTTCGGCTAGAAGAAATCATTTGTCAGATGCGGATCTTAGAGAGAAGTAGCACGCTTCTCTCTCTAAAAATATCAAAAATCAACTAGCTCACTCTGCGCATCTCTCATGGCCCCACTGCCAGTTTGGTCTTGATTAATGGAGAAGATGGCTGGCTGATGAATATTTTTGTCTTATCTTCATTTAAAATTTCCAAATTCACATCTTGTCCTTTTGTCCTTCATTTGACACATGTACGATCTCGACCATCAGTTTCGTCATCATAACTAATCTTGTAACATGTCGTCACGAACATGTTTTAATTGACTTTTATCCGTCACATGTGGCTTCTGACCTTCGATCTTTCGATTACTTGTGAAAGCGTCTGGGTGATGTGTTGGGTCGACGTGGTAGTAGATTTGTGAGGACGATTCCAGCGATTGAGAGTAGTTTCGGTCGTCAGGATGCAGAAAAGATTTTGGTTACTACTTAGGGAAATTACGGAGTTTTGGCACTTTTAGAAAATTGGAATTTTAGGGTGCTCCACCTGACGGTTGGGTCGAGTTGGTGCAGTGGGAGAGTGCTATACCTTGCGTGTCATTTCTTGTGTGACTGCGTGGGATTACACGCGCTATCGAGCTTTATCCATCTGCTTTGGATTTCCGTCGATTAGGAGATGCCACATGTCACGTAGGCCCAGCCAGCTCTCCTTGTTTGAATAATGCGCACGACATGTGGCGCCTTTGTGAGCCACTCATATAAATGCCAAGTGTCCGCTGGCCCTCTCGGTGCCTCGAAAACATGAAATTCTGACTTTCTCGAGGTCGACGAAATTTGGCGTGGTAAAATTAGATTTCACGAGGCGATTCAACGGTGAAGTAGTTTCGATCATCAGTCTGAAAGAATTTTCGGTTTTGATGGATACCATTTACCATTTTTCGAGAAAATTAGAATTTTCTCGGGTTTCTGAGTCGACTAAATGATCTTTCCCATGCTCGATGGTTGAAGTATTTTTGTGGTGATTATTATTTGATTAGGTAATGTATGAGATATTCAACGACACATCGTAAGTCAATCTTGTTAGACGAAAATAAGATAAAATGTTAAATTTAAAAATCTATGTTATAAGGAGTAGCGAATCGGTGATCGAATGAAATGGAGCAATCTTTTTGTCAATTCCAGTCTAGTGATAAAATTAGATAGCAGAGTGTTGCCTCTTTTTATATAGACTAAAAACCCCTCAAATGTGCATAGTTACAAGAGCCTTACACTTCTCTTGCACCCATGTCACTTTGGATAAATTTGCTTGATAAAATAATTCTTTCATAAGGTTCATGATTAAAAACATGGGTGCAATCTGCTTGACCTTTGCTGAGTGCGGAGTCCTCCTAGTAGTAAAATCTGAATGTAAGTCAATTGCTTCCCGAGTTGGCATGAATTAGAGATTAAGGCACCCGACTACTAAGTTACATGCTATTTGGACTAAAATTTGATAATGAATTCTATGCTTAGATAATAAATCCTAGACTATTAACTAAAACTAGAAATTGTGAATATAAAATAAATTTACAAAATTTAAGAACTAAATACTGGATCTAATCTGTTCCCTGTTAGAAGCAGCTATCGATGAAATATAATAAAGCAATTCGATTCCTACATTAGAAAATACATTGCTTTCTATTGAATTGATGGATCTTATTTGTCGAGATTTGCCTATATGTTGCGGTTGGTTCTCCATATTCCTTGGTTAGAAACTCTTGTTTCTCTCGAAATCAAGTTACCCTAGTTACTTGTATTTTACGCACCTTTGCAAAGAGATCGGGTATTTTTGCTTTTTCTCGATACTTCTTGATTTCTTGATGACTACGGATCTTTTGCCTTCCTTCTGCAGGATTTTAGCAAAATTTCTATAATAGCTAGTGGTGGCTCGTCCTTGAATCATCGGATTGTCCTTTCCCTTGATTAGATACAAGCTAACAAGGGTTAGAACTTTCTTTCGATTAAGGTGAACTCACGATTATTTTATATTAAATACTCCTCGACTTCAATTATGAGCGAATGGGGATTTGCTCAAAAATTAACTTTGAGCTCGCGATTCATCCCGATGTATAGCATACACGAAAAGAATGCTCTGTCTCTGGGATCTCCGTCTACTGTGTCACTGGGCATCCTGGAAATCATAGCAAGATACATTCCCTGAAATGGTGACCGATCACTTTACCATTGGGAGCGTGTCAGGTACTATGACACGAGCAAATGGAATGCCTACCCCGAATAACGTTCTCACGATTTTGCGAAAAGTGTAACTAACTATATTTGAATCGGTAGGCTTGCATTTCCAATTCTTGCAATGCGATTAAAGAAATGGAGCAGATCCTGCATGACCATTATGTCCTTGATAGAGCGAGAAGAATGAGCTAGAATTTGTGCAGATTTCATAAATTTTCAGGCAGCAATTTTAAGAAAATCTCAGAAATAAAACCGGCTCCTAATCGTTTACGCACGGTTAAGCGGAGCGTAGATCGAAGAAATAAAAATAAAATAAAGAAAATAAAGAAAATTACGCTCTAAACTATACCTTGAGTTCCTCTTCGTTCCTTTTTTTTTTTTTTTTTTTTTTTTTTTGGGTGAGTGAAGACGGCATTTACTATTCTAACCATGTCTGTTATATCGAAATAAGTTAAGTGAATCCCCCAGCTCCGGTGGAATTCCCCAGAAAGCCAGGTTCTTTGTCTGTGTGGACCTCGGGGTTGATGTCGCGACATGGATTTCCCTTGATTGCTCGTGTTCAGTCACGACCTTGTTGCTTTTGTTGCGACCAGATTCCTTGTAGCTGCTTGAATTAATGGTCGCGACATCATTTATGGTTGCGACCTTGTTAGCTCAGTTTTCTTCAAGTGTTGATGTCGCGACCACGGTTTCACGTCGCGACATCGTTGTCTTTCTCTTCTTCGGCCACGAGTCCACGACCTCGGTTCTGAATCGGGACCTCTTCCTTGTTCATTTGCCGCGTCGCGATCTCGATTTTAGGTTGCAACCACATTTACGTTTGCAAAGAGTGATTTCAGGTTGTGACTTTCTTTTCCTGGTCACGACCTTGTTGGTGGTCTTCTGCCTTCATAGGTTTAGAATTTAAGTCGCGACCTCTTTTGATGTCCATTTCTCTTCCTCACGTCATAACCCAGTTAACATTCGTAATAATTTCCTTCTTCGACCTGTTAGTTCGACCTGTGCGATGTCGCGACCTCATCTTATTCTTTTTGTTCCCTTGAAGTAATCGGTGCTCAGTAGTTGTGACTTGGATTTCTTACGCTCGGTTCTTCTTGGTCGCGACTGAGCGGCTGTCAGCGACATCATTTGTGATCCTTTGGTTGTAATGGTCGCGGCTTAGGTTTCTTTGCAAGGACTTCATCTAGCTTTGCTTTAGGTTGCGACCTCCCTTTTGTCATTCAACTCTTAATTTGGTTGCAACTTCAATTTTCTTGTTGAGACTTCAGTTTTTGTTTTCATGTCGCGACCTCAAATGGATCCCTTCATTTAAAAACTAGTTGCAACTTCATTTTCTTTGCAGAGACTTCCCTTGTGGCGTTATTGACGAATCCACGTCGCGACATCAGAGTGATGTCGCGACCTCAGTGATATTCAATTGGCGTTGCGACATCATAGTGGTGTCGCGACCGAAGATTCTACCTTGATTATTCCTTTAGTCTCACCCCACACTTCCTTTGTCGTAACCTCTTTCACTTGTTGCCTTGGTCGTCTGAATGCATAGCTTAATTTCAGGATTCACGACTTCGCTTGCTAGGTTGCCTATTTCTTCCCCCAAGCGATCTTGGTGATGTCGTGACTTGGAATTGACTGAACAAATAAGCTTCTATCCACGACTCAATTTGCGATTCACGACTTCAATTACGTAGGGTGATCTTTTCGATTTTCTTGGGATTTTAACTTATCTTGTATTTTAACAAAAATTAAATTTGAGTAAAATATCCACATTTCTGCATATGATTCAACATTTATCTTGTAATATGCTCAGAAAAATGGATTAAAAATCAAATGAGTTTTTAGACTCATCACAGAGAACCGATCAATTTTTCTATGAACCAACTAGGTAATTGGTACTAGTGAATTGGACTAACTAAACTAGTCAAACTGGTATAATTTTATTTTTTTCAAGTATTTTTTTATTTTTTATTCCAAAATAAAAGTATTGTGCTATGTGTCTTTTACTGACTGTGTTAATAATTGACGAATTGAATAACAACTTAAATTAGAAGAGAATTGTTTCTTTATAAGTGTGTGGAGAAGTTATAAGTTGCCAAACAAATAATATGGAATTAGTTAACTTCTTCAAATGTATTTTGAGTTTATAATTAGGTGACAGTGCTTTGTGATCATCAGCTTTTATTTTTAACATTTTTCAAATTCATCTTTTTGGAGTACTTTTAGTTCTGTAAGCCGTTATTTTTATTATATTCTAAAGTTATAAAGCAATGTGTGGGTGTGTATGATGATATTAAATTTGGTACCAGGCTTAATACTGAGAAATACATGATATCACCACCAGAAATTTATAATTAGGTTAGATCCTAAAAATGATGCAACGTTGCCTTGAGGTATTATTTACTTTGAGTTTTATCCTTTTTAAAAAAGAACCCTCGATGAGGAGAATAATACTTAATCTTATAAACATTTATTCCCCTTTATTTCTAATGTGAGATTTGACATCATAATAACCCCTAATTAAAAGGGGGGATGATGGTCGATATCAAACTTAGCGCTAAGAAGTGCATGATGACACATGAAAATCATAATCGGATTAGACCCTAAAAAGGCTCTTGAGGGGAGAGAAGAGTGCTTTGTCTTATACATACTTATTCTCCTTTGCTTATTTCTGATGTACAATTTGACATCATCAATACACTAGTTATTTTTTAATTCTTAGTGATTAATTTGTTATTTGTTGATGTATTTACTAAACTTTAAAAAGAGTAATATTATTTTGTTTGTAATTGTAATGTGTAAACTATTAAAATCTTTATTAAGAATATATGATCTTTACTGTTGATCATTCACAGTTTGACTTTGATTCCACTGCATTAAACCTTTGACCCATGACCTTTGTTCTTTCTCCAATTTGAATTTCAGATCAATTCTTATAAATTTGGCAAAAATTTAGTATATTACGCATGCACTCAATTAGAAAGTTTCTCACAATAACTGAAGTAGAGAAATTGTGTACCGTAAGATCTTGTTGGAACATATACTTATGCATAGATTTCAGACAACTTGCTAGACCGCACCAACTTTTAAATGTTATTACCATCCCAATTAGTGTAGAAAATTTGTTTGAAAGGCTTCAATATGGAAAGAATAAAATTTTCTAGAATATTATCTTTTTTTTTTGTGAGGAATGAGGTTGGGCACCATTTGGTAGCGTCACTGATCGAAACTTTATAATAAATTTTTAATTTTTATTTGAAACAACAAAGTGAAAAAAACTTTATTTATAATTTTAATTCTCTAAAAAATTGAATTATTTTTTTCAATAATTACTTCCAAATGTTCTTTAAAGTTGGTAACAAATCTGCCTATTGTTCCTTTGAGAAAAATAAGTCGTGGAATTTCGGCGATAATAGTTCATGATTACATTTTCTTTTCTTTCTGTCTTAATGGACTACATAGTAATGAACTGAACACAAATAAACCATTTTTGCAAAATTTGAAAACAAGGCCTTTTACTGTTAGTATCTCAAAATTATCTATCGTACCAACAAACCACATAGATATGCACAATTTGAAACAAAATACATATTGTTTTAGCATCTCTCTCTCTCTCTCTATTTATATATTACAGTTTAAACAACTATATTAATCCATTGTTATTCTTCTAACAGATTCCACTTATCGTTTGAATGTTAAATATGGACAGACCTACCTTCTTCGAGTAATCAATGCAGTTGTGAATGGACAACAATTCTTCGCAATATCCAACCACACCCTTGTTAGAATTAAGCCCAGACAAGCAAATTAGAGTTTGAATTAAGTTGGACCATTGAACTTATATAGGTTAATTATAGGCCCAAGTATGTAAGTGGATTCAATGGTCTACTAAACCCTATTATAAATATAACCTATATTTAGGTTTAGGGTAACAAAAAAAAAACTATTTTCAGAGGAAGGAGAGAATTTACGTCAGGATCTGACCAAAAGGCCTTAGTTGTTCTTGGGCTCATGTGCGGTCGGGGCACACCGTCGGTTGTGCCGGAAGATTCACGGATGAATTCATTAGATTATAGTATGTATTTTTATTTTTTCTTGGATTCTGTATGAAATCGTAGATTTTGGAGTGGATGATTCAAACATACGGTATCGGATCGGAAATCCTAGATTCAGTTGAGATCTAGAGATTTCATAGGTTAATAAAATGAAAATTTATTTTATTTGATACGCAGTATAGATCTTCTCTCGGAATCCTAGATTCCATATTTGAGACTTGAGATTTCATAGGTTAATAAAAATGAAAAATCATTTTTTTATTCGATCTACTAACAGATCTTCTCTCGGAATCCTAGATTCCAGATTTGAGATTTCATAGGTTAATAAAAATGAAATTTTATTTTTTATTTGTCACCATGAGATCTTCTCACGGAATCCTAGATTCCAGATTTGAGACTTGAGATTTCATAGGTTAATAAAAATGAAAAATCATTTTTTTATTTGATCTACTAAAAGATCTTATCTCGGACTCCTAGATTCCAGATTTGAGATTTCATAGGTTAATAAAAATGAAAAATCATTTTTTGGCTGATCACCAACGGATCTTCTCTCGAATCCTAAGATTACAGATTTTGAGATTTTAGGATTTCATAGATTAATAGAAATGAAAATTAACATTTAAAATCTTGTTATTATTTGTTATATGTTTACCTGACTTGATAGAAATCTTATCTTAAAAAAAAAAATGCGGCCAACTGTGAAATTTTCAAAACCTAACTTGTTAGGTATGAGAAAGTTTTTTGAAAACATGATAATCCGAATTTTGAATATCTTAAATAAATGAATTTTATTTATTTTGGATTATTCTTATTTCTTCATTTTTGTCGAAAATCCTAGATAAATTAATTTAATTAATTTGTGATGAGAGGAATTAAAATATATTTTAACAAGATTTATCTTTTGTAAATAAATGTTAAATAGATGAATAATTTAATTTATTATTAAAAATTAAATTATATTTTAATGAGACTTATCTTAAAGGATAAATATTACATAGATATATAATTTAATTTATATTACTAGGAATTAAATTATATTTTAACGAAATTAACCTTTAATGGATAATTATTAAATAGATATATAATTTAATTTTATTCCATAAGAAATGATGGATTTAATTAGAAAGCGTGTTGTTGTTTTAAGATATTTAAATTATTAAATTAAAGTAAACAACTTACATGTTCAAGAAAATTATAAATGGTATGTTTATAATTCTTATTAAATTAGTTTGTATAGAAATTTGCTAAATTAGAGAAATTTAGAGATCAAATTTGGTTGAATTTAAGAATAAGCGAACGATGACATAATCTTCAAAACACTTTCGAGTTTTTAAAATAATTAAGTAAGGAGAAAGGTTTAGCGAGCCTACGACTCCCGAAAAGTCTTGGAATTCATGTTTGGATCAGCTTAAAGTTGGACAAATGTGAAGATCCTAGTTAAGAGACTCCCTTATGTTTAGTTAATAAATATTTTAGTGGAAGCAATCAGCCTAATTGAGGTTCTTTACTTAAGAAATATTGAAACTAAGATCAATGGTGCATACACTTAACTTGAAGAAAATAATAAACTATCTAAAATAGTCCACTATTTATTTTCTCAGAGGCTAAAGTTATAGGGTAAGTCGATCACCTGATCACAAGGATAAGTGACTTTTGGGATTGATTAGATTATACCTCTTATTAACTTTGAGAAGCTAGACACACCCAGTAGGATAACGAGTTCTTATGAAAGTTAATTTATCCTGTCTTAATGTGTGTAATTTTAGTGTTATATTATATCTTTATCAGGTGCAAATTGCCCTTTATAATTATACATGTCTTATGCTAGTAGTGAACATAACGATCAACAACAATTTGATTCTTAGGATAAATATGTTTTGCCTTGATCAGCACCCAGGCAGGGTTAGATGGAACCTGACTATAGCGAATTAGAAGAGGAATCCCAAACATTGTCTTAGCGTGAGGTATAATTTGGGTGACCTTAGAGTCACTTCATGTAGCACCCATGAGCTCGACACTTGAAAGAGAGGCGACTATGAGGCATGGAGGAAGGTTGTGATGAAACGAGGATGTATATCTTAGCTTCTCATGAAGGCGCTGTGTCAACATCAATCCATGAGTACCTCAAGTGCAATGCTCTTGAGTCTTCAAGAGATGTTTGGAGTTAAGAGTATATCAACTAAGCAAATGGTAATGAAGCAGATAATGAACACTAGAATGTCTGAAGGTACTCCAATGAGAGATCATATGATAAAAATGATTGGACTCTTTAATGAACTGGGAGACCTAGGTGTGTTGATATTTGGATCAGGAAACACAAAATAATAGTGGTCTCGAGACATCGCTTCTCCTTCCTTCAATCATTCGTTGAATTATTCTATGAATAAATTAGAATGGTCTTTGACTCAACTTGCGCAGAGTTTCGAGAAATGGTGACAATTGTGTTGGCGAGCCAAATGTTAATTTTATGTCGTGAATCCTAAGCTCTCTAATGGGAAGAAAAGGAATAAAGCAAATCATCAAAGTTCAGCAAACCTAAGATTGTTAAGAAGCTGCACTTTCGATTCTAATAGGAAACCAAAAGGAAAGTGCTTCAAGTGCAAACAAAGGGACATTGGAAGAAAAGATCAGCTTCAGGTTAAAGGGACAATCAATCTCTCTACTACAACACAGTCTGTTTATGGCTGATTTTACACTCTGGTGGATAGATTAAGGAGCCACTCGACCATATTTCTCAGAATCCCTTGTTGTGGGTTCAGTGGTGACAAGAAGTCTCAATGAAGGAGAGATGCAATAAAGATGGCTTCCTCAACTTCATCTCTCATCATAGCTATAGATCCTAGTCTATTTTTTCAAACATCCACTTCCATTTTACATGATTGTTTATATTTTGTGCTGTGATTTAGAAAATTTTAATTTCAGTTTCTAAATTATGTAATGATGCTTATTCGCTTTTAATAAACTTATGTTTCTATTACAGAGAGTTAAAAACAGCTACAGCAAATAAGCCAGAATAATCTATATTTATATTGATTGTGTTGTTATTCAAGTTGATAATGTGGAAAAACCATTGAAAAGAAAAGAGCTTTAGTATCAACCAAACCCGCTTACGTCACTTAAGGTTTGGTCACATAAATTTGAAAAGAATAAGGAAGACTAGTAGAGTTGTGGGCCATTAGTCATTTTGACTTCGATAATCACACAGGCTAAATTGTATTCAAGGTAAAATGATTAAGAGATCATTTACCATGCCAAAGAGTTAGAGTCAGTAAGATGTCTCGATTGATACACATCAGACAGTGGGGCTTATTAGTGTCCATAGTGAGGTGGCTGGTGAGTATTTCATCACTTTAATGATGACTACCAAGATACGGATATGTGTACCTACGAAGAAGAAATCTGACGGCCTTGGAAAAAATTAAGTGAATGAAAGTTGAGTCGAAAAATTAGAGACATTAAATCACTTTGTTCGACGAGGCGGTGAGTTGGTTATCACGCCCAATTTTTTTTCTTCAAGGAGCATGATTTTATCTAAATAGTGTTTGTGGAACCTCAATACAACAAAATGGAGTGGTGAGAAGAAACTCCAACCTCATTAGACATGGTAAGGTCAATGGCGAGTCTTTCAACATTATCTTTATCCTTTTGGGGATATGCCCTAGAGGCAACAACTTACATTCTGAATATGATGCCATCTAAGTCAGTACCAAAGACACCTATGGAAATGTGGATAGGCTGGAAACTTATTTTAAGTCATATTCGCATATTGGGTTGTCCCGCTTGTGACGCCCCAAACCCGGGGGTCCGTTGACTACCCGTCAACCCGCGGAATACCCATGAATGTCGTGACCACGCCACGGGACGCAGTCTCCTTGTAACGGAGCTCTACCCAAATACAAAACCTGCATGAAACCTGTCCCAAGCAGTCCAATATAATCCCAACATGAGTAAAACGGCCACTTGGGCCCATAAACAATACTCATCATACATACTAACTATGAATCCAACTATATACCAAATAGTTACAAGAGTTACAATATTAATTTATACCATACATATATTACAAATAGACATTTCAATACATGTATATATCATCAACCAAAGCCACAACCGACTCTCTCTTCCATAATCCTCAATCCCTGTGACGAGCCGGTCCCTCGCACGCCCGTGACCGTAGAAACATAATATCCTCGACAGGTGAGCTAATGCTCGCAGTGGAATCACCCTGCCGGCTACTCTCCACCTAAGTGCATATGCAATGCCCAAATACCCACACATTCAAGCAAATACATGATCCTACTTTGAATGTCTACATGATCAACTCACACCACGAGCCCTCAACATCGACTTCTCACACCTACCTAAGCTAGCGTATGAGGAAACATCTTTTTCAAAACAATTTGCTAGTTGAACTATACTACCGGCACCCAGAAAAATACGTAGATTCATCCCTCCGAGAGGTCGTGTCAGAGAACCTTTCCGAAACTATGGTCTCATCCAAATGATCCATGGACCGCCTCCCCAACTTATTCTCCCCGGAAATTCATCCTCGTGAAATTCTTTCAAAACGCTGCTTTTTCTTTAATTTTCCATGTCATGCAATCACCTAATTTCTAGTACCAGCAGATATGAAATGCATGAGGATGCCATTTCTGATAACCCATATAACACATGCAAGGCATATCACCACATGCATATATTCGCATAATTTAAATCACACAATTCATACATCAAATTAGAATTTCACTTCAGCCAAAATTCCATCAACCACGGAAAACTTAAATTTTTGAATCACTGAATCGCAACACATATTCACAAAAATTACGAACATCGCTTTCGGGAATGTTAGAGTCCCAGGTTACCGTCTTTCAAAAGCACACCGATCGTTCACTTCGGTAAACCTCGGTTTCACGGCCATTTCCGCCTCAAACAAACCAACAAGGCATACATTTTATAGAACAATTATCACATTATTATCAAACAAATCGTAACACCGATACTGATCGTTTCGTGGGTCTCAAATCCAAGCATTTCGATTCCAAGGTTTGAACCGACAAACGGTCGCTCAAGGCTTCAATCAAATCATCACGGCTGGTACTAAACAAGAAAACCAAGTGCAGGAGAAACCTCATACCTCTCGAGTTTGGAGGAAACTCCCTAACCGGTACTCCACAAGCCTCACAGGTAGAGTGCCTTTCTGTCTCCAAGACAGTCGACCTCTGATTTGCTTATAAATTTAGAGAGAGAAGCTTGAGGTTCTTCTTCAAATTAAAACGAAATGGCCACTGATCTCAAATCCCTCGCTCCCACGCTTTCTTCTTTTTTCAACTTCGAGAAGAGACACTTATTTGCTATTTTGTTTTTATCTAACTTAAGAATTTGAATAATGACCACATGTCCTTCTTTCCTAGTTCGACATTCCTAAGACTATCTCGGCCGTCCATTTTCATCATTTCTCTACTCATACCACTTATGGCACATGAATACGTGTTATATGTGACTTTCGTCGCATCGAAAATAGTTTTATTGCACCCGAACCGCGATGCCTCGAAAAACGTGTCAACTCCGACTATCTCGAAATTTTACAAAATTTTATGTGCTAGCTAGATTTCGCGAGAGGATTCCAACGGTGAACTGCTTTCATCCGAGATTCGTAGAATAAATTCATTTTTTAACTCGAAATTACACCAGAATCGAATTTACGATTTTGGCCTTTTTCTCCATAAATCAGAATTCTCTGCCTTATAACCGCTTATGTGTTAAAGCGCTATCTGACAAGTTGATGCAGTCGATCACAGTGTTGGTTTGTTGGATATCCAAAAGGTACAAGGGGTTACAATTTCTACAATAAATCTGACATGAAGGTATTTGTGAGTATAAATGCTAAGTTCATGGAAGAAGAATACATCATTAATCACATAATTAGGGATATGAATGAATGGATGGAAAAGACTGAATTCCCTAGCATTTAAGATAATGTTGTTCCTGTTGGTCCACAACCACTAATACCCGATGACCGCACACCATGCCCTGTCACGTATAGGAGGCTGGCTGGGACTCACCTGCTAAGCTCACATTGACGGGAGAATCACTCGACAATCCCAGAGTCACACGAAGATGAGATCCACGTTATCATAGCTAAAATGAATGATATGGATTTCGGTTTTTGAAAGAGGCTATGAAATCAAAATTATAACCCATGTATTCTAATAATGTGATTCCAGGATTTACCCTAAGGGGTTAAACCCATTGGTTGTAAATGGGGTGTATGAAAGAAAGTTAGAGGTAGATGGAAAGATACAGACATATAAAGCCGCATCGGTGGGAAAGGTTATAGTAAAAAATCATATTTTGATTATGAGAAAACTTTTCACCAATATGATCAAGTCTATCATATTATTTCCTATCAGTAACCCAAAGATACTATGATTATGAAATATGACAATGTATCAAGACACCTCTCTTAATGGCTATCTTAAAGAGAACTTCTATATGATGCAACCAGATGGTTTCATAGCCAAAGGTCAAGAACACATGGTATGCAAGTTGCATTAGTCCATATATGGACTTAAGCAAGCATCGAGATCATGGAACAAATGTTTTGATTAAGTAATCAAATATTTTGGTTTTGATCAAAATGAAGAGGAACCTTGTGGTAGGCAGAAAGACGTGTGGATGATATAGGGTTTTCCGATTTTATATGTGGACGCATATTTCGTTGATTGGAACCACTTTTAGATGTCGTCAAAGGTAAAGATCCGCTAGCTGTACTCAAAACCAAAATGAAGGATTTAGAGTTAATATGTTCTAGGTATTAAGATAATACGAGACATAAAGAAGAAGATTATTGCACTTTTCAAGAAAATTATATCATAGTATATTTGCCTAAGTATTAACATGCAAGTGAGTCTCTAAAGGATTTACACCTTTAGATATGGAATCAATCTTCTCAGACCGTTGTTCATGACAACCGAAGAGAAATAATACATGAAGACAGTTATGCTTCAGTAGCTAGTAGTCTTATGTATGTGATGTTATGTACTTATGACTCGGGATATATGCTATCTGGGCTTGGAAGATGGTGGCATTAGTCTTAATCTGTAGAGAATATTGGACCTAGAAACATATACCAAGTACCTAAGGAGCAACGAGGGATTATATGCTAGTTTATCCTCGCGATGAGTCGCCCCATAGGATATACTGACATGACTCTCTTTCGCCAGATGCAGACATTTGAGGAAATCCACCTCCTGGATATGTTTTTACATCAAGGGAGTATTTTGTTAGTTGGATAAGTACTGCCAATCATGTATTGCTTAATTAACTATGGAAGTCGACATGTGGCAACTTCAGAGGCGCCTAAGGAAGCAAAGATGGTTTAGAAATTCTTATGACTAGAGTCATAGCTAAGGTCGTTGATCCTAAGGATACTATACTCGTGATAATAGCTGGATGTTGTTTCAAGAAAAAGAAACCATGAATCATAGAAAGGTAAGCATATTGAAAGAAAGTATCACCTGGGTAAGAAAGAGATTAAAAGTGAGGATATTATAGTAGAAAGCATTGCATTTGATAGATAACCCAGCGCATCCTTTTTACAAAGCACTTAAGACTAAAGTGTTTGACTCTCATGTATACAACATAGGACTCAGATGTACTCTCTAGGTTTCAGTTTCCATGGTTTATAATGTAATTAGTTTGCATTAATAAAATTGGTGTTTCGGTTACTTCATATTATTATGTTCATTCAGGCCTAGTTCAAGCACATTGTACATGTCTGGGTGTGTGTGAATGCACAGAGGACACAAATATGAGTTCCTTGTGTTTGAGGTTGTTCATGACGGTTCATGGATGTTGGAAATCCATAAGTAGTTGTGGTATGATATCTGCCTAGTTATTGGGAGTAGTTTGTCACAACTACTAGAGTGGGTCTCTAGGATATCATACCAATATGTACTTGGTACATATTGAACGGGGCTTAGGAGTGCAAATTGTCATATACTATATTTGGACGGTTTTGCTCCTAACTACTATCTCACATGGGTTCTTAACCCTGAGGGTCGTTGGAGAGTTGAGGGGAGTACGTTGTCATTTTTAGGTGCTCCTTGTGACTATCTATTAGTGATAGTCACTCAGAGTGATCTTGGATGACTTCTTGCTCTAGCTCATAGATTCTTGCTTTGACCAAATATGGGAACCATGATGACCCTAATTAGGGCAATATACAACTCCGAGGTAGCTTAAAAGGTGATTAATCATAGTTGTTCCAGGGCCAAGGTCCCACTTGAGCTCAGCGACTTACAATCATGACTGTCAAAGGTTGCTTCAGAGCTCCATAGTAAAATGGTACTCTAATATTTTATAGTATAATGTCTGAAATTACTAGTATCGATTAATGGGGAGGTGGTGGATTAGTAGGGCTTGCAATCTTCCACAATGATTTGAATGAGAAGTTTTCAATTTTGGAGGCACTGGTCTACTATAGTGGTCCGATTGACCAATCAGGAAGTTATGTCTGATTGATTCCATGGGAGCCAAATTGAAACTACCATAGGGTCCCTGTGCAAAACCCATTTGTAAGTGGCCGTGTTATGAGCAAAGATATGATCCATATGTGAGCCTCAAGTTTGCTATAGGCTAGTGGGAGAATATTAGAATTGGGCCTTATAAGCAAACTATAGTTTGAATTAAGTTGGACCATTGAACTTATATGAGCCAATTATAGGCCCAAGTATGTAAGTGGATTCAATGACCTACTAAACCCTATTATAAATATAACTTATATTTAGGTTTAGGGTGACAACAAAAAAAACTATTTTCAGAGGAAGAGAATTTCAGTATCCCATCTCAACAAAAGCAAAAGGGGCCTTGGATTGTCTCTGGAGCCCACACTCCGCAGCTAAGACCTATAAATCGGCATTTCTCGAAGATTTATGGACTGGCCCATCTGCTAATATGTATTTTTATTTTTTGCTCAAGTGTACTATGAAATCATAGATTTATAGAAGGATGTCCTGAGATTCCAACAACCCTCACCGTATTGACAAGATAGTGCCCACAAAGCCTTTACAACCAATTACATTATGATCACCCTAGGCCAACCGATGAACCTTGGTCAAGGCCAACTAACGATCATACTTCATTACATGGCTTCCAAAGCCTTTAGACTTCAATCTTAATTTACAACAATGGCACAACAACGACAATCATTCAATACAGTGGAATCATTCCTCACCCATCGTTCATCCCTCTTCCAATGCTACCAAATGCTAAGGATAGTGCGGCTACTACGAATTTCATGAACCAAATAAAGAATTATAGACGCCCTTTTGATATCCCTAGGACAATAAACAAACGAATTATAACTATAATTTCTGTCAATCTTATACCTTGTAATGTTTCCACTTGTGCTAGCTATACCAACTTGGCTTCTTCTTCTTGTAACTTAGTTTTGAAACGAAATCGACAAGCATTCTCGAAGCTTATTATAGGTATGAAAATTTATTTCTCTCCTTCAGATATATTGATTTTGATAATAGACTCCTGAGTCCTGACAAAACAAGAATAAAGAGATTGTGTTGAGGGGTGAAAAACAAGAGTTTTGTAGCAAGTCGACTTTCAATATGTAATCATAGTTTGAAGGTCTATTAATTTGTCCTACAAATAAAAAAGTATACCAATCATCTTTTATTTATTTTTATTCTTCTCATAAGAATCTTATGTAACTACATCTATTTCCTAAGTTAGTTTTAACTCCAAGACCTACTAACACTCATTTATAATACATCTATTGATCTGCAAGAACACAATCTGGTTGAATAAATACGATTTAAGACAACTTGTAGACTTACCTGCATTTATGATTAATCTATTTTTTTGAATTTAACTAATAAGCAAACAATTTTCTTTTAATTTTTAGTAATCACTTTGCTAAAAACAATCATGTGGCAACTTATTCAGATTATTATCGACTGCTTTTTCTATCGAGACCGGCTGAAACGTGTTGAGCCGCTAAGCAGTCCATCTGCATGTGGCACACACTCTACAAAAAGAAACAAGAAACAAGGTGACCTAACGGGGGTGTGCCGGCCACCTTTTCGATGCTTAAGTTAGTTCTTTCCCTTCGGAGGAAAAAGATCAACTGCTTAGGGTATAAGTTGAATGCGTACCTTTTTCAGTGGAGAGGTTCGGTATTTATAGTGGGTACTTACGATAGCTTTCCTTATTAGATCGGGCGATACGACATCTCTCCGATCAAGGATGAGCTCTTCCTTATCAAAGGGGAATCGACCGTTAAGGGATACTAGGTAGCCGTGATCAGGGAAGATCCTTCCTTCCTAATGTGTGGAGAGTGGATCACTGACGGGGTGGGCTTAGTTCTTGGCCTAAGACCATGCGTTTTGAAGTATGTGGGATATCATCATGGGCCGGGCTCTTTTACTAGGCCTGCCCCCCTAATCCCATTTGAGGCTGGTAGTTGGGCTTGCATTCTGGGCCTACGCACCTATTGTTTAGACTCCCATCGCTGCTTCAAATTTCGTCAAGCAAGCTTGCAAGTACACCGCTTTGATCGGTGACCTTAATGCGGGCTAGCGGCGGTTTGATCAGTGGCTTTATCGCCACAAACGTCTGCGGATAATGATGGCCTTCGATTTTCAAGGCTTTATTTCGCTATTGCTTCCCAGCGTTGTTTTGAGAAACATCTTCTGAGTGTTTGTATCGTATTCTTCTGATTTGGAAACCTCTTCCTCTGTGGTTTTGAATTTTCCTTTTTCGAAGCGCCTTTGATCGTTGCTCAGAATTGCCTTTTTTGCGATTTCTGTCATCCTGCCTCCTTAGGGGTGGTTTTCTTTTCTTTCTTCCCTTCTGTGTCTTGATTTTCGGGTTGCTAGGCCGTATAGTCAATTCGCTCTTTGTCATTTGTCTGCTCTCCCTTTCCTTCGCTTAATCATGCATGCTTCCTCCTGAAGTCTTCGCTTATTGCCTACACATAGGGGAAGGTTGATAGTGCCCAAAAGTGCTATTTTTGAACCCTATTTTTATCAGGTTTTGAGCACTTCTTGTGTACTAATTGTTATAATTAACCCAATTGATATGTTCGGTCCCTATCAGATTTCACGCATTTCAGTGGTCGCTTTTGTAGTTTTACAGAATTTGAAGCCAAATCGTCAGAAAGTCAACTAACTATAACAAAGTCGGGTTGATTTCCATCAATTTTTACATGGTTTTCTATCAATTTTGAATAGAATGAAGAATATCAAAGTGTTAAGAAATGGAATAGTGCAGAATAGTGCAACAAATAGGGAGCAATGGGAACAAAGAGTCGTGAATAGTGATGAATGTAGAGGATGAATAAGGTTTACTAGCAAATTCGCTACAAGCTGTGTGTAATCTACATAGTTAGGAATTTTCACAAGAGCGAGTCACATAGCGAATTTTTCTCCTACAATAAGTTCCAACTCTCTTCAAACACTCCTTTTGGTTTTTCTCCTTTTCACCTCATTGTAATAGTTTTAGTTAGGTTAGTTTGGTAGTTCTACTTGATTGTAAGGCCATATAGCTTCATTGTAATACATCATGACTCAAATTTTTCGATCTAACAAATATGAGGTTTATTCCCGCCTCTTCTATTTTTCATTTTCCTCACTTTAGAAACTAAACACTCCTTTTCGAGATGACAACTCAAAGGATGTTTGGCCAAGGTCCTTATCCTTGAAGAAGCAGGGTTGCTAGGCTTGGAAGTAAGAATGCATTTTGTCTCCTTTGTTTTTCACTTTATAGGCCTTTGACATTTTGGTCCAAATCTGTAACCTAGGCTTTAAAGCTCTCGATGTACTTTCTTTCTGGGCCAATACTTGCAAGCTTTTAGGTCTGTTGTATTCTAGCTTTAGGATACACTGGAGTATCCATTAGTTGTTATTTTCACGAGCCACCGAAGGTAGGTTAAAGGGTTATATTTCACCGTGAGATGCATCCTTGTTGATCATTACTGGTATCTTTTTGAGGTCTAAGATGCTATTATTGTGATCCACCGAGATTCATTAGTTGCCCTTGCAATCATTGTAGGATGGGCCAAGGTGATATATTTTCACCGTAGAAACCATAAATGCTAACAAATGCTTCTATCAAAAGGAAAATTATTAGGTTTAGTTTTTAGCAAACGAAGATCCGATTCGAATCGACTAGGTCCTCACAACACAGGAAATGAACCTTGAGGACTCTTGTAACTCGCTCAACCCAACCAACAACCCGAACACTTCAAGGATTTCTTTTTTACACTTTATTTTAGTTTATTTCGCTTTATTTTCACTTCCACAACATCAAATCTGCCACACTTTTGTTCAAATCCTAAATCCAAAACAAATTCACCATTTCAGCCTACTCAGAATCTGTCAGTACGAAGAAAACCCATCCTGTGTTCAATCCTAGAGTCGCTATACTGCAAAGAGTTGGCGCCACACAGCAGGAGCAATTTAGGTTATAAATTCCTGTTGATTCATAACACCTACCGGCACAAATCAAAGGCCAAATGAGGAGTTCGAAAGTCAAGATCTGACTGCCTCGCCAAGAAGGCAATCGTCCCCCTGGATTTCTCCTCCGCTTCAGCAAGTGCAAAGGGAAGATTAGCGTGATTAGGCACTTGAAGGCTCAATATTCGAGGGTCGCTGAAGTATTCAGATGTCGCAACCACTAATCGAGCCTTTTATGTGGAAACTCGCTACTGCCATGTGCCCCACAAGGCCCGGGAGTCCGGTGTCATGACCTTCTCACCCCTACATCATCTATAAATTCCTAAGATGGTCCGCTCTCTTGAGGCGGCTCAGAACTGGGCCTCATCCCCCCTTTACATCCCTTCATTAAGAGCGTCTTACAACATTTCAACGTGTGCCCGACCCAGCTTTCTCCCAATTTCTGGGGCATTTTGGTCGGCCTTCTGGTTGTTTTTAGGGATAAGGGCCTCGAGGTTCCTAGCACAGCTCTGTTGCTAGACCTTTTTAGTGTGAAAGAGGCCGCGGAAGGCTTTTTGTACATTTCTAAGCGGACCAATGCTAGATTGATCATTTCTAATCTCCCGTCCTCCCACAAGCATTGGAAGGAGCTCTATTTCTTTGTCGGGGGTCGCAATTGGGAGTACAACCCTACCGATCAAGGGGATACGCTGGGCATTTCGACTGTGTGGACTGCCCCCGAGAACCTGTGTGAGAATCCATCCGCGCTAGTAGGGATTAGTTCTTTTTTTTTAGAGGTAATTATATGTTCTCATCATTGCTTTGGTTGCTTGCCTTCAGGTATTCGCCTCAACCTCAGCCCTGAGGACAATGAAGTGAAGCGGCGTTTGGGCAAGTGTTCCCCCCAGGTGTACTCCGACCTGATTAGGTCAGACATTCCTGGTCCATAGGGTGTGAGCCCTTCTCGTCCTCCTGCTTTGAGGCCCTCTCCCTTCAAGCATGAAGCCCTCCTCACGGGGGCCAGGAGGCCCACTGAAGAGCCTAAGCCCGAGTGGAGGCGTTAGCAAAGACGAGGAGGAGAGTTAAGCGAAGAGTCTGCTTCCCCGAGAACAGCCTCTCCCGGCCGTAAGACCCCGGGCCGGAGCATCTTCTCCGTCCTAG
This sequence comes from Tetrastigma voinierianum, assembly GCA_016808115.1. Classification (NCBI taxonomy): domain Eukaryota; kingdom Viridiplantae; phylum Streptophyta; class Magnoliopsida; order Vitales; family Vitaceae; genus Tetrastigma; species Tetrastigma voinierianum. The sequence goes on along the minus strand of JAEQBH010001151.1, from coordinate 293,925 downwards.
TCCGCCACAGCGCAGGGTCGCCACCTAAGTCCGTGTGGTGTGCTGTGCATCGCTCTCCCCGTCGAGGTGACCGAGGTACGGTCCAGCCTCGCCCATCCTCTACTACAGGAGCTAAATGTTCTTCGGGGAAGGTTGCCGAGCTTCCGTTGGAAGTTCTTCCCATTTATGTTTAGAGTCCTCCGACGCGGAGCGCCGAGCTCCCTCCTCAGATGCTAGAAGACGTGGGAAGGGATCACTTTGGAGCTAAGGGGGATGAAGATTCCCTTCTTACCCATGCAAAGCTTGCCGTCGGGGCTATTTCATTCATCCTTCGAGACTCTGACCTCAAAAAGGCAGATGCCCTGTCCATTGAGGAGGCTCTGGCCCTATCACTTAAGGGAGCTATCTCTATATGTTCAAATGCCTTCACTTTTCCGTCTCATCGTTGCTTTGAATTATCTGCTAACTCAGTCTCGTTTTTTGGTAGATGGCCACGTATATAAAGAGCCTAGCGAGGAGGGCTAGTCTTACCGAGGGCTTTGCCAGGGCAACAAAGGCTTATAAAGCTAAGGTTGCCTCCTTGACCTCCTAGAGGGCCGGCTTCCGAGCTAAAGTACAAAGCCTGACCGAGAAGGTTGTGAAGCATAAGTCCGACTTGAGGCATACCTCAACCGCTAAGGCATAAGCTGAAGACAGAGAAAAGAAGGCCTGGGAGGGCCTAAGGGTCGTCGAGAATGAGCTGCAGACGATTAGGGAGGAACTATAGGCTGTCAGGGAAGAGCTGCGCACCAAAACCGCGGCGTTAGTCCCGGCCTGGGCCAAGAGCTTCGAGGCCGAGGAGCTCCGTGGAGCACGCTTGATTGAGGAGTGCAAGGCTCGCGCCGACCTGTGAGGCGTAAGGCCTTAGCTAGCCGTGAGGGATGGAGTAATAGCGGAGTTGAGGGACGAGGCCTGCACCTTGTGGGCCTCCATATGGCTTGCTTTTCAACGCAGAGCTGCTAAAGTTTTTCCGGGTTTGGACCTCAATTTTCAAGTTCCTGGCGAGGAGGAGGCAGAAGAATTCGTTTATGGGGACGAGGAGGACCCTAGGATGTTTTCTGGTGCCCCCAGCTTTATTCCTCTTCCCTATGAACCTGAGATCCCCTTAGAGGCCGGTTCTCCCACCTCGCCTTTTAGGGCTTCTCCCACTGACTCTCCTGGTTTGGGGGCTCGCGTAACTGAGGTGGCTCGGAGCCTTGCTTCAGATATTTAGGCTTTCCCTTGTAATTTTTGTTTATCTTGGCTAATTTCGGGCTCTGAGCCTTAGACTTCTATAACGCTAACCTTGGTTTTTGTTGCTCTCTGGATATCCATCTTTATGCCTTCTGAATTTACTGTCTTCTTTTAAAAACAGTGTCGCGAGGTTCCAGGATATTCAATTTTTAAATAGCTAGGCTCTTATTGAGCTATGCGACTTCTAATGGACTGAGCCACTAGGCTCTTTACAAACTGAGCTATGTGGCTCTTGGGCTACGTGGCCTTCTAGGCTCTAAGGCTCTTTTGAACTGAGCTACATGGCTCCCAACTCTAAGGCTCTTTTGAACTGAGCTACATGGCTCCCAGGCTACATAGCCCTCTGAGCTCTAAAGCTCCTTTGAACTGAGCTACATGGCTTTTGGGCTACGTGACCTCGAGCCCCACAACTTTGAACTCGAGCCATGGCTCTTAGGCTACATGGCCTTTCCGAGCCTAAGGCTCTTTCGGAATGAGTTACATGGCCCTAGGCTCACATGGCCTTCTCGAGCCGAAGCTCCTTTGAACTCGAAATGATGGCCCCGGGCTACATGGCCTTTGAGCTCTAAGGCCTCTTTGAATTGAGGCACACGGCCCCGGGCTACATGGCCTTACGAGCCTCCTGTTCTTACGAACTCGAGCTACTGGGCTCCAGGTTATTCTACTTTCGAGTTATCACTCTTTGAATCGACCTATTTTGCTCATGGGCTATTCGGGCCTCTCGAAATGGCCTTTGAACAGCTACTTGGCTCCTAGGCTATTCAACCTTCCGAGTCGTTGACTCCTCAATCCAGTTTTCATTCGGGCTCCTGTGCTATTCGACCTTCCTCGAAATGTCAGCCTTTGAATTGAGCTACTTGGCTTCGGGCTATTCCTACTTTCCGAGCCATTTCGCTTCCTTCTCGAACGTATGCTGCGGGCTTTAATGCCAGTTTATGGAGAACTGGAACGGACTGCGTGACTTCCCAAGGTACCCAAGCTTCTTTATAAATATTCGCCTTCCTTCTAAGATATGTGTTATCTGCCGCTTCAGTTTTCCTTTATGTCTTTGAAATTCGGACATGATGAAGCTTCCGGGTCTGATTGTAGCTACGCGAACTCTATATGGTGGTCGTAGGCTGACGTTCGGCTTTGTGGTTCTGCCGCTTGTTGGGAAAGAGGCTTTTCCCTAGCCCTCCCATCGTAGAGCCGTGTTATCTCCCTAGTCCCGCTATCCGATGGAGTTAGACCAAAGAACAATTGAGGGGGCTACACACCAAGGGAATGTTTTAAGTCCCGCCTTCTCCTGCTATAACTCTCATCCCCTATTTTCTATTCTTTTTTTTTTCCTTTCTTATGGTTTTTTTGCCTTGAGTGGCTATTGGTGGTCTGTAATTTTCTGAGATGTAGAGAACTATTTTGCCGCTCGTCTCTAAGATGTAGGAAACGGCTTCGCTGATTGTAATTCTCTACGTTAACTGTAGCTCCTTTGATATAAAAGAATAACCTTTTGGAAACATGCGTTTTTGCATTCTGAGATGTGTAATTTTCCAAGGCCCTTCTGAGCCGAGCTCCTCACTCCCTTTTTTTTTTTTTTTTAACGATCTACGAGAGTATTAAGCATGCTAAAAATGAACACAGAGACTGTTATCTAAATGAAAGAAAAAACTTTGAATACTTTATTAAAGGCTACAATCCGAGGTCTATTGGTAGAATCGCTTAAGGTGCTTAGAGTTCCAAGAGTGAGGCAGGGTCTTTCCCTCTTCTGTTTGAAGTTTGTAGTTTCCAAATAGGACTACGCGGGATACGATGTAGGGTCCTTCCTAATTGGGTCCTAGTTTCCCGTGTGTGGGGTCTTTCTTTGCTGGCATGAGTTTTTTCAAAACTAGGTCACCGGGCTTGAAACTCCTAGCCCTGACCCTTCCTATTGCAAGATCTTGTCGCCTACAGGATGGGCCCCGCCGTGTTTTAGAACCTGCTCACGCTTTTCTTCAAGGAGATCAAGGTTTAGGCGAAGAATCTCCTCGTTGTATTCGGCGTTTGCGAAGTCAATTCTTGGTGACTTTAGCCCAACCTCAACAGGGGCTACTGCCTCGGTGCCAAATGCTAAAGCAAATGGGGTTTCTTAAGTTGCAGACTTGCATGTAGTTTTGTACGCCCATAATACCTCGGGGAGATATTCTACCCATTTTTCCTTTTAGATTTTCTAACTTAGTCTTCAATGCTTCCTTGAGAGTCCTTATAGTGACTTCTGCTTGTCCGTTGGACTGTGAATGAGCTGGGGATGAGTAGTAGTTCTTGATTCCGAGCTAGGCGCAAAAATCTCTGAACTTAGGATTGTTGAACTGTTTCCCGCTACTAGACACCAGGGCTCTCGGGATCCCAAACTTGCATATTATGGAACGCCAGACGAAGTTACGTACCTTTTTCTCTGTGATCGTTGCTAAGGGCTTGACCTCGGCCCCCTTGGTGAAGTAGTCCACTCCTACAATAATAAACTTGCACTGGCCCCTCCCAATGGGTAGGGGCCCCAATATGTCTAGCCCCCATTGCTGAAAAGGCTAAGGGCTTGTGATCGAGGTCAGCGGCTTGGATGGGAGGTGAGAGATCTTAGCGTACTCCTGACAGATTTTGCATTTTCTAACCAGTTTTATGGCGTCCTTGAGCATTATGGGCAAATAGTATCCCTACCTTAGAGTTTTTCCTGCCAAGGCCCGGGCTCCGATGTGGTTGCCATAGATGCCTTCATGCACCTTCCTAAGTACATAATTGGCGTCTTCCTTTCCTACGCACTTAAGGATGGGTGTAGAAAAGCCTCATTTATAAAGGATTCCCCGATGAATGGTGAATCTAGCCGATCTCGTTCTGAGCTTGGACGCCTCCTTCGGATCACTTGGCAATGTTCCATCCATCAAGTAATCCTAGATGGGGTCCATCCAGCTCGGCTCGGACATTACTGGGGAAACTTCTTCACTGTTGATGTTTACTATGGGTTCTGGGAGGCGCTCGACCGGTACCAATCTATTTAGATCCTCTTGTGACGTTGTTAACTTTGCTGCAGATCCGCCTCGTCGACCTCTCGCCCTCGACGCACTCGACCGAACCCGTATGAACTTTTTAAGCAACTCTCGCACCTTTTTTAGGTAAAGGATCATTTTTTCGCCCTTGGCTTCGTAGGAGTCTTCTATCGCGACACTAACTCGGGAATCACTGCACAACCTCCAGCCGGATTAGCTTCCATGGAGGCAAGATTAAGCCCAACCATGACTCGCTCATATTCTACCATTATCGAGGCCTGAACCCGAATCCGAGTGCATATTCCACGACCCCATCCGGAAGTCGGGACCGCACTCGCACCTCTTCATTGGGCATTACGCCCACCACGGATAACTTTTAGATGGGGAGGTCGGGCATGAGTTTGGTAGTTTCGGTGGGCCCGGTCGAGGTGAATTCCATAATGAAATATGCCAAAACATGTCCTTTGACCGCCGTTCTGGGCTTGTATCTGATGTCGAACTCACTCATCTCTATGGCCCATTTTATCAGCCTTCTTGAGGTTTCTGGCTTATGTAGTATTTGCTTCATCGGGACCTCGATGGTGTGTGCTTGGAAGTATGGCTGGAGTTTTCTAGCAATGGTCACCAATGCTGGGGATCATCTTCCATCTCGACACCTTTTCCCGTCTCCTGAGCTCACCGCAATAGTAGACCGGGGCTTGCTATACCTTATCCTATTCTTTCGACTGTATGGCACTAGTCGAGAAATCAAAAGGCCAAAGAGCATGGAGGAGTCTCCTGAGGGACCCTACCGCATCAGGGGAGATCTTGGCAGTCTTGGGGGCCATGAACGCCCGCAGCTGGGCATCCCATTGGAAGGCCATTTTCATAACCTGGAAGAAAGGCTGACATTTTTCGCTAGCTTTAGACACGAAGCGGCTTAGCGCAACTATCCTCCCGCCAGGCCCTGAATTTCCTTAGTGTTTAAAGGTGGTTGCATGTCGAGCACAACTTTTATCTTGTCTGGATTTGCCTCTATTCCTCAGCTGTTGACTATAAAACCCAAGAACTTTCTAGCGGAGACTCCGAAGGCACACTTGGTTGGGTTTAACTTCATATTGTAGTTCTTAAAGACTTGGAATGCCTCGGGTAGGTGGGCTATGTGGAGCTTGGCCTTAACCGACTTCACCAGCATGTCGTCTATGTATACCTCCATAGATGCTCCAATCTGCTTTTGGAACATTTTGTTCACCAACCTTTGATAGGTGGCCCCAGCGTTCTTCAACCCGAAGGGCATCACTTGGTAACAGTAGGTTCCTTATCCGGTCACAAATGAGGTCTTCTCTTGGTCGTCGAGGTCCATTATGATCTGGTTATAGCCTAAGAAAGCGTCCATGAAGCTAAGGAGCTTGTGGCCAGACATGGCATCCACTATGAGGTTGATTCGAGGTAAAGGAAAGCTATCTTTTGGGTAGGCCCAGTTAACATTGGTGAAGTCAATGCAGAGTCGCCATTTGCCGTTTTCCTTTTTGACGAGAACAAAATTAGCCAACCAATCAGGATAATCTACTCCTGATAGCCACTCGCCGTGATAGTCACGAATCTCTTCATTGATATCCTTTTGCCTTTCTGAGGTGAAACTTTTTTTTTTTTTTTTGACTCCGGGCTTGTATGAGAGACTAACGCTCACCCAGGGTGACATCGCGGGTCAATCTCCTCCCATGTCCTCTTGATTCTAGGCGCATCGATATTCCGCTTTAAGAATAGCATTTAGGAGATCTCACGCCCTCGATCACCTGATTCGATGTAGATGAGGTGTCTGGCCGGGTCAGCCGTTTGCAGATGAGTTCTAGTTCTTCCAGGGCGCAGTCGGGTGCTTAACTCATCTCTCATGTTGAGCTCATCCATGTGGATGCTGTCAACCGCTTTTTGTTTCATTGATGCCGAGTAGCACTCCCTGGCCACGAGCTGATCTTCTTAAACCATTCCTACTCCATTCGTAGCAGGGAATTTGATAACCATATGATAGGCAGAAGGGATAGCCCTTATGGCCTTGAGGGAGGGCCTGCCCAATAACATATTGTAAGCTGATGGGGCATCTACTATGAGGAATCTTACCGTTGTTGTGGCCTGGCATGGGGGGTCTCCCAAAGTGAGCACCAGTTGTATCGACCCCAAGGGTAGCACTCTTCCGTGAACTCGTAGGTGGGTGTTGGACCCGCTCTAGCTTCTCCTTCCGATCCCATTTTGTCGAAAGCCGACGAAGATGATGTCATCGAGCTCCGCTCTCGACCAGGATCCGTGGATTGCTCTTATTCACACGATGGCCTTTATTACCAATGGGTCATCACGGGATCGCGTACTCTTCCATGTCCGAATCCAAAGGTTATGGTATCCAATCGAGGAGTTTGGACACGCTTCACTCTCCAAAGTGGTTTCCCCCGATCTAATGCTAAACAGTGAGCCTTCCGGTTAAGCCGGATTCCCACTCCCACAAGGGCACGCGCTTGCCAGTGGTCATCGACGAGGATGGTGGCAGACTTAGTGTCGACCTTCCGAGGCCACATAGCGACTTGAGAGGTCCACATCGGGACAGGAATTTAATTTCCTTCTCACCGATGCGGGCCATTCGCCATGTCCGCGATCCATATGGAACTCATAGTACTTTGTCAGGTCTCTTTTACCGGGTCCGGTCTCATTCGGTGACGCCACCTTAAAACTTTCATGCCGCACTCGCGCATAACCCGTGATACCGGCGTGCCGCCGTGGGGAACTGTCGAGGCGGATATCACTGCCGCAGCTCACCAGGTGGCCCCAAGAGGTCCCCCGACATTACCTCGCCTCTTTCGGGATCGCTCTCGCTTTCTCCGCCCCTCCGATCTCGCCCTCGTCCCGCCTCCCGGCTTCGCTCGTTTCTTCTCGCACTTCGCTTCTCCTTCGGAGCGTATGATTCTCGCTTAGATATAAGGCTTCCTCTGATGTATTTCGCGCATGAAGCACTCGCCATGCTTTCCTGAGGGTTCTTCGAGGTAGAGAACATCAAGTCTTTTGACTGTACGCCTAGCCCGGCGATGAAAGCTGTGATGGAGAATTTCTCATCTGGGATGTCTACCTTTAGTGACTCTGCATTGAACCTCTGGACGTAGGACCTCAGGTTCTCTTATGGGTTTTGCTTTATGGTCAGCAGGTGATAACTCGGCTTCCTGTACGCCCGAGCTCTGATAAAGTGGGAGACGAACGCGATGGAGAGATCTCTGAACGATGAGATTAAAGCTGGCGGAAGTTTATTAAACCAGGCTAATGCTGGGCATTTTAGCGTGATAGCGAAGGCTCTACAGGGTCCTGGTATCTGTGTAGCTCCATCTGATTCTTGTAAGTCTTGAGGTGGTCTACGGGGTCTTTCGTTTTGTCGGCGGCTTGATCCTGACGTCCCGAACTTTTTTTACGGGAGGGAAGTGTAATTGCCGGCCGTGAACGAGGATTCTGTTTGTTGCACTAAAGCATCCATGGAGACTAGAGCTCGACCTTTTACAGCCTCCTTCATATGGCTGAGCTCTTGTTGGATGTCTCGGAACTGCTGCTCCCACGATCGTTCCCCTATCCCTTGTTGATAAGGGGTTAGTTCATTGTCTCTGTCATTCATATCAGGCATCCCCTCATTGCGATCCTCTCTAGGGGGTATGTAGGGATCATTCTCCCTGGCTCTGCTGGTTTCTCCTTCTCCGTCAGCTTCTCGAGGAGCGTTAGGGTGTTGCTGCTCTTCCTGTGTAATGGTGTCGTGCCTCCTGTGGGCGTTGCATCTTTCTAGTGAGTTGCTCCAACTCTCTCAGAAAACGCTGGTAGGTGAGACAGAGCGCCTCCATCTCGTTGGTATTAGCGTGTAGGGTTTCGAGAGCGTCTCCTAGTGGTCCGCTATCTACGCCGCCCTGCTGGTCTTGCATCCTTGGGGGGTTGGCGTGGCTCTTGCTCATGTTTCGAGTCGATACCATGTCGATAATGCATTGAGAATCGGCCCCATTTGTAAAGGAACGGTCGTTCAGTAGGCCATGGCCCGATGGTGGCTTTCTATCGAGGCGGGCTGGGCGTGGAGTCGTTGGGCCAATGCGCCGAGATGCGTGCGGGGCACACTGCGCAAAAAGAAGCGAACAAAGGTGACCGTGGTGGTGTCTTGGCCGCCTCTCAGTCTTAAGTCAGTTCTTTCCCTTCGGAGGAAAAAGATCAACTGCTTAGGGTATAAGTTGAATGCGTACCTTTTTCGGTGGAGAGGTTCGCTATTTATAGTGGGTACTTACGATAACTTTCCTTGTTAGATGGCGATACGGTATCTCTCCGATTGGGTGATGAGTTTCCTTTTCCTTATCGCGAACTGACTATTAAGGGATAATTAGGGAGCCGTGATCAAGGAAGATCCTTCCTTCCTAATGGGTGGAGAGTGGATCACTGACAGGGTGGGCTTAGTTCTTGGCCTAGGACCATGCATTTTGAAGTATGTGGGATATCATCATGGGCGACTCCTTTACTTGGGCTGCCGCCAATCTGTCTTGAGGTTGGCGAGTTGGGCTTGTAATTTACGAGCTACGCACACATTGTTTTAGACCCGTCAATTATTATATTACCATAGACCTTAGCCTGAATAGTAATGTCTTAATGTTTATTAGGATAAGTGAACATAGTAATAAGTTAATTAAAAAAATTGGTGGAACCAATATGCGGGAACATATCGGGTGTGTATGAGCGAAATTTCGGATAATCCCTTTGTATAATTTTAACTTCACGGGGATACATAGATGTCTCATATTCATGAAAAAAGGGACAAAGGTGAAGATGTTAAACTATCTCGATAAAGTTGAGATTGTTTTTCAAGGGACTAGCATTCTTTCGGGAGGAAACCATCCAATGCACATACATGGCTATAGCTTTTATCTTGTTGGAAAAGGCTCACAGAAAATTTCAAGCATTGTGATCCCACAATCTTATAACCTTGCCGACCCACCACTCATCTGACATTCACAGTTCCAAAGAATGGATGGATTCTTTATTGAGATTAGAGTAAGCGAATAATCCTGGTAAGTCTTACGTTAGGCAAGGAACAAAAAAAGAACCTTCTTACACCTTCTTGGTCTATGTATTCATATATCATGGTTACGATTTCAAGGATAAATTTTTACTTTTATTGTAAACCCTAAAATTTGATGCTCAAGATCATTTGTCTAGAGTATACTAAACTCAACCATTAGATACTCTTGTTATATTAGATTATTAATTGAATCACCATTTTCAGTTAAGTTTGGTAAATAAATGCAGTAATAGATTACAAATTTGTTAGACATTTCAATCAAGGTAAAGAATTATTTAATAATAATTGAATATAAATGTCACGACTCATAACTAATAAAATCAACATGGCTTTGGTAACCTTCATTGCTACATATTTTTTTATAAGTTGCTTTCTATCGGTATGGAGTGCAGACACATTGAAACCTTGAGTCAATCGATCGAGGCTTGCCGCGACACACGCAACCTACGGGAAGGGTGGTCCGGCGGGGGGGTGTCGGTTGTAACACCCCAAAATATACCCTAGTCGTTTTCGACATGTTTAGGGTATTTTGTAAGCATAATTTAACTGTTTTGTGAGTTAAATGTGAAATATAGAAACGAGAGACCCGGAAAGTTACAAAACTTAAGGACAAAATTGTAATTTGTCCAAAAAAAGGGAGCCTAAAAAGACATGAATTGATGAGTTTGAGGCCAAAATGAAATAAAGGAAACTTGGAATACAAATAGCGAGAGTTGGAAGGCTTAAAAGCAATTAATGAAACTTAACCCCAATGGGTTTTTGGAGGGCCAAACAAGGCCTTAGAAAACATGGGTTTTAAAGACCAAAGTTGGTCTCATTTGGGGGGAGGAGAAAAAACATGAAGGGAGGAGGAGAAGAAGAGGAAGAGGAAGAAGATGGAGGAGCCAAAGATCAAACCAACAAGGTATGGAACTTCTACTAACCTTGAGTATGGAACTTTGGATTTGTGTATGGATCTTTGGTTTTGTATGGTTATTATCTTGTCTCAAAAACCTGAGGTTTGTTAGGATGAAATCTAACCAAAGATATATTGAAATTAGGGTTGTTAAAACTCACAAATGGCCTGAGATAGTTGTAGAATCCTCTCTCTTAAGTTGGATTCATGGTTAATTGTAAGTAAATGAGTTAGGGGTTTAGAGTAAGCCCTAATTAATATTCATGTTTTTGTTGAGGGATGGTCATAACCCATATTAGAAAGGGTTTTGGAAGAAATTCATGAAAGAATTTTGAAGAAGATATCTAATTGAAAGAGAATTGTGTAGAAAAGAGTTTACAAGGTGAATTTGAAATGGTTTTGAGGTGTATATGGAGTATAGAGTTGATTGGGGTTGAAACATATGGAAAAATGTGAAAAAACACACATTTTAGGGCATTTCGGGTGACTTGTACCAGTACACTTTCGTTTCTGGTCATTTTTGGCCAAAGTGTACCGGTACACTTTAGGGGTGTCTTAGGTACACTGCGCTACGTTCCCAGGTTTCGGCCGATTTTGTATTTTGGTCATAACTTTGCTCATTTCTTATCGATTTGAGTGATTCAAGTAGCTCACGTAAAATAGACTTCAAGAGGAGGAGAACAAAATTAAAAGAATAGGAATCGCCAAATTCTGACCCAAAGTGGCTAAAAATTGCACTCAAAGTGGGGGCCGTGTGCAAGCGAATTCTGATTTCAGTTTTGAACATAGAGTAGTCGGGTTGTTTGGACGGCCTTGAGTTCCGGTGCTCCGGTGGGTGATTCAGTTGGAATGGGACCGCCCAGCACCTTATATTTAAAATAGTAATTAACTAGAGTCAAACATTAAGTTAAGACCCCGGAAAAATTAGTAATACGAACTGTTCTAGTGTAATCCGGATAAGCAGAGCTAGTTTGGCATGAAAATGCCATAACTTTTAGTTTTTGCATGATCCGATTAGGATTGATTCCCTTACTATAAGTAAAGTAGATTCATAGAGGAATAAGAATATATGAATGAGGTGTGATTCCATACATCATACTTCACAAGAATATGAAGTGCCATATGTAATGAGCATGAAACAAGGAAAAAATGTAGAAAATGAAAAATGTAAAGATGTGTTCATGAAACATGAAAATGATTCATGGAAAGTAAGAAAATGAAAGCGAATTGAAACATAGTGCGAACATGAGAGGAAATATGTCATGAACACATAATGTAGTTAAGTGATATATGATTATTATCACATATAACAAAGAAAATGATAACAAATGATAGGGTATACATGAATAGTATACATGAATGAATATGTGAATGAGTGTATGAATGAGTATCGTGAATAAGTATCGTAAAATGAATTTATGAATGAGTATACATGAATGAGTATATACATGAATGAATATGTGAATGAGTGTATGAATGAGTATACGTGAATAAGTATACGTAAATGAATTTATGAATGAGTATACATGAATGGAGTATACGTGAATATTATGAGATAAGTATACGTGGTGACGTAAGAATGAGTATATATAAATGATCACATGAATGAGTGTGATTGAGTATATCTTTGAAAGATATCTGAAGAGTGAATATAGAATTGAAATGTGATATTTGAAAGCGAATGAATGTGAATGATAATAAGGACCGGAGATTCGTCAAGCGGAATCATCATATAAATGTGAATGCGAGTGAATATGAAATCGAAATGTGATATTCGAAGGCGAGATGAGTGAATAATAATAAAGGCGGGATTCATTAAGCAATCCATCGTAAATGTGAATTGAATGATATGAAGAATGAATCGCCTGACGGGATGCGCAGAAGCGACATCGATCACAAAGGCACTCCCCGAGTATCAATGTCCCACTTGGCGGGATGCACGTCGGCATCGTCGTGATGGCGTATGGCATTGAAGAAATGTCCCACTTGGCGGATTCACCAAGCCCGGATCCGTCATGATGGCGTATGACATTTAATTGATACCCGGTGTCGGGATACCAAGCGATCCGTGATGGGAACCGAATAAGTAATACCAAGTGTCGAAGGTGCACCAAAGCGACATCGATCATGATGGGGGCAATAATTGATACCACATGTCAAGGGATGCACCAAGCGGCTATCGACATGATGGGAGAGCGAATAAGTAATACCATGTGTCGAGGTGCACCAAACCTTTGTCGTCATGATGGGAGGCCAGAATAATTGATACCAGCGTGTGGGATGCGCGAAGCGGCATCGGCATGATGGGAGACGAATAATTGTTACCACGTGTAAAGGGATGCACCAACTGACATCAGGCATGATGGGAAGCCAGAATAATTAATACCACATGTCGGTGCGCAACGACATCGTCATGATGGGAGAACCGAATAAGTAATACCACATGTCGGGGTGCACCAAAGCGACGTCGAAGTCATGATGGGAGACCGGTGTAAAATGTGTAGGCACATTCTTAGGAATGATAATAAAGTAGGGATTCATTAAGCAAATCGGTCAAATGTGAATTAATTAGTGAAGTGAAATAACCAGCAATGGCCCAGTGTAAATGGGATTTTTATGTGTATGCTTAAATCTCATAAATTGGATTGTGGAATTGGATTATTGCATTGAAAATGCATGTTGTGACAATATAAATGATGTGTAAAAAAATAGAAAGCATGCGAAAATTAATAACATGAGTTTATGTGGATAAATGGCATTATTTAGTAAATGCATGTTATTAAGTGAATGTTATGGGTCTTTTGAATTTGTAAATGGTCGTAGGATTGCGAAAAGAAGTACTTTCGATTAATTAAAAGGTACGAAATAGAATAACATAAGCAAATGTTTTGGAAAGATAATTAGAGAAAATGTCGAGTAATAGGAGGGCTCGAGCTTGGATCATGGCCAGGTCAATCCCGAGGATTAGTGCGACACTTTTGAAAAGAAAAATTTAATAAGGCCCAAATAAATGTTTTTTTGATTGAAAGCGTCGAATCATAGGGCTCCATCTTGGATCATGATCGGGTCAGTAGAGTTCGAATTCGCGACACTTTGAAAATGAAAATTAATAAAGCAAAACTAAAAGGATTTAACGGGCATCTGGGGATCAGTATAATTTCTAAAGGGAGTTGATTAATGGCTTCGGTCGTGATAGTGATAAAGAGTCTAATATGTATTGGTATTAGTCTGATTTGAACCTGTATGAAATTGATATGATTTGATTTGTTCTGAATTGCCATTGTATACGTATAAGTTTACTTTGAATATGATTTGATCTATCATACATGTAGTAGATATGAGTTACAGCCAGTAAAATACATGACACAGGAAAGTAATATAGGCAAAGATAATGATAAGGAATCGAAAGAATAAAATCTACATGTATAATGAGATGGAGTTAAGTCACATAAGAATAGGCTTCGTTATATGCATAAGTAAATGTAAAAAAAGATAGTGACGCGATTATTGTTATTAGTGCGTTACTTGTCTATATGTTCCCACTAAAGCGTAAAGCTTAGCACGAGATTGTTCAATCAGGTGTAGGTATTGAAGAGGAGATAAAGAGGACGAGGACATTCCCACCGGCGGTATGGGCCGTCTCGAGAGATAGGTGCTCCTGACACTTTTCCACCAATCTCGATGTTTGTATTAGATATGTACATGTATAAGTAATTGTATAAGTAGTGGGACTTAGCATATGTGTAGAGATTTTAATGGATACCACTCGATTAGGTAACTCTTTGTATATGTGAATGACTTTTGGTTATTACAAAAATTATTTGTATACCCACAATTTATAAGTTAAGCTCACGAAAAAATATTGTTTGTATAAAAAAAATAAAAATAAATGAAGAGTCTCAGTATATGGTTTACTTTTTCCAGCCGGTGGAGGCTCGCCAATCGGGTCGGACCCGGAATCGGGGCGTGACATCGGTCGTCTCTCCAATGGTTAAGTCAGTTTCCTTCGAGAAGAAAAATAGAGATATCAGACTGTTAGGGTTTTTGTTTTCTTTTTATTTTTCCTCTATTTTCTCTTCGGTGGAGTTTCACAATATTTATCAATGGAGATCACGATAACCTTCCTTGTTAGGCAGCGATATGGTTGTTTCCCAATTGGGTAGGGAATCCCTCTTTCCTTATCATCAACTGAATATTAAAGGATAATTAGGGAGCCGTGATCGTGAGAGATCCTTCCTCCCTTAATGATGTGACGGATCATAAGAGAGATTGGGTACTTCTGATGATATACATCTTGTTTGGTGGATAGTGGACCGTCCATGTTACCTATTTATCCGATGGGGCGGGCTTAGTTCCCAACCGGGGCTCGCGCCTTAGAAGTGATCGAGATGTCGTCATGGGTCGAGCTCTCAAGTTGGGCTCGCTTCCAAGCCTATCTCCTAACCCCACCTTAATCCTTGTTGATGGTTTATCACTTAGGTCTGCATTCGGGGCCCATACGCATATTTTTTAGGCATCATCAGTTGCCCCCCAGCTCTTTGCCAAAGCAAGCTTTAGCAAGGGCTGAATCGTTTCTTGGATCGGGTGTGGATTCCACGTGGCTAATCAAGGATGGCTTATTAGGGCTTTGTCGTCGTCGAAACGTGCACGTGATGATGATGGCACTGCGGATTTTCATGCCCATTTCGATGCGTTTCCCGGTGTTTTAGAAGCACACCACGGCTAGCTGAGCGAAGTATTCCCTGTTCTTCAAACCTCTTTCTCGTGGTCTCAGTTTTTCTTTCTCTCGAAACTTCTCGATCATCTTTCAAGAGACTACTTTTGGTGGTTTATGTCGTTCTATCTCGCTTAGGGTCGTCTCTTTTGTTCTCTTCCCTAGTTTGGTACGTCTTTCTTCTTCTTCTCTTGTTTACCATTTCTTGTTCTGGATTTCGTGGGTCCCGGAGTAAAATTCGATGCTTTTGGTCCCACTTAGGTTGTTTTTTAAGTTGTGATCATTGTTTGTCTCCTCTTTCTCACTTTTTTGGCTGGAATTCTATCGAGCACATTTTAGCCGTGGGAAGTTATTGTTCTGACTTTAGGGTTATTAGGGCGTGTTTGGTTGGGATTCCGCCTCTTTATCATTCGTTCGACCTCCCTTATACTTGCCCAATCATGAGCACTTCCTTTGGGCCTAATCGTTTTTCTGGTTTGCGCATAGGTGGAAAGCCCGCTGAGGAGTCTGAGTCAGGACGGACCGACGGTGGATCTGATAGTCTTGCCATCGTGGTCGATAGTGCCCCTCGAAACATCATCCATCCACTGTGCGGCAAAGCCCGAGGGGAAGATTAGTGAATTAAGGTACCACCCAGTGGTTGAATATTTAGAAGGCTCTAGTGAAGTATGTCGGCGTCGTGGAGTCTGAGTGGTCGAACCCCCTTTATGAAAAATCCTTTGTTACCCACTATAGACCCCCTCTTGGCGTTTAAGTTTGGTGCTCTTCTCACTTCCTACATTGTCCAAGTTCCCAAGATGGTCTGCTTCTTTGAAGCGACCTTTGAGAATGGTCTCCGCTTTCCTCTGCACCCCTTTATCAAGAATGTCTTCTGACGCCCCGGCGTTGCGAGTCGACTTTCTCCCGATTTACGGGTGTTTTGGTCGACCTTCCTAGTCGTTTTTGGAGACGAGGGCCTGGGGTTCTGACATAAACTGTTGTTGGAATTCTTTAGTGTGAAGAGGACCGCGAGAGGGATTTGTATATTTCCAAGCGGACTAGTCTTGAGGCGATCATTTACGATCTTCCATCTTCCATAAACATTGGAAGGAGGCGTTTTTATTTATCGGGGTCACGATTAGAGTCTGACCTGTGGCCCAGGGAGGATATACTTGGCATTCGAAGCGATTATGGATTTGTGATACTAACGTGAGTTTAAGTGCATTGCTAGTTGGGGTTAGCTTTTAAAGGTTATGATGCGTTCTCAACTTTACTTTGGTTGTGTTGCCTTCAGGTATCCGTCCCGAACTTAGTTCCGCGGATAAGGAGGTGAAGAGGCAGTTGGTCAAGTGTCTCCCACGGGTGTACTCTGAGCTGATTAGATCAGATATTCCCGGGCCTTCTGGTGTGAACCCCTCTCGACCCCCTGCTTTGAGGCCCTCTTTGCCCTCTGTTATGAAACCTTCTCGGGAGGGGCCTTCTGTCGTGAAACCCACTCGGGAAGAGCTTCAAGCCCCAGTTGAGTCATTGACGAAGAAAAGAGCGATTAAGGGGCAGAGATTCGGGCTCCCTTGAGAGCGACCTCGCGGTCGGAATATCGAGTTAGGAGCATCTTCTCACGCCCGTTGACTACGAGGCGAATTAAATCTAACTAAGTCCGGCGAGTCAAGCGCCTCCTTCCATGTTAGAGGTGTCGGGTGTGGTCCAGATCCTCTATCCGTGTGCGGTAGTTAAAAATCCTTTAGGGAGGACCGCAGAGCCTCCTCTGGAAGTTCTGCCCATTTCTGTTTGCAGTCCCTTAGCGCAAAACGCCAAGCTCCCTCCTACGACACCGAAGGATGAGGGAAGGGATTGCTTTTAAACTAAGGGGGATGAGAACTCGCTGCTTACTAACACGAAGCTCGCTGTCGGGGTTGTATCGTCCATCCTACGGGACTCTAACCTCAAGAAGGCGGATGCCATGTCGTTGAGGAAGGAGCGGTCACCGTATGTCCAGACGCCTTTATTTGTTCATTCCATCATTGTTTCAAACTATCCATTAATTTTATCTCGTTTCTCTGAATGGCTACGTGCAAGCACAGCGAGAGGGCGGTTTTATCGAGGAGCTCTTTAGGGGCGGTGAGCGAATAAAGCCCGAGGTTGCCTCCACGACCTCAGAAGATTAGGCCTTTGAGAGCTTGGATGTAGAGCTTTGTCAAGGATGCCGTGAAGTAGAAATCCGACCTAAAGCACACCACGACCACGAAAGCACGATCTGAAGATAAAGAGAGAGGCTCAGTAAATTTGAGGGATTCTTAGAGATGAGGCTGCGGGCGGTCAGGACTAGGCTGCGGTGGCCGGGGACGAGCTACAAGTGGTGCAGGATGGGGCTGTAGATGACGAGGGACGAGGTGGGGAGGGCTCTGGTGGCTGGGACGAGGCTGCATCAAAACCACGATAGTGGCAGGTCGACCCGAGGCTTCTAAGGTAGGAGCTCAGGTGGAGTGCTGGCGAGGGGAATTCCATGGGCTTCATTGAGATCTTTAGAGGCAGAAGGCCTTGGTCAGTCAGAAGGAAGGGGTGATTGCAGAGCTGAGAAACGAGACCTGTACCTTGTTCGCCTCCGGGTGGCTTGCTTTTCAGCGCAAGGCGGCTAAGGTTTTCCCGGGTTTGGACTTCAATTTTCAAGTTCCTGCTGAGGAGGAGGAGGAGGAAGAATCTGACTCTGATGACGAAGCGGACCTCTTGGTGCTTTCAGATGCCCCCAGCTCTATTCCTCTCCTTGGTGAACCTTAGATTAAGGCTCCTGTAGAGGCCGGCTCACCTACCTCGATCGTTGGGACTTCACCTTCTAACTTACATGGTTTGGAGGTTCGAATTGTAGAAAACTCGAGTCCTACGCCCGGACATTTAGGCTTTTCCACTGTAGTTTACGCGATACGCTGGCAGGGCTCCTGGCCTTGGATTTTGTAATCTTGACCACGATTTTGTTGATCTACGGATATTTGCCTTTATACCCTTTGGATCTTCCGTCTTCTTTACCATCTTATTTTATAACACGAGGCTACTTGAGGCTTAGAGCCTGTTCAAGCTCCTTTAATAACTAAGGCGTAGTGCGCTTAACGTTTAGAGAAAGCGAGCTACTAGGCTCTTATTGAAGCTGAGCTACATTAACCATAACAGAAATCGAATCTTTGGGCTCTTATTGAAGCCGAGCTATGTGTGGCTCTTGACGAGGCCCGAGGCTACGTGGATCTTAACGAGCTAAGCTACTAGGCTCTTATTGAGGCGGCTCGTGGCTCTTAACGAGGCGAGATACTAGGCTCTCATTGGGCGAGAGCTTCATTGACTCTTAACAAAAAGCGAGCTCTTTGGGCTCTTATTGAATTGAGCTACATGGCTCTTAATGAACTGAGCTACATGGCTCTTATCAACTGAGCTACTGGGCTCTTATTGAACTAAGCTACGTGGCTCTTAACGAACTGAGCTACTAGGCTCTCATTGAACTGAGCTACTTGGCTCTTAACAAATTGAGTTATTGGGCTCTTATTGAACTGAGCTACATGGCTCTTAACAAACTAAGCTACTAGGCTCTTATTGAATTGAGCTACGTGGCTCTTGTCGAACTGAGCTACGTGGCTCTTAACAAACTGAGCTACTGGGCTCTTATTGAATTGAGCTACCTGGCTCTTAACGAATTGAGCTACTAGGCTCTCATTGAACTGAGCTACGTGGCTCTTAACAAACTGAGCTATTGGGCTCTTATTGGGGCCCGAGCTCGTGGCTCTTTCACGGAGTCTTCCTTTGCCGCGTTTCGAGGTTTAGTGTGAGGTTATGGGGAGTTAGGACAGACTAAACGATTCCATAAGGCATTGATGAGGTTTTTCCATGCTTCCTTATGAATTAGAGCTACATATCCCCTTCGTCTTCTTTCCCTTGGCCCGTTCGTCTTCTTTCGCTTGGCCCCTTTGTCTTCTTTCCCTTAGGAAAGTGTGCAATTAGTCTTGGTATGAGTGGAACATGCAACGACTGAGGCGTGGAGATTTTTCCATGCTCCTTTATAAATAGTGGCCTTTCTTCAGGGGAGTCCTTTACCTGCTTATCGTTTGCTTCCCTTCTGGCCCTTGTTCATGAAAGAACTCGATTACCATGAAGCTTTAGGTGACGATCGCCACAGCGCAAAGTCTTATCGGTGGTCTTAGGTAGATGTTTGGTTTTACTATTCTGCCATTTGTTGGAGTTGCACGGTTTCCTAGTCCTGTAATTCGATGGAGTTACATGGTTTCCTACTCTTGCCATTTGATGGAGTTGGGCCAAGGGTCACGCTTGGAGAAGGCGGTGTGTTTAGCGAGGATGTTTTAAGTCCCGCTTTCTCCATTTTCTTCCGTTTTATCTCTCCTTCTCTAATTTCTCTTATTCTCCCCCCTTTTCTCTTTTCTTGTTGTTTTTGCCTTGAGTGGCTGTAGGGGATTGGTTCGTTAACTGTAATTTTCTGGAATAACTGTCTTGAGTGGCTATAGGGGATTGGTTCACTAATTGTAATTTGTTGGAATAATTGTAACTTTTGGAAATAAAGTTCAAGTTTCGGAGATTCATATACTTGTTTGATGCTTTATGTTGTGTGCACTGATGTCAAAACCTGAACTGCTAATCTCTTTGACATTTCAAGTCCCCGGGCTTATTTTTTTTTTTTTTTTTAGATTATAGGGGTAGCAGGTAAGACGAAAATAAACACAGAAACCGTTATTTGAACGAAAGTATAACTGCTGCGCTTTATCAATAGATACAATCTGAGATTTATGGGTAAAACCTCTTGAGGTGCTTGGCATTCTAGAAGTGATACAAGGTCTTTCCCTCTTCCGTTTGAAGCTCATAGTTGCCAAGTCGAATTATCCGTGATACGATATAGGGTCCCTCTTAGTTGGGTCCCAGTTTCCCGTGAGTGGGGTCTTTCCTCGCTGGCAGGAGGTTTTTGAGCACTAAGTTGTCGGGCTTAAAACTATTAGGCCTGACCTTTCGATCATAGTACCTTGCTGTTTTTCGTTGGTAGTCCTCGGCGCGTTTCAGAGCCTACTTTCGCTTCTCCTCAAGAGATCAAGGTTTAAGCGGAGAGACTCCTCATTGTGCTCGGCATTTGCAAACTCGACCCTAGGTGACTTGAGCTGACCTCGACAGAATACAGCCTTGCCAAATGCTAAGGCGCAAACAGAGTTTCATAGTTCCCCGCACGCCCATAGTACTGGGAGGTATTCCCACCCATTTTCCCAGTTTCCTGCCTTAGTCTTCAATGCCGCCTCGAGAGTCCTTATAAGGACTTCGTCATTCATTGACTACGATGAGCCGACCTAATAGTAATTTGATTCCGAGCTCAAGAAAGTTTTTGAATTTTAGGTTATCGAACTGCTTTCCATTATCAGATAACAATGCTTTTGGGATTTCGAACCTGCATATTATGGAACTCTAAATGAAGTTACGCACTACGGCGGATTGTTGTTAATGGCTCTACCGCCCACTCGGGCGGTTAATCCACCCTACAATGATGAATCTGATCGGCCCCTCCCCAACTGCAAATTCTAATATGTCTAAACCCCACTACTGAAAAGGCCAGGGGCTTATGATCAAGGTCAGTGGCTTATGATCAAGGTCGTGCCTGATGGGAGTGAGATCTTCGCATGCTCTCGGATGTATTTTCAGATTTTCTCGACCAATTCGTGAGTCTGAAAGCATCAGGCCAATAATACCTTTGCCCCGTGGTTTTCCCCGCCAAGGTCCGAGCCGATATGGTTTTACGCATGCCTTCGTGTCTCCTGGCACGTAGTCAATCTTCCTTTCTTACGCATTCGGTGAGGCGCAGAACCTCACGGCAGTGCTGGGTCCCCCGCAAAAGAGTGAATCTAGCTGACCTTGCTCTTAGTTTAGATGCCTCCTTCGGATTGCTTAGTAATGTCCCGTTCAATAAGTAATCCCATATGTAATCCATCCTACCTCCTCGCTAGCCATCATTGATTCATGCCACAATAGAAAAACCTGACAAAATTTATACCTAAATTCTCCTATCACATAAGAAAACTACTACAAAGATAGCCATTGCTGGTATAATGATTCAAAATGGTGAGGCTTTTGTTCGATTTCTCGGATTTGTATAAAAGTGTGGTTGTCATTACTATGTTAACTCGAAGGTACTCAAATAAATTGTAAAAGCAAAGACTAGTTTCACTACTTGGTATGATGTGGTTGTAAGGTGTCCTCAAGTTATTTCAGATGCGGCAAATGACCTATAGTCATTTGCCAAACCTGATCTATTTAACTTTTAAAACCAACCCTGCATCTTTCTCAACCATGCATTTAATGAGCATTAACCGTTCCTCGCAGCTTGAAATCTAGCATTTAACCTACCCCGATGGCTCATAAATGACAATCCAATGGATGTCGCAGATCTAATATTAAGAATACACTGAACCCTGTGCTTGCCAAGTATTGACCAAAGAAAGTACATCAAATAGCTTTTGAAACCTAGTTTTGAAAAAGCTCAAAACATAAATACCCATTATCTCGCTTTCGTGGGAAAACAAAGGAACACCTGCAAACCTCATCCACCTACCTAGCAACCCTCCTCTTCAAGGTTTAAAGGCTTTAGCCAAACATCCTTTGAGTTGTCATCCTCAAAGGGTGTGTTTGGTTGCCAAGAAAATGAGAGAAAGAGGAGAGAGAAGAGAACAAATGAGGGCCGAAACAAATTCGTAATGGAAAATGGTCACGAGTTAGGGTTACAAATTGTTCATAACATGGCTTATATAGCCTTACAAAAAGGTGAAAATACCAAACTATCCTAAATAGAATGATTACAGTGAGGGTAGAAATGAATTAACTTCAAAACTAGGTCATTCAGACTCAAAATGTAGCTGGGTGAAGCTCATATCACAGGTAATTTCGCTACGTAAAGAAAAATTCCGCCATGTAGCCACTCGCCAAAGATAAATGAAATTCCCTCGCTACGTAGTGAAAACGCACTACATAGCTTAAAATTTCACTATGCAAGCTTAAATCTCGCTATGCAGAGAATTGCACTATTGAGTATAAAATTTCGCTATTCTAAATAAAAATTTCACTATTACATTTAAAATTTCGCTATTCCCAGCGAAATTTCCTGCCTTCTCCTACTGTGATCCCGCATGTTCCAGTTCGCATCCAGCCTTGTTTTATCTTCACCTTTTATTCCTACGATGTAATCGAATATAAATCATACGAACTTGGTATAAATCAGCTCAACTTCGATATGCTTAACTTGATATGGTAGGATAAAGCCATGAAACCTCGCAAAAACTACTCACAAATGCCTCGAACACAATCATTAAGACTAGTGGACCTACACGTGTCAATCACGACTATTATGATTAGCAGACACAAAGCACTCAAACCCACCCTAAATGTGGTTCAAAATAAAGACTGGGCAATTAATCACACCCCAACCCGATACATTGCTAGTCCCACAAGAATGCCGTAAATAAATAACAAGCAAAAGAACAAAAACATGTGGAGGTCAGCGGTTTGTACTGCAATGCATACCAAGGAAGACAATCACGAAACTCGAACTAATAACCATCTCGAAAGAATGAAAACTATACCGCGGTTAACTAACCAACAAGCCTCTCCAGGCATGAACTGTGCTCTTCTACAAAAGCCACGGTCGGTTCTCGATCGTGTTTCAATCATAACCACGAAACTCGTATCTCCCCCAACCGAGCTAATACTAAACCTCAGATGTTAACCTACCTAATAGATCGTGACATGCCCCTTATTACTCCAATTCATATTGTAGGTGCAATGCGTCGAGGGTTCGACTTCACCAAAGTCCGTATAACGTGGATTAACCGACGACCCCAACCAGCCGGGTTTAGGCATAAACTACGAGGATCTTTCGACCACAAACTCTATAGGTTTCACACCGGACTAATGATTTCAGCCCCAAAGACCTTACAACTCGCTAAACTCCACCCATCCACCCGTAGCTTAACACTAAGCTCCACGACCAACCGCTGAAGGTTTAGTGGCACCTGCTTTAAAGGCTTTCGCCATATACCCCACCTTGACCGTGCTCTAAGCCCAAGGCAAAGCAATGCGATTCAATTCTTTTCTTTTCTTTTTCTTTTTCTTTTTCTCTTCTTTTATTTGGGAAGACACATTGGCCTTCTATGCATGGGGGTCCACAACCTATTCAAGGGATTAAACGACATTAGGTAAGGGTTTGCATCGTGAAGAGGGGCTCGTGCCGATTCTGCCCTCCTATCATCAGACCTAACGTGCTCAAAGGTGTGGATAGCTAAAGGTGGAAGAGACAAAGCTAAATACGACAAGAAGTTGACTAGTCATCCACTTAACTCGGCATAGGACCCTTCTAATATTGACACCATTAGGAAAGGCTTAAGTTCAACACACTGCAAGGCTAAACACATGCAGAATACAAAAGTTAAGTAAAATAAAAAATCATAAGTAAAAGTAGAAATGCAACACGCTATGCTTTTTATATAACCAAAAGGGCTAGTACAAGCTTATCATAGATAAACACTATACATAGCTAAACAAAATAAACCACTCCGCCTACTATCACAATACATACATATAAAAATACCCTATACAAGACAAGTAGCAAATGATAAAACTAAACAAAATAAAGATAAAACAAACCAAACATAAGTACTATAAATGCCATTCTCTCCCGACGCTACTCTCCCCCCAACCAAAGTATAACCGTGTCCTCACAGGTATGGATAGAAAGCCAGAGAAGGGAAGTGTGACCACCTCACTTTGCAGCGGAGTAGATGCAGGATCCGGGCCGCCGCGCGCCACGAGCACATCCAAAGAGGTCATTAAACAAATTCGACCGTCATGAGTAGTGGTCAGATAGACTCACATCGTGACCTGTGAGATCGAGGTGGCTCGTAGATCTCAAAGAAGTATTTACCCGACTCGAGTAACCCTGCCGAGCCATCCGCTCTCGCAAGTGTCGCCGGGCACCGCTAAAGATGCGTGAGTAGTAGTAAGTGTGCTGACAAGATCCACGACAGCCCAATAAATCCCAAGTGGTAGGATGTTCGGTGGCTCTCGACATGGGAGGACTAGCCCGTTAATCCGTGGAGGAGCCTCAAAGTGCAGGAGGTGGAATTGAAGGGGACGAATCCGAAATTGAAGTCCTCTCCACCTCCACCACCTGACCTGGTCGCCTCACCCCCGGGCAGTCCTTCAGAATCATCCTCGACCTCCCCCTGCTGATGTAAGAGAAAGGAAAGTGGCATAGACAGTGGTCCCGCTCCCCGGATAAAGATCTCGAGGACAACTCGCCGACGCCCATACGTGGCTCCTGGGAACCCTGCATGCCCCAAGACGGCATAGTAACCTCTAAGATCAATAGTCGAATAGCTCTCCACCGAGCCAGTCTCGTGGTGACCTTCTCTCGAAGTGAAGCAAAGGGGCCATAACCAGCCACGATGAAACCAATACCTTTGGAGTCCGATACAGAGCTCGAGAATAGCCTTCTACGCTTATAACACGCCAAGTAAAGGGGAACAGACAGACTGCTAATGGTCCGTGGAGGAGCATCCACGCCGAGGGAAGCCGACGAAAAGTATAGCTCCGATCAGGTATCTCGCGGAGAGCGACCATCTCTCTAGGCGATGGCCGAGGCCATCGCAAATAATCTCGCGAGCTCGCTACACCACCGATGCACTTAAAGCAACTGTGATATCTGCACGCAACCCCAGATCGCCATCTACGCCGAATCAAGTCAGACGGACGACACTTCGAGATGTCATAGTATGATTAAACTCAAGTAACACCCAGGGATAGAAAAATTGCCTCGGAGACATAAACGGCAGCAGGGAATACCTCTGGACCAACCGCATCGAATCTCTAAACCGCGGTCCACCGCAAGGCTTCAGATATCATGCAAGACCCCGTGTGAAAGTCCTCGCACGATAATTCACGCCTCGGGTATCTGCCACAACTAAACATCTGATGCCCGATCCGAACCCTGTGGATAACCGAGGCGATGAACCTGAAAGCGCTCTCGAGGAGGTTAAGGCTCGGGCCTAGGACGCAAAGACTCCCCCGGGCCCGCTTGGAAGGCGGGGCCCTCCGGGGCACCCACACATATAGGGGGCGAGGTCCCACCCGGCAGACGTCGGACGGGGGGGCTCGTAACCCCGAGCCTCCTTGAATACAGCAGATGGCCGGACTTCACATCACAACCGCATCAGAGTCAATGCGGAGGTGCCTCCGCATCCCGAGCCAGCAAAGAGCAGCGCCGGCAGCCCCGAGGTGCCTCGTGCCATCACGCGTGGGTACTGCCCTAACTCGTCGGACCGATGCCCTCCGCATGTACGAACCAATGGGCCGGCTCTGGACAAGCAGAAGGGAGCTAAGGCTAGCAATGGCCAGCGTGTGGCTCGTGACCGCTGTGGCGCCAGTGGCTGAAATGTGGCGCGACAAGCGACTCCGCCAAAGGTCCGGCTGCGCGGGAGGTGCCAGTGGCTCTGGCCAGTGAGCCCCAGAGGAGGCACGCACGGACCCGCAAATCTGGGTAGGGACTCGCCTCCGGCGTGCGCAAGGCAGAGGCAGGGAGCCGGGCAGATGGCGGAGAAACGCAGGCTCCTGCAGGGGAGGCCTGGTCGATGTGTGATTTAGAATGAGGGGGGGTGGCCTTTTTATAGAGCATTTGGGCATTTGAAAGGTCCCCAGGCAGCCGAAGAGCCGTAGGGGCGAAGATTTCGCTATTATAGCAAAATTTACCCTACACCCAAGATTTATCCCCAAAATAAAAACAAAACAAAATAATAAATAAAAATAAAATATTAAATTGAATATTTCAACAAAAGTGTTTCATTAAAATCGAAATAAATAAAAATACTAAAAATAAAATAACCAAAATCAACAAGAAGAAATCAAAATTTCAAATGCGCTGGTCCCAGCCAGACCAAACCAACTCGCTATCGGAATGTTCATTACGGAGGATCAAGGAGGGAAATCTCCTCCTCTTTCTCAAGAGACGGCTTAACAAGATAGGCTTGACTCACGCCTGCTAACCTTGAATATTTTTCGTCTTCGCCGAAGGTCAATCGAACCATCTGGCATGCTCGTGGACGAGCAACGGGTCTGCTCAACGCGATTTGAGTCATTCTAAATAGATGGAGTTTGAATCATACAAAAGGACTCGATCCCCCGATTGAAATTCTATGGTAGTTATCATCCGATCATGCCATTTTTTCTATCTTCCTTGCATCTCAGCTCAAGTAGGCACTATTTCAGCCCTCCAACTCATCGAGATCAAGGAGTCTTTCGAGTCCGACCCTACTTTAAATCCATGTTCAAATTTCGACGCCCACCATGCTTGTACTTATCAACTGTAAAGATGGCATGCCTTCCATACACCAAACTGAGAAGGGGACATCTCAAGAATTGTCTCAAAGCTGTGTAAAAGCCCACAATGTAATGCACAAACAGTATCTGTCTTTTCCACAGCAGTCACCATCTTCTCATTGAAATAATTCTTATCCCCGCCATAGCTCTAGACTCATTCATCATTATTTCGAGGGTGGTAAGGGGTAGCCACTCCGTATTTGAACACCATATTTAGCCATGAGGTTTTTGAAAGGTTTGCCATGTATGTGAACCCCATCACTAATAATAATGGCTTTTGCACCCCCAAACCCGAGAAAATATGTTTTCTTCAAGAATTTGAGCACTACCCCGTGGTCACTGGTTTTTAAGGGTGGGATTGCCTCAACCCATTTAGATACATACCACTCCCACAATATGTATGTATGCCCATAAGACATAGGAAAGGTCTGATGAAACGATGCCCCAAACATCAAATAGCTCGACTACTAAAATCGGGCTTGGGGGCATCATATGACTATGAGACAATTTCGAGCCTTTAGCATCTTTCGCATACTCTAAGACATTCGTGAGCTTTAAAAAGAGAAGGCCAGAGAAACCAGATTACAAAGACCTTCATCATTGCCTGAAGCAAAGTGACCACCACAGCACTCACGGCAAGTACAATTCCCCATTGCTTCTTCTTCAGCACACACTTCCTAATTATCCGATCTCGCATGCATTTAAATAAGAAAGGTTCTTCCCAATAATAGAATGGATTCGCTTAGAAATACTTCCTATCTGTTTCTTTCCAATCAATCGGAATTTCTCCTTGTTGTTAGAAATTGGCAATGTGAGATACTGTGTGGAGCATTCTCCAACCGCATTAGAGATTCTTCAGAAATTCATCATTGATTGGGCAGGAGGTTGCGCTATGGTTAATCTAGAAAGATGGTTCCACAACATTTTCCCTTGCTCTTAATTTGCAACAAATTCCTAGCGTAAGAACCCATCTGATGAGTCTTTCCTTAGCATTTTGCTTGTTGGGGAGATATTTCAAAGCTTTAATGATCTATAAAAATGACTATATCGCACCCAACCGCTATGTCGAATTTGTCTAAGGCATGCACTAATTCAAACAATTCTTCTCTGTGAAGAAGGTAGTTCCTTCTGGTGTTTCATTCAAGGTTTTGCTCGCATAATAGACTACATAAGGTTTTCCACCTCTTGTCTCAAGAACCGCCTCCAATAGCAAGATCACTTGCATCACACATCACCTCAAAAGGTAACCGCACCAGTGCCCTACTATCGTGCAAGGGTCAAACGGGACCTCACTCTTCAAAGCTCTCCGACGCCCCTATCCCAAGCAAATTTAGCATCTTTCGAAGCACTTATGTGCGCTTAGCAATCTTCTAAAAGTCCTCATAAATCTCCCGTAGTGCTCTCTATGTCAAGGAATTTCCTAACCTGCTTACATTTGTTGAAGAAGGCACTAAAATAAGTTCAATTTTTTCCTTCACAACTTATTCCCCACTGAAATGACATGTCCTAGCACAATCCTCGTTCACCATGTACCTAAGATTCTAGTTAAGCACTGCATTTTCAATACCCCACAGATACTTCAAGATTAGTCAGACATTCTTCAAAATCACCTCCATATACAGTGATGTCATCCATGTATACTTCCATTATGCGCTCCACCATATCGCTGAATATACTAAGCATACATCTCTGGAAGGTGGCAGAGGCGTTGCAAAGACCAAAAGGCATCCTCCTGTAAGCGTAAGTTCCAAATGGACAAGTAAAGGTGGTCTTTTCTTGATCTTCTGGTGCGATCTCTATCCTAAAGTACCCCGACCACCCATCCAAAAGCAATAGAACAAAAGGCCCAACTCTCTCAAGAAGCCGATCAATGAAGGCAGCTGGAAGTGATCTTTCATCAGACAGCCCTCGTAATCTATGCATACCCTCCAATCCAGGTAAGGCGAGACAACTACCGCCTTTTCATTTTACAGTTGGTCACCCCCGACTTCGGGCACCACCCGGGCTGACTTACCCAAGTGCTATCTGGATATGGATAAATGATACCCCATTACAAAGAACTTCAAGACTTCACGCGAACTACTCCTCGCATATGAGGATTCAATCTTCCGTGGCCGCCAACAACTCTCACTCTTCTTCTAAATAAATGACGCCGTGCGCATTGTCGGGTTGATGCATTTTAAATAGAAATTTTCCACCCCAAAGCCGCTTGTTCATCTCTGATGGGAGGTGCAACAGATTGTCTTCCCGTGGAGTTGCTGCAGGATTTATATTACAACCGAAACTGCTGTTTTCCAAATGTATATTTTAATTCCAAATATGTGGGCTTGAGATCCAACCGCGAGGTGTTCCTTTTCCTCTTCACAACAAAGTGGTAGAATTTCCACATTTTTCTCTGAAGACTCGCACCAAAAAGCCCCATGCATCGAGGTTCCTCGTTGCTCTACAAGGCACTCGCATAACTCCTCGGGCAACACATCTTGCACTTGCCGCTTTAATAGCCTGCTCTTCAAGAATCAGATCTATTGCGTAGACTTCTTCGCCGCCATCCTCCACCGGCTGCATTATGCTTTACTCAAGTAAGAGATACGAGTTCCAAAGTCATGTTCTGTGGTGAGTTGCATAACCCCATTTCATAATTGGATGATCGTACTGGAAGTGGCTGCAAACGCAGCTTCCCAGATGATTGGCACATGATTAGCTCCCTATCGCGACTCAAGGCTTCAGATTTAAGCACTACAAAATCGCTAGGTGTAGAATTTAGTCCACCAATCAAACGATCCTCAACCGTCCCCTTGGTACTACGGACCCATCACAGACAATGCAGGGGATGGCTGGGCTTAAGTTCGCTAAATTTCTACCGGGCTGGGCATGGAAAAAGGCAAGATTTACACTTCATCTCAAATCTAGTAAATGTGCCTTTCCACACAAGTGCCGCTGCGTTCACGAGATCATAGACAACTCTGATCTTTATACTACGCGAGTCTGCACTCAATGATGGCACTCACTGCTTTGTCAAAAGGCCTTTACACATTAAAGCCTTTTTCACCGTGCATAGGTCCTTCAAAAATTTCAGATACGGGACTTGCTTGATCATATCGAGAAGAGGGATGTTAACCTTCACTGGCCAGAATACTTAAAATTTCAGCTCGTTAACTCGAATTTTCCTTTTCAAGTGCCTGGTGGGAGCTGAGAGGGGGTACACTGTGTTTCACCTCTTCCCTTGCTACTGGTTGTTCTTCCTCTGGTGGTTCAACCACCATGAGCCGTTGGTGCTGACCGCCGGGTCTCACTTTACCACTTCTCAAAGTCACTTTCTCACTACTGACTTCATCACCCTGCATCAGGATCGGCAGAGCCTATCTCGCGACTCTCATATTTGTGTCCGAAGGAATTTTTCGTAGACCCTACCGCTAGTTGGGATAACTCGAAATGGAACTTTGCAAGTCATTTCATATTTGTCGAGATCTCTCGAATGTATACCGTCGATTTTCTTTGCTGAGCGAGCTTCTACTGGCCTCAATTTTTCGACTGGGTTTGAATATTCAACAACAATTTTTGTTCCTCCACAAAGGTACTAACTACCTTGCTTAAATTCGTGAATCATTTCGCTTCAACAGAGAAGAAGGTGGAGGTCGCGTTGTTGTAAGCCGAGGGCGGAGCTAAATCATTTGCCAGGTTCTCGTGAGCATATTGTGGGGTTTTAGCCTTCCATGATAAAGTTCTGATGATTCCTCCAAATGGGTTATAAAAGGCCTTAAGGAGCATTTATAGTGGTTTATTGACCAAGACACGGGCTATACTCAGATAAGTCCCTCAATCGGCCGAACTAATGGACGTTGCTCCCAGGATGGCTACTGACCGACAATTAAAACAGCCGGGGCGAGATGCAGTAATTCATTCACGCTTGCACTTCATGCCGATTACTAAGCCCTCCAACCTTCTGGTCAAAGTGGTCACTATTTCTTTACATGTCCGTTCTCTGAAGCGCATAAATGCTCTCCCCTCGTGGGTCGAAGGCCTCTATTCTTCAAATTTCGATTCGACCATCCCAAGCCTCGAGGTTTCAACACATATTCAAAAGTTCATGGCTTCATCTGGGTGCTTGCTCAGGAAGTCTCCTCCACACATGGTTTCCAGTAGTTGCTTCATAGATGATTCACAAGCATCTAGAAATGATTCACAAGCATCCATGTATCAAACCCATGGTGTGGACATGCACTGATGGTCTCCATGAACCTCTCCCAACACTGATAAAACTTCTCATTATCATAGGCCGAGTAAGTGTAGATTTGCCTCTTCAAACTACTGGGTCTTCGTTGTAATCAAAATTTTCTTCAAAACTCAAATTTGAAGTTCGACCTAATTTCTTACTTGTTCTTAAATTTCATGACCGAGCCAAATTCCGTCTTGGTCTCTTCAGCCATTAATGGAAATGCTTTAAGCTTAAGCACCATGTCAGCATACACCTTCTCTTTGAAAGTCAGGCAAACTTCCCCGAACTCCTGATATGTATATATGGATTTCATCTCCATTCCATGAAAAGGGAAGCTGTGGCACCAGATAGGTCTCACTACCACATCATCAGCAGATTTCGCATGACGCAGAAGCGTGCACTCACTCTAGAGGGTGTGGTCCTCATCGAACACCTATATGTTGTAGATTCATCGTGCACCTTAATCGACTCTTTGTTGTTCTTCGTGCAGAGGATCCATTTGCTCACCTGTGGTAATAATCGAATTTCACAACCCGTTAATCGTGTACTAACTCTTTGCAATCTAATTCGATATATCTCATCCCAAGAGCCGCGATAAACACCCGCGGGAACAAAAAAGAGACAAAGCAAAGAACAACAACTCACAAAAGGCTGTTAGTTGAAAATAAAAATGACCTGTCAGATAAAAACAAATTTTTAGTGATTGTCGAGTAAAAGAACTTGAAATTCTAAACAACGAAATTCAAAAAGGTTTAAAAGGTCACCAATACTTGTAACGAGGATTACAAGTACTCATCAACACATCATCTGTAGTTTGGCACCATCCCTAGCAACGGCGCCATTCATCTCATGCCACAATAGTGGTTCCTGATCAACAAAATTTATACCTAGTTCTCCACCGTAAGAAACTACCGCAAAGATAAAGGGCTCTAGATCAACACTAGACGGGTTTTCGTCTACAAATTATTTGTATAATGATTCAAAATGGTGAGGCTTTTGTTTGGATTTCGGATTTGTATAAAAAGTGTGGTTGTTGTCACTATGTTAACTCGAAGGTAATTTGAAATAAATTGTAAAGAAGACCTTGAAGCTCGGGGCCACTAGTTTCGTATGATGTGGTTGTAAAGGTGTCCTCTAAGTTATTTCGAGATAGTAAGCAAATGACCTATAAATATTTGCCAAAACCGATCTTTGTTTAACTTTTAAAACCAAACTCTAGTACTTTCCTCTTCAACCATAGCATTTTACTAAGCATTAACCGTTCTCGCAGCTTGAAATCTAGCATTTAATCCTTACCCCTTGATGGCTCATAAATGACAACTAATGGATGTCAAGGTATCTAATATTAAGAATACATCAACCCTAAAAAGCTTGCCAAGTATTGACCAAAGAAAGTACATCAAATAAATTTTAAACCTAGTTTTGAAAGTTTGAAACATAAATACCCAAGAGATTCGCTTCGGGTGGAAAACAAGAGGAAGACCTCAAACCTCATCCACTCCACCTAGCAACCCTCCTTCAAGGTTTGGGAGGGCTGGCCAAACATCCTTTGAGTTGTCATCCTCAAAGGGTGTGTTTGGTTGCCAAGAAAATGAGAGAAAGAGGAGAGAGAAGAGAACAAATGAGGGTCGAAAATAGGGGCCCGTAATGGAAAATGGCTTCAATGAAAGTTAGGTTACAAATTGTTCATAACATGGCTTATATAGCCTTACAAAAAGGTGAAAATACCAAACTATCCTAAATGTAATGACATGTTGAGTGGTAGAAATGGAATTCAACCAAAACTGGGGTCGCTTGTACCCAAAAAACGTGAAGCAAGAAGTTTCACTATTACTCAAAATTTCAGTAAAGATAAGGAATTCTCGCTATGTAGCGAAAATGCACTATGATAAATGGTACTACTGAGGACTGCGAAAATTTCGCCATTCTAGCTTAATTCCCTCGTCTTTCTCCCCGCTAGCCCCGCATATCTCCAAACAAGATCACTTTGTTTTATCTTCAATTCCTTCATTCCCTACATGTAATCGAATATAAATCATACGAACCCTAAAATATAAATCGCCAACTTGGAGCATGCTTAGCTTCGATATGGTAGATAGGTTTATGAAACCCGCAAAAACTACCACAAACAAATTCTCAAATACAATCATTAGTACCAAAGGGACCTACACGTGTCAATCAAGCGACATTATGATTAGTACACAAAAAGCATCAAACCTATCTTAAATAAAGGTTCAAAATAGCACTTTCGTGGGTACCAATCAATCATCGAAATTTCTTCACGCTAATGTCGACCGAAGGCTTGGAGGTGCCTGATCGTATCACCATCCAGTCTTCCCGCGACACGCTGCTTAACTTTGCCAGTGGCATCCGCCCGTGAATTTTCTCTTCTCGACGTATCCGACCCGAACCCGTATGAATTTTTTTGTTAAGCCAGATAATTTTTTGAGGTAAAGGATCATTTTTTCACCCCTCGCTTCGTAAGAATCTTCTATCTACTTCACCACCAACTGGGAATCGCTGCATACTTCAAGTTGATCAGCCTCCATAGAGTGGGCGAGGTTAAGCCCGATAATGACAACTTCATATTCGGCTTCGTTATTAGAGGCCTAGAACTAGAATTTGAGTGCATATTCCAAGTCGATCCCATCTGGGGAAGTCAGAATCAAACCTCGCACCGTCGAAGATTGCGCCCCATCTACTGACAACCTCTGACGGGAGGCCTGGACGCTGACGGGTGGTTTCAGAGGCTCACGAGGTGAATTCCATGATGAAATCTACAAAACTTCTATCCGCTGATCGTTGTTCTCGCTTCACTGATGTCGAACTCACTCACTCTATGGCCTATTTTACCAAATTCCCGAGGTTTACGGTTTACGTAGTGATTCGCTTCATTGCGTTCCGTTTAAATCAAATTCGCGTGAGCTTGGAAGTGGTCAAGTCTGGGTAAAGGGTCACCAATGCTAGGACTAGCTTCTCCATCTTCGAATACCTTTCCTCTTCAACTCCCAGAGCTCGACTGCAGTAATAGACCGGCTGCTACGCTTTATCTCGCTTTCTAACCAGAGCGGCACTAGTCGAGAAATTAGAAACGGCTAAGTAGAGCGTAAGGAGTTCCTCCTCGAAGGGGCTTACCATAATAAGGGGGGAGCTTTGCGAGGTTTTGGGCCAATGAATGCCTCTTCGCAGCCGCATCCCTAGCCTTTTTCGTGAACTCAAAGAAAGTTTAACTCTTGTCACCGATCCGACACAAAGCAACTCAACGTTGTACCTATTCCGATTAGATTTGAATTTCTTAAGTGTTTGAGGGTGGTTGCATGTCAAGCACGACTTTTATCTTTCTGGATTTGCCTTTATTCCGTGGCTGTTGACTATGAAACCCAAGAACTTCCCTACAGAGACTCTGAAAGCACACTTTTTTGGGTTTAACTTCATCTTCAGAACCCTTCAAGACCTCGGAACGATCTCGGGGCCAGGTGGTCTACGTGAGCTCTACTCGACCGACTTCACAAGCATGTCGCCTATGTATACTTCCAATGGATGCTCCAACGTTCGAACATCTCTATTTACCAACCTTGATGTAGGTCCCACCGCTCTTCAACCCAAAAGGCATCATCCGATAGCAAAGACGTCCCGTCTCTGGTCACAAATGAGGTCTTCGGGTCACTGGCCCATTCCGATATGATTATAACCTGAGAAAGTGTCCATGAAGCTGAGGAGCTCACTGCCAGTAATACGCCCAATTATGAAGTCGATCCAGTGGCGCGTGGAAAGTTATCTTCTGCCCGCTAATATCTGAAGTCAATGCGCAGTCACATTTCCACATTTTCCTTCTCGACGAGAACCATTAGTCAACCAATGAGATAATCTACTGATAGCTCCTGCCTGAGGAGTTTATCGACCTCTTCGCTGATCGCCTCTACCTTCTAGGGCAAAACTTCTTTATGTTCGACCGGCTCACGAGGGATCGACATTCACTAAGGTGATAACCGCTTAGGTCAATTCCTCCGCCATGTCCTCTCGTTCTAAGCCAATATTCCAATACTTTAGCTCAAGAAGCCATGAGGAGGTCTTCATGTCTCTAGCCAATTTAGATCCGATGTAGCGAGGTGTTCCGTCGGGTCGCCAAGTCAGACCGGGTTCTAGCTCTTATGGGTAAGACAGTCAAGTGTTTAATTCATCTCTCATGTCGAGCTCATCCATGTGGATGTCATTAACCGCTTCTATTTCATCGACTTCGCAAGACTCCCCGCCACCCATCGGGTCTCCTCGAACCATTCCTACTCCATTCTCGTAGGAATCGACAACCATATGATAGCTGGGTGGACACCCTTACGCATCGTAGAGAAGGCCGCCAAGAATATGTCAGATGTCAATGGGCATCCACTATGAGGAATTTTATCATCGTTGTGGCCTGGCATGAGGGGTCTCCTAAAGTGAGTACCAGTTGTACCAACCCTAGGGGTAGCAATTCTCTCCGGAGAATCATAGTAAGTGGGCGTTTACCTGTTCCAACTTCTCCCTTCCGATGCCCATTTTGTCAAACACTGATGCGAAGATGATGTCTGGCCGAGCTCTGTCGATCAGACCTTTAGAATGCTTTGTCGCCACGATGCCCTTATTACCACGGTCATCATAGTGGATGTTGGTAAATTTCTTCCGTCGAGTCCGGAAGTTATATGGTATCCAACCGAGGGAGCTTCGACACTACCGTACTCCGCTTGTCTCCCCGATTCGATGTCAGGTAGGTGAGCCTTCCCGTCGAACCGGATTCCCACCACCAGCGAATCCCCCGAAAATTACATTGATCACTCCCAAGGGCTGCCGGCGCCGAGCCTGCTACCGACGAGGCGCGAGGTGCCTGTCTGATCTTCTCGAGCCAATGTGAATCGCCGAGATGTCCACATTGAATTAGGAATTCGATTTCCTTCTTCAACTGAATACAGTCATTCGTTCGATGCCCTTGATCTCTGTGGAACTCGCAAGATTGGTTATGTCTCACGGCTCGCCTTCATCCAAGACTCCGCCCACCTTAAAACTTCTCATGTCAGACCGTGATAGACTCGAGATACCAAGGCCGCTAGGTGAACTCAACGAGGTGGGTACCACTAACGCAGCCAGTCGGTGGACCCAAGCGGTCCCCGGGACGCTACCCTCTTCGAGATCATCTCCGTTTTTTGTTCCTCCATGGAGACTGCCTCATTTTTTCATCTTGGGCTTCTATCCCGCTTTTCTGGGGCCTCGTTTTCTCCTTGCGCTAAGAGCTTCCCCGCTAGATATAAGGGCCTCCTCGTCAGCGATGTATTTTTTCCGCTTTAGCTGCACCCTACCATGCTCATTGGAGGGTTCTTCAAACGGAGAACATCGTGCCCGACTATATGCTCAAATTAAAGGAGCAAAGGCTATGATGGCAAATTTCATCCTGGGATGTCTACCTTAATGACCTCAGTCGAACCTTGACGCAGGACCTCGATCTCCCGTTGGCCTCGCTTATGGTCGCAGTGGTAGCTCCTGGCCTCCAGACAACCGGCCCGACATGAAGTGGAATACGAAAAGCGACGGAGCTCTCAAGAAGGAGATTTGGTGGTCGGGCGGAGCCTCGTCGAACAAGGGGCAATGGTGCCGAGCCTTGGGGCCGTGGATTTCAAGAAAGGCTCTACACGCACCAGGGTCCTCGTATCTCGTGCAACTTCATCCAGTCTCGAGGTGCTGAGGTGGTCTACGGATTCTTTCTGGTCTCCACAAAAGCCTTGATTTGCAGATCTTAAATTTTCGTAAGAGGGAAGGTGTAGTAATTCTACTGCGGAACAGGATTCCATTCACGTACTCGCAGCATCCACGGAGATTAAAGCCGACCTTACAGCCTCCTTCATGTGTGGCCGAGCTTCGCTGACGTCCCGGAACCGCAGCCCCAAGAATGTTCCCTTTCCCCGTTAATAAGGGGTCGCTCATCACCCCATCGCTCCCGCTGTGCATCCCCTCATCATGCACCATCTCCGCGGGCATGCAGGACTCGCGCCCCGGTCCGCTATTTTTTCCTCATCCATTAACGCCTCTGGGGCCGAGGTGTTATTGCTCCTCCCGTGGGAATGGTATTGCGGCCTTCACGCGCCTCGTTGCGCTCCCGGCTGCACTCCGTCTTCGCGAGTTCCGCCAACTCCCTTAGCGACATCGACGACAGAGTGCCTCCATCTCGCCAAGGCACTGGCAAGTGAAGAGTTTCGGGAGAGCGCCTCCCGGCCGTCTGTCAACATCGCCTGGCTGGCCCTGCATTCCTGGGTCATGCGTGACTCGCTCATGTTTCGAGTCGATACCATCAGTCACCGAGAAATCAGTTTATTTGTAGTTGAACCCGCCGTTCCACGACCCGCGCCAAACCGATGATGCTTTTTCGACTCCAGAGGGCCTCGAGCCTATTGAAACCTCCGAGTCGATCCGTCTGGCCCGCACGACTCCACAACCCGCACAGGAGCCGAACCTCCGAGTCGATCCGTCGGCCCGCATGACTTGCAACCCGCATACAAGAAGGGTGGTCCGTGGGTGTGGCCGCCACCCTCCGATGGTTAAGCCGCTTCTTCAGCGAGTAAAAAACAGATATTAGTCTCGTTGTGGCTTGCTTTCTTTTATTTTTCCTCTCTTTTCTCTTCGGTGGAGTTTCCCATTATTTATAATGGGAGATCACGATAACCTTCCTTGTTAGGCAACGATATGGTTGTTTCCCAATTAGGTAGGAATCCTCTTCTTTTATCACAATCGAATATTAAAGATAATTGTGAGCCAGGATCGTGAGAGATCCTTCCTCCCTCAATGAGTGGAGAGCAGATCATGGAGACTGGATAATTCCCTTTTATATGTCTTGTTTGGTGGATAGTGGACCATCCATGTTACCTATTTATCCGACTCCGACTCGGCTTAGTTCCCAACTGTGGCTCGCGCCAGAAGTGACGGATGCTGGCCATGGGCCAGCTCACGGGCTCCACTTCCCAAGCCCCTAAGCCCACCTTAAGCCTGTGATTGTGGCTTGTCACTGGTCAAGGCTTCGCCCATACTTATGTTTTTAGGCATCATCATTTTCCAACAACCAATTTATACACATGAAATGGATTAATTAATGATCTAGTTGGCTAAATAATGGATGGAAAAATGTTGTTTCTGCAGGGGTATGGTTCATCCCTTGTCACGTTGATAAACACGCAAGTTGGGGAATGGAAACCGTTCTAATCGAAAGGAATGGGAATAGCAATCGTACAAGTATTCTCCCTCTGCCCCCGGGTTTGCCTACTTCCTCCTAGTCTCAACTTCAACCTTAGCAGCCTTATGCTATAACATTTAAATCATTACTCGCTATCTTATTATTGTTGCTATAAAAAACTCTACGCCAATAATTGTACGATGTAATCTCTATGATTCAATAATCAAAACTACTTAAGTCGAGTGATGATTTCAGACCAGATATGTGCAAGTTCTTTATGTTTCTTCTTTTCTTTAATTTTTGACACAGATTTCTGAAAAAGTCACCGACTCAGCAAAATGAATGACATTCTGTTGGAAAAAATTGATGCAACCGAGTTATTCAGCTTACTAATGAAGTCTAATAGTTTATAAGTTCTGGAGCTGAAATTGAGATAAGTCAAATTAGATTTTCTGGGAACTGAGAAGAGTTGGCATCATCAAATTAAACAAAGATATGTATAAAACCAATGTCTTGTTAAATTATTTAATAATTATTTGTTAGCTCGAAAACAAAAATACCACACTCGAGTAGACAAAGCAAGTTTATACGGGAATTGAAAACCTCAATAAATGAAAACAAAGAATTTTTTTTTTTTTGGGTTGTAATGGAAGAATTCTTCGCTTATCATATTAAATCATGAAGGGACTGGTACATATTGTGGATAACTCACCCCACAAGAATCTTAAAATAAAAACTGTGAACAACTTAAAGGTAGATTGTTAAATACATATAGATCTAGCGTCAACTTAAAATATAATTAGGTGACCAGTAAGCTACATACTTTATTATCCTCCCTTTATATATGTG
The DNA here is from genome assembly GCA_016808115.1 of Tetrastigma voinierianum. Classification (NCBI taxonomy): domain Eukaryota; kingdom Viridiplantae; phylum Streptophyta; class Magnoliopsida; order Vitales; family Vitaceae; genus Tetrastigma; species Tetrastigma voinierianum. Next base: position 255,386 of record JAEQBH010001151.1, on the reverse strand, counting down.
CTGGATGCGAACGTCCCAGACTCGTGATGGAAGCTTTTGACAACTTAAAATAATATTTATTGAAATACATCTATTTCTTTTATTGATTATTGATAATTTAATATCATTAACGGCGACATATCATTGGTAATAAAATTTTTGTTCTACAATAGTAACAAAAAAAAAAGAATATCCCTTCAATCTACACTAAAAATAAATCATAACTCAAATTTTATTGGTTCTCTAATTACTCAGTGATTTTCTTATAATGATACTGATCATACTAATATCCGAAAAGGATACTACATTATTGCAAGAATTAATAAACTTTAGCTAATATATAATCTTAAGTACCTGAAAAGAAACTAACATTGTCAATATATGTTTACAAATAACTAAAGTCAAAGGTTCACAACCATTGATCTGAAGACATAAACCAATAAAAGATTCTCGTCAACAATATTACACATCATCTTAATAAGAAAAATTCGAAAATTTCCTTTGATAGCAATTTGGTTACTCGTGTATGCTTTCATAAACTAATTGACATTTCGAGCTTTAAATATGTTGGAATATATTGCAAAAGAATGATTAAGCTTTCGTACATTTAGTTTTCATTTCATGATCCAGATAAATGTTTGAAATAAATACCTTAATCTTATAATTGTTAGGATCTTCATTGCTGGAAATTTTGAGCCACTATTTGGTCAAACAAAAACCAGGAAATTAAATGGCCCTCTTAAAGAAAAATTGAAATATCTCTATATATCACTATAAGATATGGCCTAATTATTTAAGATATTTATCAATTATTTTAAAACACCGACATTAATTTCACTCTATTTATCTACTAATAGATGGTTTAATGGGCCTTCAAAAGAACCCAAAAAAGTCCGACAATGATCGTAGCGAGAAATTTATAAATCAAACAATTAAATTCGCATAGGTCTTATTATTATCTGTGGTAATTAATCAAACAATTAAATTCGCATATCCCACCCCCTCATTATTTTCTGGAAAGACGTCACCAGTTAGGAAGTAACATGGCTTAATATACCACATTATTTTCACCAACTCAATAGATGGAATCGATTATATATGACAGAAAATAAGACATGAAAATATTTGCCAGCCGGCTAGCTATGAAATTCCACGCACGGACAGTTCATTTTTCAAGTACATGTTGGCAAGTCACTTGAAAGTGGTGGCCACGTACTTTACAGAGTACTCATATACATGCGTGGATCAATATTATGTATAATATTTGCCTCTGACTTTATCCCATATCATCATCTATATAAATACAAAATAGATGACCAAGAAATCACAAAAAAATAGAAAACCGGTCCTCGAACAAGAAGCGGGTACGTACTTGGCTCTTTTTTTTCTTTCCGGTTCAAAAAAAAGAACAAGAAGCAGGTACGTAATCAGAAACGAGCCTAGTACTTTTGGTACGTGGAGAAAAGCAGCAAGCATACACATAAACATTGGCAATGAAAACGAAAATGGAGAAGGGTAGGTCAATGGTAATAGTAATTCTATTAATGGAGTTGTTGTTGGTAACCAATGTGTGCATACGGAACGAAACGAGGACAACCGAGGGTTCTAAATCATTATCATCAACAACAGCAGCAACAGAAGTATTGATTTCCCTATCCAACAACCACTACATGAACACAAGCCCCTAGCATCATTCGCTTGCACGTCCACGATTGCGTTGTTCGGGTATCCCCTCCCTTCCGCCATTGGGAGGAGCACATGCGGGCCTGTCCTATCAAGGCTTGGCGGAGGAGTGGACCCAACCCACCTGGATGCAAATATTACTGAGCAACTTGACGAGAGAGCATGGCAATTCAAGATTCCTGATAGGTCATAAGTGAACTTGGACGTGAAGACCCGGAGGGTTTTGGATTCCCAGTATTATACCAACCTTGGAAACAATATGGGATTGTTAAGAACTGACGAGGAGTTGTATTACGATCCCAGAACGGCTCCCTATGTGTCAGTGTTGGGGTCCCAGCCCCAGATATTCTTCAGCCAATTCTCTGTCTCCATGACTAATCTTGGCAACATTGTCAATACTACTACTTCCACTGCCACTCGCTCCCAAGTCAGGATTAATTGCAATTATCAACCCCATTCGACCTGCCCTCAGAAGACCGGTAAATTCCAATTTCTAAAACTATGAAATCGTGAATTTCTGCTACAAAATCAGAATTTCGTTAAAATCAAATTTATTCTATATCTCACGATTAAACTATTTCACCGCTTGAATCATCCGAAATCTACCAAGACGAAATTTCGTCGACTCAGATACGGAAAGCTTGACATCGCTTTTCGATAAGATCGCTGAGCGCCGTGAAACGATTTCGACGAACGAAGTCATTGACATAACACGCACTACGCGCCATATGCAATGCAGCAGGAGAAAAGACGAAAATGGATTTACCGAGATAGTACCGACGTCAAAACCGTAAAAGAGGAGAGAACTGTATTAATTAATCAGTTTCCAAGCTGTAGTTAATAAAATACGACTAAGTGTTTATCTCCTCACACAAGAAAACTGAATCAAAACCAAGAGGCCAGCAGAACGTAAATGGAGGCTTTAGAGAGAGATTACCCTAATTTCTAAAATATTATGCTGATCCGACCGTCAAGTGTTTTCAGAGAGACAAGAAGGAGTTCGCCTATTGCAGCCAGCCACGCGCGTGACATCGACCTGAGGAAGTTTTGACAAACTCCTCGAGATATGCTTCTCCCTACTGGTTTTATTCCTCTTAAGTACTTTGTCGATGTTTGAGTCAAATGAGGCCGCAGGGCCGTTAATTCCATTCCCAAACTCGGACCGAATTGATAAAATTTTTAACACCAGGGAAATGGAGCGTACTGCGGATCGCTACTACCGACATTCGGGGTTGTTAAATCTTGAAATTTCAATTAAATCATGTATCGGGTTCGATGAGGCCTGAATGGCTTGAAATGCTGCTCACTAAGTGAACCGACATTTAGGATTTTTCAGAATAGTAACTCGAGGGTTTCACTATTCCTCAAACAAATATTCTTCAAAATATATTTCATACAAAACGTTATTGATCGAAATGATTCAAGTCACCGCCTGCTTGATCATTAGCCCAAGTGAGCTAATTCATAGATAAACGAGAATTTATACGATAATGATCAGGCGACGAATGTTTTGTAAATATATTTACGTTATATATTTACATGCTAATTGGGACCGTATTTGACTGCATACATGCATTTCATATGCAAATAACACCCTAGACTATAGATGTGTTGCATTTGCATGAGTCTTTGTAGAAATGGTTCGGCGGCTTGTCTAAAATGTTAATTATCGAGTATAGGGCCCAAACTAAAATATCAATCATCGAGACGCACCCAACTGATATACATCGAGGTAGTCCACAACAATATCAATCGCTCTGGAGACTACCGATCGGGATATATACACACTGAGGGTTATCCACAAACAAACAAAATAATAATTTCTACACGGAGTACTTAGCGAGCGTGAGGGAGCTCTGTGAGGACTCTGCATTTGTGACGCATTTAGCTGTATTATCCAAGCAGGATCACGTGATTCGCTTAAATGTGTTTATTTTGGAACATCGTGACCGCACTTAGGTGTAGAGAGCCCACTTAGTATGATTCCACCATCAGCATTAGCTCACTTCGTCGAGGATATTATTTTATGTGCACAGGAGCGTGCGAAAAAAGATTATATTATCCAGATCAAATGCAGAATATTAAGATTATATTTTATACATGTATTAGAATTCTCTACTTGATATATACAGATAAGAATTATTAACTTAACTATTTATTATAGCCAGATGCTTTTTACACATATTGTTACGAAGATTACATGCCAAGCCACGTTTTACTCCATGCACGATATATCATCCGTTTACACGCTTATACGCAGATCAGATTCAGAGCTCCCCGCGACAAAGCGAGACTAGAAGACCAGAGAAATTCCACTTCTCGAATAAGGGCAAATCGCACTTGATATAAAATTTAATTACTACACCAGAATTAATTCTTCAGATCTCTGGATGATTTAAACTGATTGCATCGTTGAATCGTCTCAAAATCTTAGCTAAGACGCAAAATTTCAGAATTTCTGAGGATAGTCCGAGTCAAGACGCTGGCGCATCGCCGTCAAGGCCAGAAATCGATTTTCGATGCGACGAAGGCACATAGAAAGCACGACTCTCAAGGCACCATAAGTAGATGAAAGAGAACGACGAAACACAACCGAGATAGTGTCGAATATCAACCGAGAAAGAGAGGACAAAATTGCAGAATTGCTGACCTGATTTAGTCGACTAGAAGACAAAATAAATAATAGTCATTCATCTCTCTTCAATTGTGTCAAAGCAAAACGTGGAGGCCATTTTTTGATGCAGCGAGCTCCAAATTTGAGTATTCTGTATAGGAAATGCGGGGCTTCTCTCTGTAGGTCGCGAGATCCGACCGTCGCCCATTTCTGAGCAAAGCATGGAAACGCTCTACGCGTGAGCAGCTACGCCATGACCTCGGCTCATGAAGTTTTTGACAACCCAAGAGGTAGGATTTTCTCCTACTGCTACTATTCCCATTTTTAGCTGCTTCCAATGCTTCTACTTGGCTTGCGCCGCGAGGTTGTACTGGACGGCCCCAAAACACTGGACCGACCGTTAGAATTTCTTGATTTTTCCCACCATCCGAGACGCCTTAAATTGTGGGCTGTGTAGTGTCTTTAATTCCGCACTTTGGCTTTAAATCATGATTAGACAAAAAGGCCTGAATGGGTCAGAGGATCTGGCCCCAAAACACGGACCGACTAGACTTTTGAGACTACGCTCCATGACAAATTGTGAACCGTTGTGGGCTGTCGTGTTAGAATTGTGTATTAAATTTATGTTTGTATGCATGAGACCTAATACGGCAACCTAAGGCTTTCAAAAAATCGAACTGATGTAGATGAGGTCGCTTCGCGGGACAGCCCCACTTCCCTCGCTTGGGACCGACCGGTGTTTTGTGATAATTTATCGAATAAATTATGCTTGCGATTAGAGACCTAATCGGGATGAAAAACGGCTCCATCAAGAGGAACCGATAGAAGTGTGGCTCGTGACAAACCCACTGCTCCTGCTTTTGGGACTGTAAAAGGGCCCCAAGCCAGGTGAAATGGATAGGAATTGTCCAAGCGTTGTGTGCTTGAAATGGTATGAAACGAACGTTTCATATGTGTGGAACTAGATAAAGTTAAGACATTATTTTAATGTGTTAGTTCAACGACACAATTACATGGAATTAAATTGTGTTATAAGCCATTGGAAATGATTACGAGTTGCCTGCCTACCTACATCAAGATGAGTGATGTGTTAAATTACGAGTGTAATTGTATTGATTGAAAATATGCATATTGTCATATTAAGTGTAAATTCGCTTTCAAAACTAGATAACGCATTTCATAAGACCGGGTAACCCCAGAAGCAAAAAGTGTTACATGACAAGGTATTTTATAAAAACCTGATATGGCATGGTGCGAATTTCAAAGATTTATATTCCCGAGAATCGTCGAGATGGGCCAATGTATCACTTTGATGAGGACCATGACAGCCGGAAGCTCAACAACCAATTCAATTTCTGAGGGTAGTCCCATATTTAACCGAATATTTCTAGTATATTTTCAAGAACAAAGTTTTGTTTTGAAAACACATTTTTCATACACATTAAGAAGGCGAAACAGCCTAGCGATGACTTTATTACTGCATGATCATGTAGACATTCAAGTAGGATCATGTATTTACTGAGTGTGTGTTTACTGAGCATCAGACCAAGACGAAGCGCGAGTGTTCCACTTGCATGATTCTCCCATCGGTGCCTGTACCACCCCGTCGTGGACCCCTTTATTTCAGGCACAAGGAGCGCTGAGGAGACAAACATTTCGAGGTTGATTTGAAGAAGCCTGGCCAGTATTGACGGTTCTTTTCTGACAAAACACGATTGTAATCAGAGATTTTAATATATTGCCAGATAAAAAAAACAAAAGTGTAATCAACCATGCAATTATCGGGAGATAATCGGAGAATAGTCAGGATATGTGTTTTAATGAGTATAGTTATGGGCCCATGGTCAGATTGATATATTGTATATACCGGGATTGTTCGTATGTGCTCACGCAGATTTTAATTAGGTAGATCTCCCGCACAAAGCGAGACTCATCGATTTTCTAAAGTGGCGTCTGCAACCCGACCTCCACTTGTATTCCGCTGCCGACGGAAACAACCCGACCCCGCTTTCGTGGGGCCACAAATGCCAGATCGTAGCATGACAGACACCAGAAGTGCCGGGCATGCAGCCTGTGATATGTAGTCAGAGCGTAGTTGCCCGGTTGGGGATTAATTCGCGTTGAAACTGATACCGCCACTGCATCGTAGCTTAGGTTTATAACAACAGCTTAGTGTCATAAGCTAAACATAATGATTACCTGTGGCTCTCGAGGGACTTCTGGGTCGAGCCACGAGCCCTTAGAACGTGGAACTTAGTATGTGGGAACCTGTGGATCGAGGAAATCAAGCTTGCCATAGTCTTTGAAATGTAAGAACATCACCACTATAAGGTGGTTCAATGATAAGTATAGTATGAGATTACCTAGAGCAAGACCTTAACAAAAAACTAGACACGACATGTGTAAGCCAGGTGTGATCATGGATCAATAATATCAGATATGTGTCAAAGCGCATGACATGTCATTCGTGTGATGTGAATTGTTTAAGTGGTATTATAGGTAGATAAAGACATAGGCATGTCGAACCTTAGGAGTTTGATAATGTGTACGGAACAAGAAAATAAGTAAAATAAATTTTCGAAAAAAATTTTATTAAATCAAATAAATTTGATAAATTCTTCGAAAAATAAAATTTTTGGAATAAAATTTTTGAAATAAAATTTTGTTGAAAATAATATTTTAAATGCTAAATTGATCGGCAGATACACCGAAAGTTATGTGTATGATTAGTGTCTCGGGCCGTGGTTATTTCAGAGATACCGTGATTAGATTTAACTACCATTTGAAATCGGAATCGCGCGATAGTCAGCAGAAATTATATGCATGATGAAATGCGATAGGAAAAAAAGGGTAAATACTAAGGTTATGGGTTAAGACCTAGGATTCGATATCGAAAGGAACAAGACATAAACCTTCTTAAAATAACGAATAAATCGAAATACTAATTCACACCACTTATAAAATGAATCCGGTCACCATGGTTGTCAAGTCTATTAGTAATCAAGATCCGCATTACTAAGACCGAAGGAGTTAAACGATTACCTCGAGCTCCTATAGCGTAGCTGAGAGTTTAGTCCCGACACAAGCTTCATAAACTGACATCGTAGGATCAATATCACCTGAGGATGCCACACCAGACTTAGCATTACGGACAAAAAGCCACATAAAGCCGTGGTCGAGCGTAGGTCGAGGTATACCACAGGATTTGCAGGTCGAGTCTCTGGTCAGCCGGGCAGATGACGGTTACCATCAGTCACAAACTCCTGACATATGAGGCGAGATCATCTAGAGGCAGATCTCATGGTACGTAGGATCGAGCGCACAGACAATTTCTGGATATGCATGGTACGCTCTACCTTGCAATTGTTGACTAGAGAAGGCTTAAATCGATGCATCATGTTCATTCATTAATGCATCTCAGGTGATAAGTTCAGCATGAGGCGGAGGCCTGTGGTGCTTGGCACATGACGAAAATTCTTCCTAGATGTGGAGAGATTTGATTTCTTAAAGATCAGAGTCACAACAGGCGTGGTGGACCTAGGTGGCAGTATTATGTCGGGCTGCCGATGTCAGTTTGACATATGAGACGACTACCATCGCAAGTTATCGTGACCAAATCCTTAATGAAATACCATATCGACACTGGCTTTGAAGCAGAAGCGCTACATACTATTACTATCGGACACAGATAGGTGAATTTATCGAAATTCTTTTTAAGGAGGGAAAATAAGACCTTAGAAATTCCAATTTTTAATAAGAAAATCGTGAATTTCGACATAAAATTTTAATTACTAAGCAAAGTCCGTAATTAATTTCTGCATTCCTGATGACAAAACGGATTATACCGTTGGAATCGCCTCGCGAAATCTAGTTAGCACGTAAAATTTCGTAATTTTCGAGATGTCGAGTCGGCACGTTTCGAGGCGACGCTGCCGCCGTGAAATCGATTGGCGACGAAAGCATTACAGAAAGTACGCATCATGTACATAAGCGTGTATGAGCAGTAAACAACGCAACGACGGTCGGCATAATAACATCAACCGGCAGTTATGACAAACTATAATTACGGGACTGATTTTACGACCAAGACAAAATACTACTAGTCATTCATCTCTTCAATTAGGCCAAAGCAAACGTGGAGGCCATTTTTGATGCGTTGAGCTCCAAACTGAGAGCTCTTAGAGAGAAAGTGCATTTCTCTCTGTGGATGAGATCCGACCGTCAGCCGGCCTCTGAGCAGCATGGAAGCTGCTCTACGCGGAGCAGCTACGCGCTGACCCGGCTTATGAATAATAACCCAAGAGGTAGGATTTTCTCCTCTCTACTCTGCGTTTTATTCCCATTTTAAGTGGTTTTTCCATGTTTCTATTGGCTCGAGGCCTGAGGTGGTTATGTTTCTGACGGTCCCAAAACATGGGACCGAATTGTTAGAATTTCTGGGGATTTTTCCACCATCCGAGACCGTAAATTGTGGGCTGCTCGTGTCTTTAATTCCAAAATTTTTGCGCTTAAATCATGTATCTGTATCAGTGTTGGTCTGAATGGTTGTAGGATCTGGCTCCCAAAACACGGACCGAATTGTGGAATTTTTGAGATTATCAATGTCCGTGATACCCGTAAACTGCCAGGGGCTGTCAGGTTAGAATTCGCGTATTAAATTCTAAGGCCGTGATGCACATCGAATAAGCCATGAATCTGCTTTCAAAATTGAACCGATAGATGAGTGGGTCGCCTGCGGATGCCCCACTTCCCTCGCTTGGGACTCGACTGGGTGTTTTGTGATAATTTATTGAATAAATTATGCTTCGTGATTAGGAGACCTAATCAATGAAAATCTGGCTCCATCAAGAGTAACCACGTAGGAAGTGTAGCCGCCCGGGATGTACCCCACTTCACTCTGCTAGAGACCGTAAAATAGTCCCTGCCATGTGAAATGGATAGAATTGTCCAAGTGTCAGGTGCTTGAAATGGTATGAAATCTAATGGCTTGATATGTGGAACTAGATAGGTTAAGACATTATTTTAATGTGTTAGAGTTCAATGACAGCCAAATTACAATGAATAAATTTGTGCTATAAGCCATTGAAATGATTAAGAGTTGCTCAAGCTGTAGCTACATCGGGTGATGAGGATGTGTTAAATTACAAGGAGCGAATTTGTGAGTCGATTGAAAATATGCATATTGTCATATTGTAAATGGTTTTGGAAAATGGCATAATGCATTCCATATGCACTAAACCAGGTTAGGTGTGAGCGCATGACAAGGTATTTTATAAAACTGATATGGTTGGCAAATACAGAATTTAAAGATGATGATTCTGAGAATCTGGGTCGGAGATTATTTCAACAAATACTTCTGGATGAGGACCGCTTGACTATTTCCTTAAAGCTCACCAACCAATTCACCCTGAGCAGAACCCATATTTTACCGAATATTTTATATTTTCAAGAACAAAAGTTTTGTTTTGAAATGATTATTTTCTCATACATGGCTTAGGAAAGTGTGGTGAGTCGGTGAGGATGCGTGGCGTGGGAATGATGTGTAGACGTTCAAGTAGGATCGTGTTACTTGGGTGTGTTTCTTTGGAGCATTGCATTGCACTTGGGTGGTGAGTAGCCCACTTAGGGCGATTCTCCTACTGAGCTTTAGCTCACCCCGTCGTGGGACCCCCTTTATTTCAGGTACAGAGAGCGCTCGAGGAGACAGCTCATTTTGAGGTTGATTTTGAAGAAGCCGGTTTGTGGCTTGATGGTTCTTTTGGACAAAACATGTATTAGAATTGTAGATTTTAATATATGTTTGTATAAACTAAAAGTGTAATCAACCATGTAATTATTGGGAGATAGTGGAGAATAGTTGTGATATGTGTTTTAATGAGTATTAGTTATGGGCCCAGTGGCGCGTATTGGATATATTGTATATATTGGATTGTTTGGGACGGAGTTTCATGCGGGTATTTTAATTAGGTAGAGCTCCCCCGTACAAAGGGAGACTAGATTTTCTAAAGAGAATGGCGTCGGGTAACAGGCCTCACTTGTATTCCGCGGAGTTGACGGGTAGTCAACGGACCTGGTTTTTGGGGCGTCCACGGACTACCTTTCGATTTTACGAAATTGGCGTCGTGTAACTCGACATTCACTTGTATTTCGCGGGGGTTCGGGGTGTCACAGCTTGGTATTAGAGCCCTGGGTATGGTGGCTACCTGGGAGGCGGGGGATTTGGGCTTAGGCCATAGTGGTCGAACATCCTGCCCATGGTGTGGTTCGATGTTGAGTTTAATTATGGGATTACCTAGGAAATCACGGGACCGAAACTAGGACCTTTGCATGCATGTGTTTGGTATGTTTTTATTGTGATTTGATGAAATGTTGTGTGATCATGTATGTATGATGCTGAATGTTTGTGTGCTTGGTAGGCGACTTTTATAGGCATGTTGGAAAAAACCTTAGGTTTACAATGTATGGCGAACGAAAGAAAATAAATAAAATAAATTTAAGCAATTTATTTTAATTTCATTAGAAAAAATAATAATAATAATATAGATGAAATCTAATTTTAATAAATTTATTGGTGTCTTTGGAAAAATGAAAGAAAATAAATAAATATTTTTTAGGTATTTTTCCGATGGTACGGAAAAAAAACGAAAAAAAATGGGCGGAGACCTTTGAAATGGAGCTCACGCCCATTTGAGCATAAGGTTGATTTGGTATTTGAGTGAGCTACTTGGCGCGCGAAGGTATGCAGCGAGGACACCTTGCGAAGCGCGCGGCACGGCTTTGTGGCCCCGAGGCGCGGTAACCGCAGCCTTAACGAAAGCATGGTCTGCTGAAGCGCGGGCGGGCCGGCACGGCCCAGCAGGCGCCACAGGTCTTTGGCGCGCGGCTCTGGCTGCCAGCGTAATGTATATGAGCAAGCCGCGGAGTGTAGCCGAGCGCGTAAACGCCGCGGCGGCACGAAGGCGCCCAGCGCCTTGGCATGGGGCCCCGAAACCTTGATGCAGGCGTCTTTGGCGGGCGGCAGTGTCTTTCAGTGCTTTGCCTCGGCTATTTAACTTGATTTCTATTTCGATCACATTCTGAGTAAATTTTTGGGAAATTTTTTTGAAAAAATAAAAATAAAAATAATAATAATAATAATATTTTGAAAAAAAAATAAAAAAATTAGACAAAATTTTGAAAAAAAATAAAATGTTCAAAAATGAAATTTTGTTAATCAAAATGATTTGTTTTAAAATGAAATGATTGCCTTGCATTGCTTATAAATGCGGGGACTTGATATATATGCAACGATTTTGTGTATGATTAGTGTCTCGAAATTTGTGTTTATGCCTTCAAGATCTTTGCGTGTATTTAACTTCCATTTAATTGTGTAGATGGCTAGTAGGGGCCCGAGGGGCGTGAGGGCGTCCACGGGAGTCTTGGTCGAGCACCACCGACATTTGGCCATTGTAGACATTTTGATCGACGGGCTGCTGCGAAATTTGTGGGTGTTGCAGCGGTACGCTATCGCACGGGAGCTAGCATAGCGGTGGTCGGGAGGTCCTAGTAACCTCCAGGATTTAGAGGCGCACCACCCTCAGGCCATTCACTTAGGGAGGAGACCCAGATGAATAGCGGACCATTGGTTTATATGAATCGAGAGAGCGTCTTGGAGGCTATGGAGTCACCTGATCGACGAGTCGGGTTCGTACGCATTCCAACTAGAGGCGAGGCCGGGTATGGTGAGATGGGCTAAGACTTCTAGAACTTAGAGGTTATGACATGGCGAGTTTAATTCATGGGTAAGTACTTTCAGAGGCTACGAGGCATGCGAGGCTCGGGGAGTTCCTAGAGGCTGACGGCGATGACTATGATGAGCTACGCGGCTAGATTCATAGAGGATTAGCCGTTTGCGATGATTACGTAATAGGCTGGCTTGAGGTGAGAGATTCGAGGAGTGGGTGGGTTGTCCGGTCGGGCGGGTTAATAGGACTCGCCTACGGGATATAGGATTCCATGGTTTGAGCGATACGACCGTAGAAGAGAGATGGAGGATGTCGAGCACTCGGGATGCGAGTGTTAGTGGTAAGAGGAAGGACAGTCGGTCTTCTTCCAGTTCAGGAAAGAGGCCGAGAGCTTCTAGTTCGCTAGGGTCCTAGAGTCGCGGCCATCCGGGTGAGGGACGAGATGAAGTGCCGTCGGGCGGACGAGATGGTGTGCTGCGGCACAGCCCGCCTTCCAGCGGAGGGTGTGCCGTCCACTCCATAGAAATCCCCAGCCGTTACCTCTAACGACTAGAAACTCCTATGAAGCGAAGCCGTATTGCTTGCTAAAACCTCCTATAAAATTTTTCTTTTATTTATAACTTAGGATTTGGTAAAATCTTAGCAGCGGAAAACTTTAGCGGCATGTGTTGCATATGAGTGTAATTCAATCCTGTATACATCGACTTATGCTAATCCAAACATAGCGTGTATGCAACACATTCTCCACAAGAGTGTATACTATGTACATACATATGGTCCAATATACATATTCAAAGTCTTTTCCTTACAAAATAATATTAATTTACAGCGCTATGTGATGTCGGGACAAATCCCCATTGTGCTCCAGCGCGTCTTGGAATTTTGTACCTGGAAAATAGTTTTAAAATGGAAAATAATGAGCTAAACGAGCTCAGTGAGTGTATGCTTTTATAAAATGTTTTGCTTTTCCGGAAAACATCTCAAAATGTAAAACTCTCTTTTACAAATATTTTCCAGAAGCTTTACTTTGCTTGTTTGCTTTAAAAGTTTCTAAAACTTTCCTTTGTTTGCTTGCTTTTGTACTTGCTTGCTTTTAAAAGTTTATAAAACTTTTAATACTTGTTTGCTTGCTTTGCTTTGCTTTTCTTGAAAAGCTTATAAAACTCTTATTTCTTGCTTGCTTGAAGTTTATAAACTTCTCAAAATTTCTCTTAACTTGCTTTATATTGCTTGAAAAGTTTCTTAAAACCTTTCACAAACCTTTTGCTTTAAAGTTTCTCAAAACTTTTTCATAAATACGAGAGACCTAGGCTCGACCGCTGCTGAAAGGAAATAAAGCGGGAGCACGGGCTCGGCCGTTTTGCTGAAATCCATGGGAGCTTGGCTCCAGCCGTCGTTTGAAATCCTAGCGGGGCACGTGGCAACACGTTTGCTAGGCTCTTGGAGCACGGGGCCGGGAACCAATGTTTATTTTTTCAAAGCGTATATCATGCTTGTAAAACATCGACCAACTTTGGGCTTTATTTTTTGCTTCTTTGTACCTAGTGAACACGGGGCACGTGCATCGGCCAGAGTGCCGGTGGAAGGACCTGTGTCCGCATCACCTTTTCCGGTGAATATGGTGGAATTGACTTGGGTCGCCATCACCATAATTTAGTTAGAGCTCATATATATACTCACATGCGTGCCACGGTCTCCTTTAAATGCATGATGTGTCCCTAAGTTTGCTTAGGCCGAACCAAAACTAAAATGCATGTATGAGACCCTAACTCCACCGTGCACGTACGGAATACTTCTGACCGATTTGCTTGCTTAGAACTAGGGAAGGCCTGTTTTTTGCAATTATTCTTTGCTTGCTTGCTCTTTGTAAAATGGTTTTACAATTTTAAAACCATTGCCTTGCTTGCCCAAATGGTTTAATTATTGAAACCATTTGCTTACTTAACTGCTTGCTTGAAAAATGGTTTAATTATTCAAAACCATTTACTTACTTCTTTCTTTTTCAAAAATGGTTTAACTGAAAACCATTTGCTTGCTAATTCATTGCTTGCTTCTTGAAAATGGTTTGCAATCGAAACCATGAAATCTGAGTGTAAAGCAGGTTTATAATAATAATAACAATAATACACTAGTATTTGGAAAATGAGTTTAGAACACTCACCTCTTGGCGCTGTAGCGAGCACGGTTAACTTTTCCCGCCTTTGCTTTTTAACCTACACACTCGGCCCGAATCTGGCAAATATTAGTACTCGTAATCCGCGTAACCCAACTTACTTCTAGCGCGGTATGCGCTCAGAATATCGCTTCGCCTCGGCGGCGAGGTACGCTACGTTTTCGTCGAGTTCTAATCTTATTCGAACCTATCTTAATCATTTAATAAGATTCCTAAACTATCGGTGTATGAATTAGACATGATACACAAAAACAGCATTCTAGGCATTTTGGGCACACCTGTACCGATGCCTTTGAACATGTACCGGTACACTGGCCTCGGTGGGGGTGTGCGTACACCTGTACATCATCTTAGGTACACCTTGCACGAAATTTTGCCCCAGTTTGCTTCTTTTGCCCACTTTTGCTACCAATTCTCTCTCCATACAACTTCTATAATTCATAACACCTCCAAGAAACATCATGGAAATCATCCGAAAACAACTCCATGACACTTGAATTGGTGCTTTGGAACCTCAAACCACAAAACCCTAGGTGAAAATCCAAGAACTCTACCTAAGGTCCACCAATTCTTTTTTTAAAACCACATACTTTTGATGATTCCATGTTTGTTTTCCACCAATTGGGGTTTTATTCTCATAACCCCAAAAATTTAAAGGTTCATGTGATCTTTGCACAAAACCTAGACCAAAGGAGCATCTATTCTCCTTACCAAGGCCCTAGGAATCCAAAATATATTTGATTTTAAGACAAACATACCTTGATCTTGGATTTCTTCTCCTCCTCCTCCTTCTTCCTCTTCTCTTCCTCCTCTTGGCTCTCTCCTTCTCCTCCTACGGTTTGCTTGGGCAACTTTGAGACCAAAATGACATTTTGGTTTTATTTCCCATTTTTATATTTTCCACTTTCCCTTAATTGCAAATTTAGCCCTCAACACTTTAATATTGCAATTGTAACTTATTTTATTTGTATTGTGGCCCATCTCTACATGTTTGATGCTTTTTCATATCCTTTTTGCTTAATGACAATTGTACCCTTGCACTAGCACCAAAATTTCGGGTTCCATAATTTATCATTTCCTAATTTCATCTCAAATATTCTGATGGGTCGCGGTACTCTTATACACCCTACAGGTATCATGTCACATACACTTGCTCTCGGGACGGGGTGTTACGGCCCTGCCATTGTCGGTGACTGGACATGAGGCGGGATTGCCCCGACGGGGATCGAGTTTGGGGCGGCACGGTCGGTCGATGCTTGAGATAGGAGGATGCGATGCGTTCTCAGCGGCCGCAGTGCGAGGCGGAGGAGCGGTCTCGGTTCGGAAGCTCGCGGGCACCCACATTTCACGGCGGGCGAGAGGCGGTATAGGTAGGGCGGGCGAGGCCTGACGGGGGACATCGAGGTCGGGCGTGTCCTGCTTTGTCCGCGTTTAGTCAGCGGATCAACTAGTTATCGAGTGCGTTTTTGCTATCGCATAAATTTAGAGTGTTATTGATTCTTGTGTTTTCACATTCATTCATTGCTACATCCCGGTTGTGATCGAGTTGGGCAGGGTTGAGACCTTAGGAGCCTTTGTATGTGAGTTCTCCTAGGGATTAGAGGGGCGAGAATAGAGAT
Source organism: Tetrastigma voinierianum (assembly GCA_016808115.1). Lineage (NCBI taxonomy): Eukaryota > Viridiplantae > Streptophyta > Magnoliopsida > Vitales > Vitaceae > Tetrastigma > Tetrastigma voinierianum. The sequence goes on along the minus strand of JAEQBH010001151.1, from coordinate 239,594 downwards.
GATATGTCGGGTTGCGGTTGGAGATCTCGAGGACTCTACTCACGGTGGACACCGAGGATCATGGACATATCGAGTTAGTGCTGTCCCCGGGGGATGGATTGGGCGACGACTTACACAAGGTCGTTATCGATTGTGAGCGTAGGAGGGTTACAGCCTACACGCAGAACGGTACTCGTGGTGTTTGGAGACAAAAACGTATTTTGCCCCAGACAGTATATGAGTCCAGGTGTCAGGGGCAGTTAGCGGGTTGGCTAGCGAGCCTTACCCTAGAGGACGAGGAGAGACTAGACTTAAATCTACCTCGAGTAGTATCTCTTGCAGTATGTGGATGTTTTCGGATGAGCTACGGACTACCTCCACGAGAGGGTAGTAGACTTGGTGTCGAGAGTTACACCTGGTACTTCACCCGTTTCTATGACTCCGCATAGGATGGCACCGGTTGAGGTCTGGGACTCAAAGTCCGGCTCGAGGCTCTTTGGACAAAGGGGTTCATAAATGACACTTCACCATGGGCGCTCCCGATTATTTGCAAAGAAGAAGGGACAAGACCCTTCATTGTGCATTGACTGGAGACAATTGAATAGGGTTACGATCGAGAATCGGGTACCCCGTCACAGAGATTGACGATTTGTTTGATCGGTTGAGAGGAGCGCGAGTCTACTCCAAGATGAACCGCGGTTACCATCGGAGTTGAGGGGTAGGGATACAGATATACCTAAGACAGCGTTTAGGACGCGTTATGGGCACTTTGATTTTACGGTGATGCCCTTTGGATTGACGAATGCGCCAGAAGCATTCATGGATCTCATGCATAGGATATTCCAACCCTATTTAGATCAGTTTGTAGTAGTCTTCGTGGATGACATCTTGATCTACTCCCAGTCAGTGGGAGCATAGGTATCGCGAGGATCGTTTTACGGTTGTTGAGGGACCATCAGGCACATGCGCCCGAGTTCGATAAGTGCGAGTTCGACTTGCGGGGTGAGATTTTTTAGGACGCGTGGTGTCGTCGGGAGTGTGGTCGACCCAGAAGGTCGGGGCCGTGATGAGTTGGGAGAGGCCGAAGTCAGTCTTCGAGACACGTAGTTTCTTGGGATTGGCTGGGTATTACAAGAGATTCATTGAGGATTTCTCCATAATAGCAACACCTATGACTAGGTTGACCCGGAAGGAGGTCAAGTTTGAGTGGGATGACTGATGCGAGGAGGCATTCCAGGAGTTGAAGAGGAGACTTGCCCGGCTCCCATCTTGATAGTCGGACGGGGGACATGGAGTACGGTGTATTGATGCCTCGAGGGGCGGATTAGGATGTGTTTTGATGCAGTTAGGGAGGGTAGTAGCTTATGGTTCGTAGATTGAAGGATCACGCGAAATTACCCCACACGACATGGAGTTGGCGGCGCGTAGTCTTCGCCTTGAAGATTGGCACCACTACTTATCACGGGCGAGGGAGTTCGAGGTGTACTCAAACCATAAAAGTCCGAAGTATATTTTCACGCAACGGACCTCAATATGAGGCAATGCAGATGGATGGAGTTCCTGTGAGGATGCTTCACAGGATTTCACTTTGCATTACCATCCCGTGTGGGCCAACGTGGTGGCTGGATGACCGCCGGAAGTCACGAGGAGCATCGCAAGGTAGTTTCCTTCGGGAGTGGCAGATGTCTCAGACTGTGGATACAAGGCGATAGCCAGCATACCGTGTACCTGGGAGCTGGCGGCTACAACTGGGCTCTCGCTGAAAGCAGAGTGATTGAGTCCCAAGTATGTGGATCGAGATAGCGGTCCATCGTGACCGAGTACGTCAGTACGTGACAGGGCTGAACCGCTTCACGATGGTAGCCCTTCATAGGGACGGTAGTGGTCTTGAAGTCACCGACATTTGAGAGAGGAGATTCTCGTGGAGTTTCACTGCTTCTCGACATCGTGGCATCCGTGTGGAGTCCAGATGTACCAGATCTTCGCCGCCGCACTATTGGAGTGGATGAAGAGATTATCGTAGGGGACTTGTTCGACGATGTCTCACATGTCGCCAGTTAAGGCCGAAAGCACCGTGCCGCCAGGCTACTCTTCGCCCATTGAGGTGGCCGGCGGGTAGCTGATATTGTCACACTGACTTTGTGACCCACTCGCCACTCTGACGCAAAGCAGGCATGACGCGGTATGGGTGATAGTGGACCGGCTCACGAAGTCGGCACATTTTCTAGCCATGCTGATGACCATCGCCTTGGAGAGATTCTGCTGGTTATACCTTCGAGAGATAGTCCTGCTACATGGAGTACCAATATCCATAGTGTCGGATAGGGACCCGAGGTTTACGGCACACTTTTGGAAGAGTTTCCAAAAGGCTATGGGCACACCTACCGACGATGAGTACAATACTCCACCCCCTGACAGATGGTCGGCCGGGAGGACACATGTGTATTAGAGGACATGCTACAGCGCATGCGCCTGATCATGGCAGCCGAGGAGACGGTTCTATGGAATTCGCGCCTACAACAATCAGCTTATTAGCGAGTATACAAACAAGACCGTACGAGGCACCATATGGGAGGCCATGCCAATCACCTATTTGTTGGACCGAGGTGGGAGAGAGCTCCATCATTGGTCCTGATTTGATTAGAGACACCTCCGAGAATGTGAGTTGATAGCTAACAAATGCCTTTCTCACAAATGTAGCCAGAGAGTGAGCTTATGCTGACAGCGACGCCGACCCCTAGAGTTCGAGGTCGAGATCATGCCCTCAAGGTGATGCCTAAGAGGGCGTAATGCCCGCAAGCGTGGGAAGCTATCGCCGAGATTCATAGGGCCTTTCGAGATACTCGAGAGGATAGGCATTGTAGCTGCACGGCTATTTGCCGCCTGAAGATGTCGAGTCCACGAGGTGCTTCACTGCCCATGTTCGAAATATACTCCATCCGTGTCATGTGGTGGATTGGGGATGATAGGAGGTTGACACTAGATGAGACCTTGAGGAGGGACCAAAGGTGCATTTTGATAGTTGTGATCGTTTTGCGACGCAAGACCGTGAGGCGAGCGAGGGTACTACTGAGGCACTACTATTTTATGAGTCCACGGAGCGCGAGACACGATGCAGCCACCTATCCTCTGTTTAGGGATGAAGGTACGTGCTTAGTCGCGAAGATTTATATGATCAAGCATGCATGGTAGAGTGCACGTTGCATATGCATGTGAGTGATTGTGATCATCCTAAATTTCGGGACGAAATTCCTTTTAAGGAGGGGAGAATGTAAGACCCGAGAAATTCCAATTTATGGAAAAAGGGCAAAATCTTAATTTTGGTTACAAAATTGTAATTTCGGTTAAAAATCTGAAATTTATTCTCTAGATCTCGATGACGAAATCTGATTTCATCATGGAATCGTCTCGTAAATCACAGCACGTAAAATTTCACGTCGAATTCCGAGACGCTTCTGAGTTGGCACATTTTTTCGAGGCATCCCGTTTAGAGTGCCGAAACGATTTTCATGCACAAGTCACATATAACACGACTCATGCCATAAGTGCATGAGTAGAGAAAAGATGAAATGACACCAGATAGTGCCGAATGTCAAACTGGAAGAGGGATGATAATCTGCATACCTGGAATTGTCTGCTAGAAAAGACAAAATATGACTAGGTTTATCTCCTCATATAGCAAAAAAATGGGGAATTGAAAACCAATAGCTTCAAAACGTAGTAAATGGAGGTTTTAGAGTGATTACCTGACTTCTCTCTAAAATATCGTGCGATCCAACCGTCGGCAGTCATCGAGACAAGAAGGAAAGCTGCTCTACGCGGAGAGGGCTACGCGTGGATACCAGATTTGAGGAGTTTTGACAAACTCCTTGAGGTAGGGTTTTCTCCCTACTTGGGTTTTATTTCTTCTTTAAGTACTTTGTCGATGTTTGAGTCGAACGAGCTACTTAGGTTGCTTTTGATCTGGCCCCAAACTCGGACCAATTGATAAAATTTCGAACACCAAATGGAGTGTACTGACCGCCAAGTCCGATTTTGGGTTGTTAAATCTTGAAATTCCTTTTGTATTAAATCATGTATTGCTCTGATGAGGCCTGAATGGTCGTGAAATGCGGTCTACTCAAGCTTAACCGACTTGATTTTCTTAAGAAGAACTGGCTGGTTTCACTATTCCCAAACAAATAGCTCAAAATATATTTTTGTGTGAAAAATGTGTTTGATCGAGTGATTCAAGTTGAATTGCTCGTGTTTTTTGATCATTACCAAGCTTTAGCTAATTTTGATGTATGAAATAAGAATTACATGACATGATTGTGTGAATTGAATGTTTTGTAAATATATGCATGTTTATATATTTACATGTGAATTAGACTATATTGGAATTGGCATACATGCATTCTATACGTACTGGAACATCCTAGGACTATAGGAGTGAGTGCATGAGATGAGTCTAGAGAAAATGGTTCGGAGGGTTTTCTAAAATGTTAATTATCGAAGGGTAAATTAAACTAAAAATACTCACCCGTTTGAGACGGCCCAATTGATATACACTCTGAGGGTATCCACAACAATATCAATCGTCTGAGACGGCCCAATTGATATATACACATTCTGGGAGGGGTCATTCCACAAACAAACAAAATAATAATTCTTATAATGAGGCTTAGGCGAGCGTGTGATGGAGTCGGTGAGGACTCCTAGTACGAAATGATGAGTTAGACATTCAAGCAGGATCATGCATTTGCTTGAATGTGTGTTTATTTTGGAACATTGCACCGCACTTAGGGTAGAGAGTAGCCCACTTGGGCGATTCCAACATCGAGCATTAGCTCACTCCCGCGAGGGATATTATTTTACAGGTACAGGGAGCGTGCGAGGGGACGGCTCGTCCTAGAGACCGAGGTTGTGAAGAAAGCCGGGTTGTGGCTTTGATGATTTTATACATGTATTAGAATTCTCTAATTTTGATATATGTGTTGTATAAGAGTAAATTATTAACTCTTAGAACTATTGGACATAGTTGGTATGTTTTACAGATATTGTTATGAGTACTGTTTATGGGCCCAAGTGGCCGTTTTACTCATGTGATGATATATTGGACTGTTTGGGACAGTTTATACAGGTATTGTATTTGGGTAGAGCTCCCCGTACAAAGGAGACTCTACCCGATTTTCTGAAGTGGCGTCGGGTAACCCGACATCCACTTGTATTCGTGCAAGCTGACGGGTAGTCAACGGGACCCTGCTCGGGGGTGTCACACCGGCTCTCTTTCACCTCTCTACTACCACTGAATTCAATTATAATTTTGTAATTGATTATGCTCAAAATTCATTTATCAATCATTAAATCACAATGCTAGTAACGTCATCCCTTGCCGTATTGTTTGCATTTAATAATAAAAATCCCTTCACAAAGCAAGGGAGCCAGTGAAAACATGGTCAAAGCAAGCACGATAAATATTCGTGGACAAACGTAAAATAGAAAAAGGAAAATAATTACTGTTTATGCAAATTTTTGTCCTAAAATAAAAGAACAACAAAAAATGGAACAAATAATAATTTTATAAATAAAGTGAGTACAACATTTAAGAAATTCTTTTAACAAAAGAATTTGAATCCTCTAATTCTTTTCTTTTGAAGACTTGATCCAAACAACTCAGCAACTTGATCTTGGATGAATGGGACTTGTGTTTCAAGGGCTTTAAAGGCTTGATCTTGAAATGAATGAAATTTATGCTTCGAGAGCTTTAGAGGCTTGATCTCAATGAATGGAGTTTGTGCTTCGGGGCTGTAGAGGTTTGATCTCAATCACTTTTGATAATGTATAAGGATTTAGTTTAAATGTCTCAAGGGCTTGATGCTTGTTCTTGAAGCATGGATATGGAAGATCTTTAAGACTTTGAGTGCTTACTTTGACGGAGCTTCTAGCTTGGATGCTTGCTTTTGAGTGTCTGAATGCTTATATCCATTTTTTGTGCCTAGAAACTCCTATTTATAGAGTTTCGCGTATGTAACATTGTCTATTTGTAGACATTTGTAATCTCCTTAAGTGATAAGAAGCATAATTTTATTGACTGTCATATCATGAATAATATTTTTCATAACAGACAATCACAAATGGTAAGACATAATTTGGTGTATCTTTTATTATACAAATTTGATTTTCTTGATTCTAATAACACAAAATTTATTTATTGATCATTAATAATTTAGGTGGATAAATAACATGGCGGCGTATAATTAGTAATAAAAATTTCTAATTCTATAAATATTCCCTCGAGACTTAGTCACATTGATGACATGAATATTTTGTGGCTAAGCTTGGAAATTTCAGCAAGTTGTTAAATGATATTTTGGATGACCTTAGTTAGATTTTTGCTTTGAAGCTGTGGAATGTTAGTTGGCCCTGACTCCACAGTATCCTTTATTATTCCCATATTTTGAATTTGGTTGCTGTACTAGGCATAAAGTAACACTGGTTGCAGCTAAGCCAAGGATTATGATCCGCAGTTCCATTAACTCCTGTGTTGTAAGATTCATTTGCATGTCATGTTCTCACATGCATAATAAACTAGCATTGTAGCTGCATCATAACTGGATATTGGCAGGCTACTTTGTCTTCAAAATTTTTCATGCCATGACATGTGTCAACTTATAGGATTCAACAATTTAATTAGACCATCATACCACTACAAAAAACATGATATATAGTAGCAAACTTTTGGTAGGGGTTAACAAAATTCATGGCTAAAAGTACATACAACCTACTTTTAGTCGGAACAATGAAAAAACCGCTACTATATATAGGGTTAATAGAGACATTATTTTAGGCCCGCGGCTAGATACAACCCAATAGGCACGTATGTCTTAAGCCCGCTGCTATTTCCAGGGTCTTACCGCCACTACTGCATAAGTAGTATATAGAATCCACAGATCTTTCCCGCTCGTTAAGTTTGTCCTTCACCCCCGCCAACACACTTACCCCTGTGGACTCCACAAAAACAATCTGTCTCGATGAGAACCGCGTCCAAGCACTTGAACAATCTTTGCAAAGGATCCAATCACCATCAAACCCCAGTCGAGCCCATTGGCACACGAGAAAAGCCCCGAGAATAGGAGGGCCGCAGGTGGAGGCTCGATCTCCTCCGGCTCCTCAATCTCCTCCTCCACCTCCATCAGAATCGAGTCCACGTTCGGTTCCAAGACACCGACGTCAGCGGCTGTATGTGCGGTGGAGACCACCTGAACAGCCCTCTCGATATCATCATTTTCACTTCCCACTCCCAAAACCCTAATTACCAAACCTCCACTCCAATTCCCCAAAAACCCTCCCGTTTTTCTCTCTTATACTTCAAAATTCCATACTCACAACACTCCCAATACCCTTAGAAACCCATCCCCACACCCGTTCTCATTCGATCCGCTGCCTAATTCGTAATAGAATCCAAATCGTTCAGCTCACCAAGAGAGAGGTCTGCTTTTGTATGCACTTCCACAGTACCAATTTCTGGAAACCAACTTAGCCGTCTCAGCTTCCAGACTCGCTATATTTTCAACGAAGGCGAAGAGAGAGGAAAGAAAGACTTGACCGCCGGCAACGTGTCCTTGCTGGTCACCTCAATTGATGGTTCTGACATCGTCTATAAATTCGACGCCCTCCCATATCACACTCCTTCATGCTCTTGAAATCGCCCTTATTCAGGTACTATAATCTAACTAACCCATCCAAGGTTTTCAGATTTCTACTTGAAAATTATCCCTACTCTGGTTGATAAATGATTTTTTTTTCCTATAAATTTATTTGTTTATGATCGATTTTTTTTTCTCAGGAAAAAAAGTTGTACTTGAATGTTTGATTGGAGAAGATAGAGGAGTATTATAGGGTCAAGACATGGGAATTGTGGAATTTTCCATGCGAATGATAGGTTCGATGATGTTGAATTGAGTAGCGTGGCCAAGAATATTGGAGACCACATTTATGGTCATTTTGGTAGGGTTTTTTTTTTTTTTGATTCGGCGTATTTGAATTACTATTTGCTTGTCATTCTCGTGGCGTTGAGAATAGATTTTCTGTTTGGCTTCCCATTTAGATGACAAGAAGCTTCAATCAAATGTATTATGTAATTATGTTGTTTGTTGTGTTCCCTACCCAACGCCATGGGATTAGCTTCCCCCTTTCTGCGAACTAACATTTCCTCTTGGCTTCCCTCATTATTCATACCTCAATCTTGTCACAATTGTCTACTCTAATCATTCTAACCCTTCAAAAAATTTGACACAGTAAAGCTTATTTGACACAATTGTAGTTTGTTGTGAGGTTCTCTGTAAAAATCTGCATATAGAAAAGATTGTCATTTAAAAAATCTGTATGAAATAAGGCTCTAGTTGGAGACGCCATAATAGCTTAGATTCACGTTTAAATATCATGCAAATAGCCCTAGGCTTTCCATGTAAAAGTTCAAATTTATATTCTAGGTTTCATAGATAACTTGGTGCAAGAAATAGCAAGAAGGAACTAATTTGGAATTGGAAGAAACACACATAAACATGCAAGGAAATATGGTATTAAACAAGTTGGCCCGAATTTCAGCAATATATTATACATGAAGGTTTGCCCCATTTTCTATGTCAAAGTTGCACGGACATGCTACTCACATCACCCCCGCACAGAAGAAATTTAAAATTTTGGTTATTGCTATTATGTTTTCTTTACCTCCTTTTGTGTATTTTTGCTGGCCGAAAGATGTTCTCAAGAAGATGGATAAGAATTGGTACTCCCTCGCCAAAGTAAATTGGAGGAAGATTTAAAATCAAGTATGGTACCGAGAAGCGGAGATTAATACGGGAGCGATCGGAAATCGCCGCTAGCTTCCACCTGTAGGTGTGTGTGGTGGTGGTGGTAATATTTCATTCAAATCCACTTCACATGCTCTACTCGCCGATGATTGCTCTCGTGCAGTGTGACCCAAGAGTTTATGTACTTGGGAAGCTGAAACAAACATAGATGTGGCTGTTCTGCTTGCTGTATTAAGATTTGGTTCTTGAATTTGGTAAATTTTGACGCTGATATAGGGGGATGAGGCCAGTCAGAGTTGTGATGTTTTCCATCACTTACCACCACCATGTCCATCACTCTCCCTCCACTGCCTCAAAGCTTTCCAAATCATCCACACCCCAGAACTACATGGATGATTCTAAGGAACTACATGGATGCTCAATACTATGGGAAATTGGCATTGGAACACCACCCCAAAACTTTCATCATAGGGATTGATAATTGTACTTCCACCTTTTGCATGCCTCTACCAAATTTCATTTCTTAGTGAGTTCTACTTCACTCTCCAAAATCTATATGTTACCCTTTTATACTTTCCTTAATACATAATTGATTAATTCATTCAACTTTGTATAAATTGCTCGCTTTGTATCTCAAGCATAAACACAATGCCGCCAATATATGCTGATCTCGGGGTAATTTATCACCCTTAGATTTTTCTATCAGATATATGCTGGTTCCATAATACTTATGCTCAACTCTTTCATGAATCCAGGAAAAGAATGTAAAATACATTATGGGTCAGGATCAATTTCTGGTGTCTTCAGTCAAGACAATGTTCAAGTTGGGAGTCTATCTATAAAAGATCAAGTGGGTTCTTAGTCTTCCGGTTCAGTTTCATTCTGTCCCGATACTCACCGTTGGATACATTGATGGGTCAGACTGCATTCATGTCTGTAGTTTTATCGAGGCCACGTGAGAGGAAAGCCTGCATTTGTATCAAAGTTTGATGGGATTCTCAGGCTTGATTTTGATGAAATTGTTGTTGGGAATGCCACACCAGTTTGGTATGTCTCTTTGAAAATTGTTATTATTTTCTTCCTTGCGCTCTTGTTTCAGTGGATTGAGGAGGCCCGATATTTGCTTTATCCCAGCTCGGGTTCAACCTGCTTCATGGAGTCTATATTTTTTCAGAAGTGTTAATTCAGAAGCTTCAGGTAAGTATCTGCCATTGCCATTCATCAATATAGCCTTTAATTTGCAAACTAGTGCTAGATTTCCATTATATGTTGAATGCATACCAGCGAATGCATATGCTGAGGCAAAAGAAACTAGTGAAGAAGATGAGGCAGAATTGTCCTATCCCTCATTCCGTATGAGGACCGATAACACATGCATAGATGTATATGGAGTTGTTAAGAAGGATAGGAGGCAAATACCAGAACAAAAAAGGAGCCATTTATGCGCCATTTATGAATCTTATTACTGCCATTTATGCGCCATTTTTCCACAACAGAAACCATTTATAAAGCAATTGCAAGCCTTCTAAGCATCACCTAAACACTTTCCCTCACAGAGTTCAATCTTCGCTGATTCCATCCAAAATTTTCAAAACAGGATCCGGGGTTCGACACTACCGGTTACTGCTCTAACCTCTCCATAGTTTCAAATTTTTAGGTTAAAATGTAATTTAGCGCCTGAATCTTGTAATTGTCACCACTAAGAGGTAATATGTTCTTAAAGTAAATTTTGAAATATATGGGGTGCTAAGCATTAACTTTGCCTTCCTATTTTTAACTCTTCTTTGGTGAAGATAAACAAGCAACGTAAGATAAACAATGGAAAAAAGACAAGCTCTAGTTCTATTCGGTTCACTATTTTCTCAGCTTGATCCTCAAAAAATATGGCTAAAGTACGTCTATCGAGTCTTAATCTATTCTTCTAAATTATATTTCCTTCTACTTTTCTTAAGAAATGTATCCGAGGTTGAGGATCGCATCGAAGTTCTAATTTCGAATCTCCGATCATTATTTGATGCCATAATATAATGGATTATTTTCCCGCTAATTCTAGTAGTTGCATGTTTCAAGTCATTTTGGTGTTTGGTTTCGCCTTTACCAACTTTCCCGACAAATACTCATGTTATTAAGAATCAATCTAATTAACACAAAATCTTTGTCAATCCAATAACTGAGCAGAGGCAGCCAAGGTTATAGTTTCACTCTTTTTAGTAATGTAAATCGCTGAACTTGTCAAACACAGGAACTTAAGTAGCATATCTGAGTCGGCGATACTATTACTTCGCCTCTCAAGCGAATAATGCCGCTTAAGTATATTAAAACAATTATCCAACCACAGTTAAGATCCACAAGAGGGTAAGCACATGATCTCGTGGTCGTCAGGAGCATTGTTCAGCACTCTAGGATTACACGCTGATTGACATTAATGTTTCACATACAAATTCTATGGAGCAAATCACAAACAACCCGTTTACGTAATATGCAAACACAAGTGGTACTCCGCTCTCACTTGAACATCCAGTGACTCGCGATCCATTAATTGTTCTTCTCCACTTCCACTCTCCCTTCCCCACCCTCAATATTAATAAGAACCGCGATGTTTACTACAATATTGCCATGAACTGAGCAGTTCCGGTGTCTCGATAACATATAGCGACTGAACTCGCCAAGGCATACATTAAAAGAAAAGATGCTTTTCTCACACCATGCAAGAAAAAAAGTTACTTATAATGAATGTGGGATTACGGTTTATTTGCATGATGATCGTGTTGAACACATAAAAAAATTTCTTTCTTTATTTGGTCTACCAACACTAACCAAGTTGTATATCTCATTCCTCAGAAATTTATTTGCAACCTTCTCGTTATTCCATCATGAAAACTGTATCTCACTATGAAAAGCAGCGCATCTTCATTCTCACTTCGAGTCTAGTTTTAGGTCTCGGTATCGTGTGGAAAAATTAATCTTTGGACATGGGTAGCTGACTAGGTTGTTTAAGTAAAAATTTGAACCGGTTTCTATGAAACTAGTTAGTGCGCGTAAATTCTCAGGGCTAGTTTTTCCATGAGAAAATTTAATCTTTGAGCATAAGATGAAGAAAATTTAATATGTTCCTATGTTTTTTCAAGCGGTAAACTACATAGATTTTTTTTTTTTTGCTCCTCCCACAATCTATGATGTTTTAGATGAATAAAAGGATTTAGTATTTTCTTTACCCAGTGTTCAAGTTCAATCTAGCAAAGTTGCTATTAATCCAAAAAAGCGAAAATATTTAGCTCGCGATAAGGCAATCCTATGGCCGCGGCCAACCTTAAACCATGGCTATAGAGCATCCTGGTACATGACGACAAAACTTAGCAGATATAGAGCATCCTATGGCAGCAGTAAACTAAAAATGTGGCTATAGACGGTCTTATAGCCTCGGCCAGCCTTGGACATGACTGGGCTATGCTTGTGAAATATAGCCTACAGTGGGGTCGCCCCATATTGCGACTATGGCTTGACGTGTTGATCGCCCGCCCCGCATTCGTCTATATACCATATGGTGACACCATTTATTTTGCATCTGCGATTTGTTTTATTTGCGACTAAATGCTATAGCTGCATTACTTATTACATATTTCTTGGTCCTTGTTGACATAACCTCCCATTCTTGTAGTGTACGTTTATTAGGCCCATGGTGAGAAGTACAAAAGTAATGGAACAAGTGCTTTCCTATTGATTGCAACCTCTTTTAACAACATTCAAATCAAGAAAAAGTCCTAAATAGGGGTATTAAATTCCCTTTCTTCCCCACTATGTGATTATATTCTTCATTCCAATACCGAATAAAAGAGGAAGGATACCATTTAGTGCTTATAATTATTTGAGGTTTATACTTGTGAGCCCCAAAGCTAGGAAATTCCCTAGTTGACAACTTGAATCAACCGTGGAGATACTACGTGGATGTCGGGTTACCCGACCTACTCACAAAAATCGAGGCGAGTCTCCTTTGTACGGGAGCTCTGCAACGTACAACCTGTCTGATAATCAGCCAATGACCCCGCGTGAGTGCTGCGTGCGAATAAAATAATGGCCACTTGGGCCCACAAGTCGATCTCGAACATATAAGCACATGACTATAAAACCATAGTCCGTAGAGTTTAAATTACATCACTCTCTTATACAAATAATTACAACCCATATATATTTTACAAAATATATGTAAAACCTATTAATCCGACTTTCTTCATATGTGCGATCCAGTGCGGGTCGACCGTGCGCACGACACAGTACTGAGGGGGTCCCAGCGGGGTGGCTTGAAGCCAGTGGTGATAATCTCCCTCTGAGGGCTACTCCGCTAAAGTGCACATGCAATGGTCGCATAATCAAACCACCGTAGTGCAACATACACATATCTGCACGAATGTCTACATGCAATGAATGAGACTGACTCACCATGCCCCATGTCTGCAGAATCTCATGGCTCCATCACTCGATATGTCATTGAGTAATATATCCGAATCACTCAGGCTCATCTCACATGCATATGCCAAGCGACAAGCTGTCACTAGTATTACCAATGACCCAGTAGCCGAGCCCTCACCGGCTCCATTACACGATACCAGTATTAATGGGCAACGAAATCGAGTCAATCGGAGCTCCTATCCACGCAACCGAGTCTATGTGATAAACATGACCGTGTGTCTTCTTTTTGGGTAACATAACTTTTCGGGTGTCTGCATGGTCTCTTACACCATCTGGAACTATGATATGTGGTCTCTTACACACCCATATGCCTCGAGTTCTCATTGACTCCCTCAAACATGCATTATGCCATGAATGAAAACCATTTCCAAACAAAGGTATTTGTTTTTAACCGTGGGCAACCCTCCGATATAAATAGTGGATAGACTCGGAAATAATGATCTATTTTATGGACAGCCCTAGATGTATGCTCCGATTGGGTATTTCGACAATTGATATTATATGGATAACCCTCCGATGTATATCGATTGGGAAGACTCAGGCGATTGATATTATATGGGTGACCCTCGATGTGGTAGTGGACACACTCAGATAAATAATATTGTTGAGGTCGACCCTCAAGACGATTCTCTCGAAACCACCTCGTACTCCTCCTATTGTTCTAGGGTGCTTTAGTGCATATGAAATGCAATGAGCCATTTCCATTTTCTTAACCCGATGCGACTCATTTTGGGCGTTGTCCTGTTAATCATTACTAATCAGCACCCTGGCGGTGGTGATCCACAACCGTGCCCTTTCCACGACACACCATCGAGCTTACTAACACGATTAACCGATCTCCAGCTATGCACTCACACTGGTTTCTGGGATTTACTTACTAGTGCATATGGAATGCATGTTGCCAATTCCAACACATTCATGCTAATATATTCATGTATATATATTAACATAATTAAATACATAAAACATGTTATGCAAATTCACAATCAATTACACCAAAAATTAGCTCATATGGGCTAATTAACAAACACGAGCAATTCATTTTAAATCACTTTCGATATACACATTTTCACCGCAAAAAAAATAATTTCGTGTCACTATTCATGTTACTATTCACGTTATTCATTTTCTAGTAATAACACACAAAATGGCTCAAATCTGAACCCATATAGAGCAGGAGGCACCTCTTGGTCCCTTCGGTTCCATCACCAAATATTATGATACCCAAAACACACCCGCAAACCAGCTATCGGTCAGGAGCAAAACCAAACCTGTCTGATCAGGGACTACACGAAAATAGTCGAAAATTACATCATATTTGTCTAAAAGAGTCTCGAAAGTCGACCATGTCAGCAGTCTGAAATTCAACTTCGATTTGTCCAAAAATGAATCTGAAAATTCTAAAAATTCTACGCTCAGTCGAAATTTTGAGGGCCGAAATTTCTGACCTTTCAAACTCTATGCCAATTCAAACCATTAAATAGCCTTTATGCTATAAATAACACAAGTAGGAAAATTCCCCTACCTCATTGAGTTTGTGAGAACCAAGATTTACAGTGTCGCGCGTGGGTCGACTTTGCCTTGTGTAGGCGAGCCTGCGGTCGATTTCCACACAGATCTAAAAAGAAGCGAAAAGAAGAAAAATAAAAAAATAAAATCCTCCTGACTCTCCCTTCTCTCCCACGCCATTTTTACCTTTTCTTTTCTTTTTTTTTTCGTTTTTATCTTTACTTATTTATTTATTTATTATTCTTATTCTTATTCTTATATTGTGTTCATCGTAGTTTCGTATTGTTTAGTGGGGACAGTTCTGAGCAATTTTTTAGGTTAACTTTATTTTAAAATGAACTTAATGATCGTTCGACCTTGAGATTTTTCGTCTGAATCTAGTCACTTGGAAGTCTTTGGTGACTTATCGAGAAAAATCGTAAAATATTCGGTATCTGAATTCGATGAAACTTTTTAAGATTCACTAGATTTCAGCGAAGGCAATTTGCTTAGCGGTGCGATGGTTTAGTGCGTCTCGATATGCAGAAATTTTAGGTTTCAACCGAAATTACCGTTCTGTTTTTCGGAAAAATTGAATTTTTAGGGTTTTCTGATACTTGGTTAAATCAGATAGTCTTGATAATGTAAGACTCTTCCCTTTTTTTTTTTAGTGTTTCTTAATAAGAGCAAGGGAAACAAAGTCCGTATACGTGTGTGTGTGTGTATATATATATATATATATATATATATATATTCTTGAAGGCTTTGCACTCAGTCATTAACTACAACTTATTATATAAAACTTCAACGGTGCAAGCTTGATTAGGCCAAACTTGTTGGTAAGAATCGTATAATTGATTTGCATCAAGGTAGCCTATCTCAAAAATCTGTGGGCCAATTTGCTCTTGCGATAATTGGTACGCTTCAGATGTCCACATCGAAACAATATATTTGTGATTACTTTTAAACATATTATTCCTAGATCAACCATAAGTTTTTTTTTGTTTTGTGAGTTTCCTTCTACATGTTTTAAACTTGTCCCTTTTTGTGATTGTAGTAATATCAGATTGTTCGTTAATCTTTTCGTATCATCTTGTTTAAGCAACTCTCATGGTTTGTTTGTGGCTTCCTTTGAATTCAATTAAGGACATACGACTTGTTTTGTGGTTTCGAGCAGTGGAGGTGTCATTGCAAGCTTATTCTTCACATTCACTACAAGCACCCTTGGCAGCATCGCTGCTAAAGACAATGTTGTCTTGTCTACCTTGTAACTGTCAAAAGTAGTGTCATCCTGTCTGCCTTCCAACCTGTTAGAGGAAGCGTCATCTTTTCTACCTTTCAACCATTACAAGCAGCATCATTTTTTCAACCTTCCAACGGTTAGAGGCGGCTTCATCTTTTCTTCCTTCCAACAGTTAGAAGCAACACTATCTGACTATTTTTTTCTCAAGGTCAGAGCATCAATAATCTAGAC
This sequence comes from Tetrastigma voinierianum, assembly GCA_016808115.1. NCBI lineage: Eukaryota > Viridiplantae > Streptophyta > Magnoliopsida > Vitales > Vitaceae > Tetrastigma > Tetrastigma voinierianum. Next base: position 223,391 of record JAEQBH010001151.1, on the reverse strand, counting down.
AACATTTTCATTCTTTTGTATCTTTGCACTTAGTGATTCAAACACCCCCTTTTTTCTGTAAATGGTTTACTTCAAAGAGAACTCTATGTTGACTAATAAACCCAACCTTACCATCCTCGACCATGCAGAACAAGCTGAAGAAGGTGCTACCATATTTTAAGTCCTCCCACCTCTCATCGGCCCTTTTGCAACAAAATGGCCTACCTTCATAGATCTTCCTCATCCAAAAGACTAGAGAACTCGGACTTCGTGCAGGATCTACGACCCATTCCCTGCCTCCCCTCCTATTAGAAAGGTTCTAATACTTTGCTCTTCTAATCACTCTAACGATTGACCAACCAGAGAGTTGCAACTACTTGAAAGTCGTATTTTAAATGGGATGTTTCATAGAAATCTTCATCCTTCATCCTAGGCGATTGTCTCCTTACAGATGGCTACTGAGAGTGGTTAGCAGATGTCTTAGATAGCAATAAGAAGCTACTGATTAACATAGAATTGTATGATGCTCTCTACGCATCATCATTTATCTCATGCGTAATCAAATGTCTTCAATTCTTTAGTGGTCACTGGGATTTGACGACTAATAATTTCTACACCCTGGCTGGTGAAGAATCTCTCACTTTGGGATTTTAAGAGACTTGGAGGGTTGCCTATTTATGGGATATTTTATGATGAGACAATCCCTTCAGCAGAAAAATTAAATGGAGAGTGTGACACATCTTTTGTTCCACAGAGTTATAGATACTTGACTGAAATAAGGAATGGGAAGACAAAGCATATGAACCTGGAATTTAGGGTCATTGTTTTGAGCTAATGCATGTGCAAGCATGTGTGTCTGCTCCATTGCTGCCAAGTCAGGAATACCAGCACCTCTCACATGATCTACTGTTGCCAATCGCTGTTCCTACAACCAAACATGATGAAATAGAGGATAAACCTAACATCTGAAAGTCATACAAGTCTGCAAAGGAATATAATTCTGCCAGTGTGCGCACCTGTGTTAACCCCTTTGTTTTTTGCTTTGGTAAATAAGAGACACCAATGTTGTGCAACCATGTACAATCAAGAAAATGTAGAGGTTTCCAACATGCACAAAATCAACCTCATCAACAAGAAAGGAGTCTTTATGCCAAAAAGACGAAATACCAAACCATCAAGCAAAACCTGTACAGGTTAGCCTATCCCGGCAAAAACCATTATATTTCATTCCCTCCAAAGAACCTAAAATTTAGGGAGTAGGAGAAAATATATGGTTCTTTCTCCCACACCACAAAAAAAGTACCAAGCCAAAAGCTCACACTTTAATAACCCACCAACCACCCCATTAACACGAAGAATGGTCTATACTGCCACCAAAAATCTTCTAGCCCACTCACACCATAACATAAGGTGACCCGCTGAGTCCATCTCATGGTTGTACAAAGGGCATCTATTAATTAAAGTATTACCCCTCTCTTTTGAAGGTTGCCACACAAGAATCCGGCTCTAAGTCACCTCCCAAGCCGGAAAAAAAAAAAAGAAAGAAAAAAAGCTATGCTACCTAAACAACCCCTCAGTTCTACCTCTCTATAAAAAGAGAAACTAAGAGTTTTAGAAATCAAGAATTGGAAAATCTAACTTCAAACAATTTGAGATCACCTGTGTGATAATCAACTTAGGTAATGAGCTTAATGAAGTAAATTAGAAAACTCCAATAAGTACTAGAAATAGCACTTTCATTACTTGCTCAAATTCTGAAGCCCATCCATTAGCCCCATGTTGTTGTTCAAATGAGTGAACCCAAGCATTGGGATCACCATAACCTGGTCTTTGAGAGCTAAATTCCTGGATCCATCCATCAGCAGAACCATGAGAACCAGGTCTAAGAGTTCCTTGCGTCTCATTCCAGTACTCTTCCAATTCACGAAGCCTCGCATGTACAGGCCCATTAGGTCGGATACCATTGTCGATGTCCAAAGAAGACAATAATGCATTTACCTAGAGAAAAACATATAGCTATGTTCAGAATCAGAAAATTCTTTTAGAGGAATGCAGAGTGATGAAAGAAACTAGCAAACCTGCGCATTTATAAAATCTTCTTTTTTATCTGCAAAAAAGTGTCGTGCCATAATGCTGCTACGATCACGAATGCATTGCTTATCACCTTCAGACGTGGAAGTGGCCTGGGAACAAATGGTATTCCACCATGGCTGGTGCCAACAAACGAGTGCAAGAAGCTTAAAAACACCCTTTGGGGTGTCCCTGCAGCACAAAAACAAATAACAGATGACAAGGAAAATAAAAAAATGACACTAGCTTGATATTTTCCTACATCCTTCCTAGAATTGCAGTTGAAAATAGACCCGAAAAAGAGAAACAGATGGACACAAGTGCAAGTTCACATGTACAGACAAGATCAATAATAACATGCATTATAGCACACAGAGTGCAACCTCAACAATTTCCCCAAATGCCTATAAGTTCCAACAATCGGTGTTTATAGACAGCAATTGGTTTAGCTGAAACTGGTATTTGGTAGCAACTGAAAACTGAAATATCACAAAATACAAAGTTGTACTTGTGACCAAATTTTCAATATGTCATTACTTTCACATATATAGTTGAAACCACATGAATATCACTTCATACATCTCAAAATACATAAACTTTTATGTAGCAAGCAAGGATCATAAATATGTTTTCTTAAACAAGAAAACAAATACAAACTAATTACATCCAAGCTGACACTTCTATGAGGAAATTTTCATTTGATTAGGACATGTTTTATTTGGAAACTACCCTCTCAATTAAATGCTTCAGCTTGTAAGGAATCAAACATTCCTATACGCAACGGAAATGTAATTTAAAATACGTACATACACAGTTCTTCGGCTCATGGCGACCGATTACGAGATTGCAAAGCCGATTCGCAGCGCACACGTCAGAGCCTCAAGATGTATCTACACGAATAAACAAAGGGATCATAAAGGTACAACTTGAAGCTTAATATGCTAGTTCCTCAGATATCTCATGATTCTAACTTGAAGTTTTACGATCTATTTATAGATCGATTTTACGATTATAAATAATCCTCATAAATAGAATCATTTAATTTCCATAATGGAGAATTAATTCATAATTAATTATCATAAATATGAAGAAATTAATTGATATAGCGGCAGCAGGTTATAAATGGAGAATTAATTCATAATTAATTTCCATAAATATTAGAAATTAATTCATGGCCCGATTTTAATATTTATTTCTAATATTTATGATAAATTAATTCATAATTAATTATCATAAATATTTATAAATATAAATAATTAATTTTGTTTAACCCAGGGTATTCTTTTGTGTGTGTGACCCTTTGGGTTCTACAATCAGCGGCAATAAATATAAATTGTAATTCTTAGACTTATATTGGCTTTAATACACATAAAACCAACAAACTCCCACTTGGACTAAAGTGAATTTAGTCGTGAGGAATTCTAAGATTAGATAAATTAAACAACTTTAATTTATCATTAATTCAACAATTAATCAATTCATATTTATAGGTCAAGATTGGTCTCTAGCCAGACATCATGACCACCCAAATGTTAGGAAAAGTCAAGTGATCGACTTCACTGACATGAACTAGATTCATTATAATTATTATCTTTCACCATCCCATATCTCTTATTAGTACACGGTAAAAGGTGTAAGATTAATAGGCTACATTTGTGCTAATATTACCATTTTTGTTTCGAAAATCAACTCCTTAAAAATAAATTTAGAACTTTCTAAATCTACGTATTTGTTTGCAAACATTACGAGTTGGCGTTTACCGACCAGTGGTTCATGGCACGAGATATACTCTCCCAGCATTAGGGTGATGAATCTATATTGATCATAAACTATCAATTCATGTTTTTCATTATACGGGAGGCTTTCATTATTCATACACTTAGCGTAATAGAAAGTATGAACTAATTGAGTCAAGCATAATTTCCAACACTAAGATACTCTTATGATCTCGAGTCAAGGATGATTATACTACTATCATATAGAGATTATTCCAGTGACATAATAGCTAACCTTATGAAAATATCTACGTAGGTCATTCAGGTAAATATGTTCTCCAACACATTACTCACATATCATCATATGTGCTAATCCTATCCGCATTAACAATGTCCTTTTATTGTTAATACTACGATTAGAGAATATTTAAGAATAATAAATATATATTATTCTAAGGACTTTATCATCAAATATACATTATATAAAATGATAGCGTCATATGATTATTGCATAAATCAAAACCTGATAGGTTAAATAAGTACATGGCTTTCATCCATATATTTATCAATTATGTTTATTCTTCAAACCATGAAAATACATGACTATCATGTTTTTTAAAGACAAGGTTTAGTCGATGGATCGACTATATTCTCTATGTATGAACCTTCTCTATCTTTACTTCATCCACATCGATATCCTCCACTGATCGGATGATAAACGTCGTAGTATATGTTTGGATCGATGATGAGATGCGGGCTCCTTTGCTTGTCTTGACCCGCTCCATTGTTGTCCTGATACAGCAAAATGGGATCTTATGGAGAACCACTTCTAGTTGATAATGAACTTTTTGATCCAAAGCGGCCTCTTTAGCGGCCACAGGCGACAATATGCTGCGACCTCTGTTGTAGAATCAGTTGTAGTGACACATTTGGAACTCTTCTAGCCAGCGACACCACCATTTAAAGGTGAATATGTAACCGGGCGAGACTTGCAATCATCTTTGCTCAGTTAAAGCTAGCATCGAGTAAATCCACGTGTAGCTCGACTCCTCCATAAATCAAAAATAAATCCTTAGTTCTTCTCAAATTGCCAAGAATATTTTGACCTTTCCGATGACTCTCTCACGGGTTAGCTGAAATTTGCTTGTAACACTTAGAGCATAGGAGACATCGGCCTTGTACACATCATAGCATACATAGTGACCTGCAATTTGAGAAGCATAAGGGACATTTTGCATGTTATGTACCTCGACATCTGTCTTTGGGCACATGTCCTTAGAAAGGTAGATCCCATGTGACATGGGAAGATAACCTTTCTTTGATTGATCCATGCTAAACTTCTTTAGCATTTTATCAATATATATCGATTGTGGCTTGAACCTAATGTATTCGATCTATCACGATAGATCTTAACTCCCAAAATATAAGCTGCTTCTCCTAAACCTTTCATTGAGAAGTTTTTCGATAACCACTCTTTAACTGATTAAAGAGAAGGTATGTCATTTCCTATTAATAATATGTAATCCGCATATAAAATGAGAAAAACCACAATACTCCCACTGATCTTTTTGTATACACAAGGCTCATCTTCGGTTTTGATGAAACGAACATTTTGATTTATTTCATCGAAGACGAATATTCAACTTACGGATGCTTGCTTTAGCCATAAATGAACCGTAGCTTACATCTTTATTGGTCTTTTGAGACAAAACCCTCGGGTTGTATCATATATACACACCTCTTCTTGTAAATATCCGTTAAGAAGGAGTCTTAACATCCATTTGCAGTTTCATAGTCATAGTATGCAGCTATAGCAAGTATTATCCTAATGGATTTCAACATAAGCCCTTTGGTGCTGAAAAGGTTTCATCATAATCAATACCATATTTACGTGAACAACCTTCGCCTTGATCGTGCTTTATAGGTAGACACTTTACCATCCATGTTTGTTTTCTTTTTGAAGACCCATTTGCATCCTATAGGTTTTGTCCTTATAGGTGGATCAACTAAGGTCCAAGCCTCATTTCGTACATGGAATCCATTTTAAGTGCATGGCTTGAAGCCATTTTTCAGAGTCCTTATCTAATAAGACTTCATTATAGGTAGTAGGTTCATCATTATTAATGATAAACACGTCATCATACCTCTGAGGCGGCGTATCTACTAGACCTACGATCACCTTGTGTATCTTAAGTTGTTAACTCACGTCATCATGAAATTATCGCTCTTGCTCGCCTCCTTTTTTTTTTCTTTTACGCTTTGTGGTTTGACTTAAATCAAGTTCTATTTGACTCCCATAGCCATTTCTAGAATAAATTCTCTTCCCAGAAATGTAGCGTAATCAAGCAGGCACTTTTTGTTCATTGGGATTATAAAAATAGTATCCAAAACTCTCTTTTAGATACCCCACAAAGTAATATTTATCCGATTCGAATCAAGCATGCGACTCTACCCTTTTACAAAAGCGGGACATCCCCAAACCTTTAAATGTTTAAGATTTGGTTTCCTCTTATACCATATCTGAGTCCAATCATCTTCAGGACTCATGGATGCCGACATCAGACAACAGACACTTTCAGAATCATCCGAATGTTTCTGATACGCATCTTTGACTGCTACATCATCATCTAGAGTAGGTTCTGAAGGAATTAGGTTTTCAAGAACATATAACAACTTCTCTTGTCTAAGAATAATTCTTAGATTTTGGATCCAGTCCATAAAATTGGAGCCAGTGAGCTTATTGTCAAACAGAATATTACGCAGATTCATGTTAGTGTTCATTTTCTACAACAGAAAAGTAAAGATAGAGTAAGTATTTATGCAATATACAAAATCAAAATAAAATTAGATTTATGACATAATATTTTGATTTTGCTCCCACTAATTCATTCAAATCAGTATCCCTTAAATTGATTTAACATTTTTATAAAATTCTTAATTATTTTAATCTTAAGTTAACTCAACAAATTAAAATAATCTCAATAAGTAAACAACAATTGCTAATTACAACTTTTGTAATTCCTAGATAATTAGGTTATCAACTTTTGATACACATATCACATACGTCTCCCTAATCTCTTGTCTCAAAACACTTGACAGCAGGACAGCTCAACAAACCATGTATTTTGGTAAAATCAAACCCAGAACTATTCGAGATCTAATCTCTAGTAAAAATTAAATTTTTAGTAGAACAATCTTGGGTTAACTCAACAAATTATTCTAATAAAATTTGTACAACTATAATAATGGAAGACAACAAATGATTTAATATTATATATATTATTCAAATAATCACATTAAAAGAATAATATTTTATTCAAATAATCACATTAAAGAATAAAAATTTTTTTAAATCATATCACATATGATGCATGCTATATCGTATGTCTGAATAACACGGGCTCAAATACCCTTTGTAAGGGAATCAAATATTCTATACGCCTTGGAAATGTAATTTAAAATAAATACGCCACATATCACGGGTTCTTCGAGAAGCGGCTTAGGTCACGAGATCGCAAAGCCGATTACTAGCCGCACACGCGTCCGGCCTCCAAAGTATCCACACGAATAACTCGGGATCCTCCACGGGAATTTTAACGGCTTAATATGCTAGTTCCTCGAATCATCTGTGATTCTTCAAGTTCTGATCTATTTATAGATTGATTTCTGATTATAAATAATCCTCATAAATAGGATCATTTAATTTCCATAAATAGGAGAATTAATTCATAATTAATTATCATAAATATAAGAAATTAATTGATATAACTGACAACATTTATAAATGGAGAATTAATTCATAATTAATTTCCACCCAAATATTAAGTATTCATATTGAATTTTAATATTTTATTTCTAATATTTGATAAATTAATTCATAATTAATTATCATAAATATTATAATTATCAAATAATTAATTTGTTTTAACGAATTATTGCTTTTTGTGTGACCCTTTAGGTTCCTAATCAACTAGCAATAAATATAAATTGTAATTCTTAGACTTATATTGGCTTTAATACACATAAAACCAACACAGCACACATCAATGGTAAGGAGAAGAAGTAACTTTCTCATTTGATAGTTCAAACTTTGCGAACCTTACTTAAGCATCAACCATCGATATGAGACCAATTTTGTCTTCCCTTTTCAAGCACCATTAATAATATTAAGCCATAGCTTAGCTTGGGAGAATAAAGAGGGAGCGCGAGATTTCTGAATCTCATCCCATGCATGCGCAATCTATTTTTGATCCTGGTGAAAGCTGACGGAGGAAGCGTGAACCCTCACACACACACACACCTGAGCAAGGAGCAAATGTATAAAAGCCCAGGAATTTCCAACTAGATGGGCAAATAATAATAAAAAGAGAGAGGGGAGATGCGAAGAGGCAGGAGCATTGGGGGACGAGAAGGAGCGGTCAAGCTCCTTTCGAGGGGATGTCAACGGGGCTTCTGGAAGAATGCTCCAGTACATTGGAGTTTGGAGGTATTTTGGAGGCGAGTGGAAGTTGATGTAGGGATCTCCCTTAAGTCGTTCCTATTGAAGCAACATGAAACAAATTTTTTACATCATAGGAGAAGCATGGTGGAATTCCTCCTCCTCTCCTCCCTCTCTCCCTTTTCCTCCCCAAACGCATACCTCAACGACGGCATGCATGGATGGAGGAATATAATAATATCAAATAAATGGGGGGAAAATAACAAAAAGCACAAGTACCTACCTGGGTCCTGGAAGAGGAACCGACAAGAGCGTTGGAGAGAGCACCCAGTGGATTAGCAGATGATGAGGACAAACCCGGAACCGCACACACCGCTCCCCGTCACTAGCTCCCTCATCGCCATCTCTCCCTTCCTCTTTTCTTTTATACGTTGATGATGAATAGATAGATAAATTAATGGGTTTGGTTGAAAAAAGCTAAGCTTATATAAGCACGAGCTTTTCAACTATTTGGAATAGAAATAGGAGAGAAATGGGGGACCAAGATGCAAAAAGGAGAAAGTTAAAAGAAAAAAAAAAGGGTTTTTTTGACTTGGCCAAACATGGCCTTATGAAACATGGATAAAGAAGACCAAATTTGAATTATAAATAGAGAGAACGTAGAGAGGGAGAGAAGAGAAGGAAAAGAAGAAGAGAGAAGGAAGAGAAGAAGAAGAAAAGCCAAGATCAAAAGGTATGGAACTATGACCTTTAGTATGGATCTATGGAATTTTAAGGCTTTGTATGGTTAATAGATTGTCTCCAAAGCTAGGGTTTTGATAATTGCATCTAATTCAGATTTATTGAAAATAGAGTTGGTAAAACCCATATGGTACAAGATAGTTATAGAATCCTCTCTTTTAAGTTGGATTCATGGGTTAATTGAGAGTAATTGAGTTAGGGTTTAGAACAAACTCAACTAAATATCCTCTATTGGGTTGGTGTGGGTCATAACCCATACAATAGTATTGGGAGAAGTGTGGAAAGGTTTGAAGAAGATAAGTAGTGAAGAGGGTTTGAATAGAAAGAGATGTCAAGATGAATATGAAATGGTTTTGAAGTGTATATGGTTCTCAGGTTAAATTTTGAATTATCAACATATGGAAAAATGCGAGAAAAAGTACATTACAGGCAAAGAATTCGACACATGCAATTTTATGTGCTCTATTTTCGGTTCGACCAGTTTTCGTATTTCCATGTAGCCCCTCATTTATTATCCGATTTGATGATTCAAGTAGATAATTAAAATTGACTTCAAGTAGAGACCAAACATCCACGAGAAATAGGCATCGTCAAATTCTGACTCTAAGTATTATAATTCCTCAAAGTGGGGCTATATGCAAGCAAATTCCTGCATCGGTTTGATGTAGGTGATCGAGTTGTTTAGAGCATAACTCTCGAGGTTCCGGTGCTCGATTTGGTGATTCAATTGGAGAAGAAACCTTATAACCAGCTTCAAATGAGTGAAGAAACCGACATTATGAGTTAAGTTCCATAAATCAAGGATAACAGTAAGGTGATTCAGTGAGTTAACCAAATTGGCATAAAAAACATGCTGTAACTTGTATTATGTGGTTGAGGAGCCTTAGAAGGAATTTTATCTTGAAGAACTAAGTGTCGTGGATATATAAAGGACTGATCTGAAGATTTTCATAATTTTTGAACCGTTTGACTACTTTTGGGGTAATAAAGTCCAAGAGTATTGTTGGAAAAAAAGATTGGCCAAAATAGGTGTTTTTGTTAGGGTTTTTAGTGCTCAAGGGTAATTTTGGTCATTTCTGGTTATGTATTGTTAGGGTGAATATTGCTCTATAAATGCATTGGAGTGGTAGAAAAGAAAAGGATTTGAATTGAGGTATTAAGGTCATTTTAGTAAGAAAAGGTATTTGGTCATTACCTTGGTTACGTATTTTTAAGGAAGTGTAGTTAAATGGGATGAAAATGAATGTGTATGATGGATTTAAAATGGAAGTTATGGTTAATGGCTGTAGTTGTGGTTTCTTTAAAAGGTGCCAAGAAAGGGTATCGGACGGGAAAGCAGGGTCGACGGGAAGCAAGCGGGATTGAAGCGGTGGCGTGAGTGTAAAAATGATGTTTGCAAATTGAGTTTTAAAAGTGAGCAGTTTTATGACCCCAAAATGAAAAGTTTAATGTAAATGAAAAGTTGAATGTACATGTTTATATTACATCAATATATATATATTTATATTAAATTATATGTAATAATGCATATGTTAAAGTATTTATGGAAGTTTAAAAATGTGTAAAGAATGCATAAATGTATAAATGATAAAGTAAAAGGATTTAAATGGATTTAGAAATGTATTTTGAAAGGTTTTACTTGATGGGTGCCTAACCCATATGTTGTTACTTATGGTGATATCGTAGAGTACCTTAAAGCGTGTAAGGATTTAGAGGTAAAATCATAGGTTACTAAGCGGGGAGGAAATAGGTGTTTAAGAGTAATATCGCACACGTGATAAGGTGCTATGAATGGAACCCTATATGCAAGTGAGTTTTCTCCGCGGCGTAGTGGTTATGACTGAGAATGGGAGCGCCTCCTTTGTCGGTGAGGCTGACCGGTGTGTTTCTCACAGGTTTCCATCGGAAAGAAATAAAGAAAGAAAGAAGTTTAAGGCATAAATGTTTAAGGCACTTAGTCAGTTTTAATTGTATAAGTATTTATTATAAAGAAGAAAGAAGAAGTTAGAGCATAAATGTTTAGGCATAAATTGATTTCTAATTGTATAAGTATTTATTTCTTTGATATATACTGAAAATGTTATTTTAATGAAAATGTACACTCATTGGGCTCCTTTAGCTCATTCTTTTCCGTATGTTTCAAAAACATTTTCAGGACCCGAGATAGGTGCACAGGTAGAGCATCCCCCTGTGCAGTGAGTCAAGCCATCGAGGAGATGACGCCTGTGATTTCATTGTATATATAATTTTGCATATTGTATATGTTGAATATTTTGTTATGTATATATGTATATGTATAAAGTTGAAAAGGAACTACGTGGGCTTTGATCCTCTCGGTGGGCCCAGTACGTGGCGGTCGGCTTAAGTCCAGCTCAAGCCCAATCTTTTGATAAAAAAAAAATGCATGGAATTGAAGAAGTTTGGAATGTTTTAATGATTTGAAGTGAATAAATGTATATATGTATATATTGTGTTTGATTGGGTTGTGGACAAGGAGTCCTAAAACGGAAGTTGAGAAGTTGAGGATTGAAAGATTAGAAGTGTTTTTAAATGTTTTCGTAGGTTTTGTAAATTTGGGAAGAGTCAGAAAACGAGGAAACTACGCGATTTTACGAAATCGAGTGTTTGAAAAAGAAAGAAAAAAATTTGTCGCCCTTCCGCATTATTTTCTAAAGATATGTTAAGGATTGTAAAGGGGTTCGCTCCATAGATTTTATTTGACTGTTTTGAGGAAAAGTTTCTATATCCATTGGAGTGCCGGGAGATCCCCTCGGGTTCATGAGGTTAATCCGGGTCGGGATCCTTCAATAACATCAAAGAACATGCCTCAATAAAACCTTACTAGGAAAAACCCAGTGGGACAAAAACCTAGTGAAGGAAAAAGAGTACATGTACTTTGAAAGTATAACTACCTCGTTAAAACCTTACTAGGAAAAACCCGATGGAGACCAAAACTGAGTGCGGGAAAAAGTAAGTACACCTTGAGTATTCAAGACTCCCCACGATCTTAAGTAATATCTCAATTTGGAGATCTTTGAGCCTCCTCATTCCAATTTGGCGTAGAAATTTCTTGAAGGTCGCAGCAAGTAATGTCTTAGTGAATAAATCTGCAGGATTATCACTAGACCTGATTTGTTGTATATCAATCTCACCATTGTTTTGCTGACTCATCGTAGTAGAAAGAACTTTGGAAAAATATGATTGGTTCGGTCTCCTTTGATGTATCCGCCTTTGAGTTGTGCAATACAGGCGGTATTATCTTCATATAATGATGTTGTTGTGTTTGAAATAGGAGAAAGACCACTAGAGTCACGAATATGTTGAATCATGGATCTTAACCACATGCACTCCCTGCTTGCCTCATGTATTGCTAATAGCTCTGAATGATTGGAGGAGGTTGCCACCATGGTTTGCTTAACAGATCTCCAAGAGACAGCAGTATCGCCACAAGTAAATACATATCCTGATTGTGATCAAGCCTTATGGGGATCCGAAAGGTATCCTGCATCAGTATAACCAAGTAACCCTGGTTTTGGTACTTTGGAATAAAAGAGCCCTATATCACTTGTTCCACGAAGATATCTCAACAAATGTTTTACTTCGTTCCAATGCCTAAGAGTAAGCGTTGAGCTATATCTTGCAAGCAAGTTCACTGAAAAGCACTACAAGAAAGAAGCAAATTAGAAACGGCCAAATCCGTTTCTAATTCCGTAGCTATTTGCAAATAGCGACGGAATTAAAAGGGGAATTATTCTGTTTCAAAAAGGCTCCTTTCTAAATTTTAGAAACGAAATTTGCTTGTGTGTTTCTAATTTTTGGGATGGAAAATTTCCGTTTCTAAACATAGCGACGGAATAGAAACTCTATTTCTGTTTCTAAATGTGAAAAATAGAAAGGGAATTTATGTTTCTAATCCAATACTAAAATAGCAACGGAATAGAAACTCTATTTCCGTTTCTAAATTTGCAAAATAGAAAGGGCATTTCCGTTTCTAACCCGATACTAAAATAGACGGACTGTTCCGTTTCTAAAATAGAAATGGATTGATACAAAATAGAAACGGAACTTTTGTTGCTAAAAATAGAAACGGAAATGATTCTGTCTCTATTTTGTTGGAATTAGCTTAGATTAGAAATGGAAATAATTAGTTTCTATTAACTAGAAAATAGAAACGGAATTTCCGTCTACTGTTACACCCCAATTTTTAATAATTTATTAAATTGTTTTATTTTGAGATTACGAAACAAATATTTTATTAATTACACCTTTTGGACAAAAAATTTTTCATTTAAAAATAAGTTTAATAGCCTATCTTAATATTTTTCATATTACATATATAAATTCCAATAACATACAACAAACTTTAACCATCATGCATATAGATTACATACATAAATTGCAATATCCTGACAAAGTTTAACCTGACAAAGTTTAACGCCCAGCAATGTTTAATAAAATAAAAGCCTATCACTCGAGTCAGTATGGTGAGTCACCTACGGAGATGCGGATGGATCTTACATTGAAGGTTGATAAATAGATGAAGTGGGCTAACACATAATTTGCTCATCTGCAAAATCTTATGTGCAACATCATCTCTTTTCAGTCTTTCTTCTTCTCTTTGTTTCATCTCTTAAATTTGTTTTTGCATCTCTTCATTCTTCTGTTGTATCTCTTCATTTTTTAGTGCAAATTTTCTTGAATTTCTTGCAACTCCTCCCGCAACCGCTCCTCAAATAAAGCATTGTAATGGGAAGAGGCAGAGGATGAGCTCGAGACAGAATCTGGATAAAATGTAGATGCATGGGTACCAAGACCGTACACTCGCAGCTTTTTCGGCTCCACTCCAACGGCCTGAAGGTAAATATGAGCAACATCAATCTCTGGAGCCTCTATAGATTCATACGTCGATTGAAACAATTGCAACCCTTATCCTCCACATCTTCACACAATTGTATAATACAATAATATATAGTATATTAGTTTAAAAAAAAAAACAAACACAATTTCATATATCCTATAATTTTTTTTTATTTAAAGGCAAAATACTTTTATAATTCATAGGAAGACAACAATTATATGTATGGATTGTAAATACAAAATTCATTGATAAATAATACTCAGTGCTTGAAAACCCACAAAAGAAATCACATGTTTATATAACAACAATTGACAAAAGTTTAAAATTCATCATGAGATTCCGAGATATAAACGATAAAGAACAAGTAACTCTAGTTCAAATTTTAAGCCAAATTATCTACATTAAACAATCAATCAAAATAAACAAAAAGATATAAAGGTGAGATTTCGAATAATAATAATATAGAAAAATGATACCATATGATATTCTCTCCACATATTCCTATAAAATTCAACATAATAAAACTTGTAGATATAAAAAATAATACAAATTCCCAACAACCGGATATTGGGAAAGAAAACTCATTAAAACTCTAAATGCAATAAGCATTTACACCCTCCAATTCCACATTATGTGTGAGACCCTAGAAAATCCAGATTTCCTAAGGAAGGATAAAATGGTAATTTCGGTCAAAATCCTAAATTTTTCTAGAAAAACGCTTCATCATAATCTGTTCGCGAATCTAGCTACCATCGCCACTGCCACCAGACAAATGAATTCACGCTGAGGCACCGAGGGATTAGGACACTGGGCACGTTGGGGCGCCAAGAGGCCCCACTGTTGCCATGGGAAAGTCAAAACACGTCATGGGTTCAGATGACACACAGATCATGCCATTGTATAAATCTCGCGTGGTCGATAAGAGGATGAAGGTGTAATCCTCTCAACCAATAGAATGGACATGGCATCAGAGGACTTTTTTTCTCAGGGGGTCCACCTCTCGTGACCCCCTCAAAATTCTCCGCCGATCTACCAGTATCGCTGGGCCGCGCCCCACCCACTTTTCTTTCTCGCCTCCAGAGCCAACCCACAAGCAAGAAAGGGACTCTTATAGCAATGTGAGCACTTCACTACCAACCCGAGAGTGCTCTATCGCTATAAGAGTCCCTTTTCATGCGATGGGTTCGAGCTCTCACGAGGCGAAAGAAAATGCCATTGGGACCTCGGTGAAACAAGACTCCATGAGTGGCCCACCTTGGTGGTACCTGAGGGTCACGTATGCGTGGACCCCACATTTCTCTTGTCCCAATTACTAAAATGGATCGGGAGAGAAGCAGAGAGGAGAAAAAGAGCAAACCAAGAGAGAGGGAAAGTGGGATTTTTAGAGAGAAGCTCTACCTTTCTCTCTAGAATTTCTCATGATCGACCATGAGGCTCCACTGGCAAGAAGGAATGTTTCACAAGAAGAACTACACGTGGTACGCCTAAAGGGTTCGACAACCCGGAAAGGCAGGGTTTTCTCCTACTGTTTTTACTTTTGCTTACGCTACGAATGGATGGATTTGCTGAAATCGATGGCCGTGGTTTTTGCCTCCAAAAGATTTGGACCCAGTGAAGAAATCCCTAGTGTGGCTTCGACGGCCCACCTGATTGCTCATGATTCAGGTGGGATTTCCAGGTTATCAAGCATGATGCACAACATGCCGATTGTGATTTTCAGGTCATTCCAAGACGAATTAAGCCACTGGCACTAGCCCATGAGCCAAGCTATGTTATTGTAAATTGAATAACATGATTTATGGAATGAATTTTGTTAATATATGCATGAGTGATATATTAGCATGTGTCGAATGTCTGAGTGTCATCAGACAGACTTAGTGAAAGAACTCAAGGTAAATTCCACTACCAAGATTGCCACACCTGTTTATAGAAATACTATTTCAAAATTCAAGACGACTGGGGATGGGACATTCTGTACTAATGGGGTTAAAACTACCAAACCAGCCTTCTCGTATTTTTGTAAAACATATGTAAAGAGACCCAGCTTGTATAAATTGTAATGTTCACAATCAGAACAAATTCTTTGCATAAAATTGCAATCAGGTTGCAGGATGCGCATTATTGAGCCGCTTTTTTACACGGTGTATGGGTCTCATGACGGGAGACATGGATTCATGTTAACTAAGAACAACTGACACCTCGGCTCATGCTACATTATGTGACACCCCAAACTTTCGGGTTCATTGACAACCCACAACTCATAGAGAATTTGCTGGTGTGGATGTCGAGCAACCCGATTACCACTCCATTGAGTCCCTTTTCCTGACTCTGATTTGGTCTTAAAATTCCAAGTGCAGTCTCCTTGTACCGGGAGAACCTACCCAAAATACAACCCATGTAATTTCATGGCAACCTATCCCACATTATACAAACTACCAATACCAGTCCATATATTTAGCAAAATGGTCACTAGGCCCATTTATCCATATAAATACAATCTATATCACTGGTTTCACTAAGAGTTATTACATCACTTTAATACAAAAACATTATATTAAATTAACATGTTCTAATATAATATACAAAAACATACCATACTACAATCCCACTATTATAACTCACTTCAAGGGCCCATTTATTATTTAATTTTATATTTTTAGAAAATTTTAAATTTTCGTTCTACATTATGTGTTAGCGTGACAAGGTATTTTGTGGGAAAGAAAACACACCATTCAATTGTGAAATTATGACCTCCAATCCCAACATACTATAAATACAAATTCAACATATGGGAAAATACTAAGCTCCCTCTCCAATTCCACAATATTCAAAATGAAAATAAATATTGAAAACTTACATTAATATCATTTGACCGCTATTCACAAACGATCCATCCTTCTTCAGGAGATGCGCCTTAAACACCCAAAACTGTCAGGACGTCCCAATCCCAGCCCCCCTCCTAAAATAAATACAACAAAATTATGTACATGATATGTTTCGATTAATTAGTATTTTTACAAACATAAAGTTAACAACAAAATTAAATTGAAAAAGACTTTACCAAATCTATAGAATGCTCATGGTCGTTCGTGAGCCACCAATATGCCTTGAAGGTCCCGATCCACCAGCTTTCTCTCGATCGACGACTGGGACGCTCATAAGCGTCCCAACTCCCCTTCGCTATTCCAATATTCTACCATTTGTTCCAAACTCGAGGAACACTATTTGGCTTGCATCTTTACCGATACTTCTTTCTCCATTTTCCAAGCTTGTCATCAGATCGGACACCAGCCACATGTTTCCCATGTATCTTCACAGATCAACAAAGCGTAATTCCATTTATATTTTTCAACAAAAAACAAAAAAAAACAATTTATAGTAGTGCATTATTTATTATAATTACAATAATTCAACACTTTATCAATAGGCTAATGCACTTCATCACTTCAAATTCTTCCTAATAATATTTCTTCATATTTGAAGGCACTTACTCCACTTAATACCCTCTCACTAGTTTTAAATACCTTCCGATTTTACCAGAAGTCAATAATAAATCGTATAAATAAAATAACATAAGCATATACATATACATATAAAAGAAAAAATTCTTTTGTTACTAATTTGATATAATTTTCAAACGTTCTAGTCATCCAAACATGTTTCTTTCAATTAACATCAAAATTTTCGAACCAAACGAAACTAAATAAAAAAAATAAAAATCAATTTTGGATGCTTAATGAATCTATGCAACACATTTTGAAGCTGAAAAATTAACTACGCCAGACTTAGAATCAAAACAATTTTTTGATTGACATACAATCACACAAGCGCTATTCTATAATCCATCCACGAAGATCAAACATATCTCTCCCAAAATCTGGTGCGACTGGCAAAACAATGCATGAAAATAGATCCGGAATAGATATTTCACCCGATCCAAAATAGACATCTTCAAATCAAAGAAGGAAAACTGAGAACACATGACGATGTATCTAAATTAGGGGCGCATGTGGAGCCATGGATCAAATTATAAAAAAGAAAAAAATATAGTTTTATAAAATTTGAATCATAAATAATGGAATAAAATCATGAAAGAAGTACGAGCGACATCTGATTCGATCCGAGAGCCTAACCTCAACGAAAGCCCTGAACGCCCTTTTCTTCTCTCTCGCTGAGCTCGCTTCGTGGTCTATAGATCTCACCTGGCTTCTTTCTCTCATTGGCGTTGTTTGACGCAGATTCCAAAGCGTGACGCGCTCGCGATGGTCGATCTCGATATCGGGCTCAACCGGCTCGTTCGCACTGCAGTGGATTTACCGTGCTCGACCAGCTGGGCTAAAACGGCTATGCGTCGTAATCCAGATCATTATCTAAAAAATATGAAATTATAAGTGTAACACCCCGTCCCAGAGAGTCTTCCGCGCGCATGATACCGTGGTGCGGTGTATAAGGAGCACCAAGTACACATATCAGATATTTTCGAGACTAAAGTAGAAAATGATAAATTATGGAACACAGGATTTGTGTATGAGAACAAGGAGTACAATGGTCATTTAGCAAATAGGATATAAATATGAAAATCATTAAGTGTAGAGATGGGCCATAGTACAAATAAAGTAGAGATTACAATTACAAAATTAAAGAGATGAGAGGCTGGTGCAATTTATGATAGTTGATATTATAATAATGGGAAAAACAAAAGCAAAATTCATTTTGGTCTCAAAGAAGTTTGCCCTAGCAAACCAGTAGGAAGGAGAAAGAGAGCAAAGAGAAGAGAGGAAGAGGAGGAGGAAGGAAGAAAGAGGGAGTTGAAAATCAGGTATGTTGTTGTCTTAGAATCAAGTGTATTGGATTTCTAGGACTTTGGTATGGAGATTAGAATCTCCTTTGGTCTAGGGTTGTGTGGAAAAATCACACAAACCTTTGAATTGTTGGGTTATGAGAGTAAAACCCCAATTGGTGTAAAGTAAGCATGGAATCATCAAAATTATGTGGTTTTAAAAAGAAATGGTGGACCTAGGTTGAGTTCTTGGAATTCCACCTAAGATTTTGAGGTTTGAGGTTCCATAGCACCAATTTAAGTGTTGTGGAATTGTTTTTAGATGAATTTAAAGTTAGTTTTGAGGTATTATAGATTATAGAAGTTGTATGGAGTGAATTGGCATCAAAAGTGGGAAAAATAACAAAATCTGGGCAAAATTTGGAAGGTGTATCGGTACATGAACAGTGGTGTACCGGTACACTTACAACAAAAATGTACGATCTGTAGTGGTATGCTTAGGGTACACCTGTTCTGTTTTCTATTTCGTTGTTTTTTGTATTTTAGCCATAACTTGCTCATTTCTTATCCGATTTGAGTGATTCAGTGGCCAATTAAAATGAACTTCAAGGATAACCAAATATAAAGAAATAGGAATCATTCAATTCTGATCTCAGTGGCCTAAAAAATTCACTCAAAAGTGGGGCTATGTGCAAGCGATTCCTGCATCAGCTTTGGACATAGAGTAGTCGGGTTGTTTGGACGTAACTTGAGTTCCGGTGCTCCGAATTGGGTGATTCAGTTGGAATGGGGCCACTCAGCACCTTAGCTTTAAAAGAGTACAAATGTAATGACTAAATCTAGGGAGTATGTTAAAGTTATCGTATCACGATTAATATGCGTCGTGTCGTTTGAGTTGTAGGTTAAAAGTAAGGCGAGGAGGAAAAGTGTGGAGCTTTGCTCAGCTTAGCAAGCAAAGATGTGAGTGTTCTAAACTCATTTTCCAAATACTAGTGTATTATTATTATTATTATTACAAAGCGTTTTACCTTTGGTATTTCATGGTTTTGAATGCAAACCATTTTCAGAAGCAAGCAATGAGTTAAAAGCAAAGCAAATGGTTTTGAGTTAAACCATTTTTGAAAAGCAAGTATTGGACTTTTAAATTGTAAATAGATTTTTGTAGTAAATGGTTTTTGAATAATTAAACCATTTTCAAGCAAGCAAGCAAGTAAGCAAATGGTTTTGAATAATTAAACCATTTTTCAAGCAAGCAAGCAAGTAAGCAAATGGTTTTGAATAATTAAACCATTTTTCAAGCAAGCAAGCAAGTAAATGGTTTCAAAGTGTAAAACCATTTTACAAGGAATAACAAGCAAAAGAATATTTCTTGAAAAGCAGGTCTTCCACAGTTCTAAGCAAACAATAGGTCGAGGTATTAGTGCGTGCACGGGGTGGTGTTAGGATTTCATACATGCATTGTGGTTTTGCACGGTCGGCAAACTTAGGACATACATCATGCATTTAAAGGAGGCCAGTGGCTTGCGTCTGGGGAATATAAGGTTATGGCTCTAGCCAAGTATGGTGATGGCGGTATGAGTCGGTCATGTGTCAGCTGAAAAAGGTGCGGACGGTCATGCACTGCGGTTGACGGGTTCCGTGTTCACTAGGGTATAAAAAGCAAAAATAGGCCTCTAGTGGTTTGATGTTTTACAAGCATGATACTCTGATTTTGAAAAAATCAACCATTGGTTCGATCGCCCGAGCACAGGAGAGTTTAAAGCAAGCCCGGTTGAGCGAGGCTCGGTTTAGATTTCAAAGCGATCGGTGAGCAATATGGGGATTTTAAAGCAAGCTGAGTTGAGCCCAGGCTCCTGGATTTATTTTCAAAGCATACGGTTGAGCCAGGGCTCCGTTTTTATGAAAAAGTTTTGAGAAACTTTTAAAAAGGCAAAGGTTTGTGAAAGGTTTTAGAAACTTTTCAAGCAGATAAAGCAATGGCAGAAAAATTATGAGGAAGTTTTATAAAAGCTTAGCCAATGAATAAGAAGTTTCTGACTTTTAAGAAAAGCAAAACAAAGCTCGAAGCAAATATTAAAAAGTTTTATAAATTTTTAAAAGCAAACAATGAAAAGTTTGAAACTTTCAAAACAACAAAACAAGTAAAACTTCACGGAAAATATTTGTAAAGAGTTTTACATTTTTGAGATGTTTTCGGAAAAGCAAAACATTTTATAAAAGCATACACTCAGGCTCGTTTAGCTCATTATTTTGTATTTTAAAACCTTATTTTCGATCTGAGTGCTGAGCCATTTGAACCTGATAGGATTGGTCCTGACATCAGTATAAGTGTTGTGTATTAATTATTATGTAAGAAAAGACTTTGAATATGTATAATGAAACATATGTATGTACATAGTATAGTTTTGTGAGAATGTGTTGGTATGCTGGTTGCCATGTTTGGATATAGGATAAATTAGATGTATACAAGATTTGGAATTACACTATATGCAGTCGTCATGCTACCGAAGTTTTTCCGCTACTAAGATTTACCAAATCCTAAGTTGAAAAATAAAAGAAAAATTTTTATAGGAGGTTTTAAGCAAATGTCTGACTTAGCTTCAAAGGATTTCTAGTCGTTAAGTATGTGGGGATTTTATTAATTAGTAGGCACACCCGCCGCTGGTAGGGGGGTGGGGGTGTGTCAATAAGATATTATATTGTATTTATATTAATGGGATAATATAATAAGATAAATTATCTTATCACTTATTTTATATATATATATATATATATATATATATATAAGTATTATATTATTAGAATACCAAACTATATATATATATATCTTATCAGTTCAAATGGTAGAGTATTTATTTCTAATTCAAATTCTCGATAGAGACAATTCTTGCAATATAATTAAAAGGTTTAACTTTCAAGAAAAAGAAATACCTAACTATGTAAATCACCGGTATTGGACACAAATCGGTGCATGAATAGTGTCTCTCAATGTGAAACCCAGAAAATACGAATTTTGAAAAGGGAGTAAACGGTAATTTTGATTGAAAAGCTGGAAATTTCTAGATCTTAGATGTGAAGCAATTTTGCCGTTCGGGGGTGGGTCCTCGAAATCTAGTGACCCGAAAAGTTCGTCAAATTACGAGACAATCGGAGATATTTTTCACGATTTTTAGGTGATAGGTGCGATAACCCGGGGACGGGATTTTACGAAAATCTCGAAGTCGAAAATGACTTGGGCTAAATTCGATTAAAATAAAGTGAGCGAAGAAATAAATAAATTGTTTTGGGTCAAAAACAGATCAGAATGAAATGATATAGGCCATGTATTCAAATAATAATATAATAATAAAAATAAAATAAAATAAAATAAATAAAGGATAAATACCAAAAACAAAAAAGAAAAGTCAAATGACGGAGAGAGAGAGAAGGCGTGCTGAGATTTTTTTATTTTTTATTTTTTATTTTTTATTTTTTTCGTTTCTTTCTCAAATCTACAGAAATTGGATCGTAGAATTTCATCGGAGCAAGAGGCAAAGTTTATTCACGCATCGAGAGTTACGCGTGGGCACCAAAATCATGGAGTTTCGTAAAACTCTACGAGGTAGGGAATTTTCCTACTTGTGTTATTTATATCCTAAAGGTCATTTAATGGCTTGGGATTGGCTTAGAGGTCGTGAAGAACGTAAATTCCAGTCCTCAATTTTTGGGCCCGAGTGTAGGAATTTTAAGAATTTTCGGGACACTATTTTGGACGGTTAGGTGAATTTGAGATTTGTTTTGCACGATTTAGGCTAAATTACCGGGATTGTTCTTGAGACGGTCGGACATATTTAGGGCTATTTTCGACGATCTGGCGAAGCTGTGTCCCGAGTTTGGTTTGTCCGGGGATGATGTCTTTGGGTTTGTGGTGTGTTTGGTATCTGGATTCGGTGTGAGCAGTGAATGGAGTGAAGGTGCCTGTTTATGTGGGTCAGGAATTGGGCCATTTGTGTGTTATCGTGGTAAAATATTAAATAACATCTTTGTTGTGTGTAAAAAATATTAATATAATTCAAAAATTGAACATATATATATATATATATATATATATATATATATATATATATATATATATATATATATATATACTCTATATATATATATATATATATATATATATATATGATGAAGAGTTTTAATATTTAAGAAATCCAGATTTTTTACATAATTCATTTTATAATATTTAAATTAAACTTTAATAATTTTAATAAATTCAATTTCAGCCTATTTTTGTTAAAGTAATCAAGTATTATCAAAATCAGAATTTTCACTTATTTTTAATAATGAAAATTAATAATTAGAAAAATTATTAGTTAATTTCTACATTAGCAATAACATTTATAAAAATATCGTTACTAAAAATAGTGGAATTTTGTTTCTAGAAATATAAATGAAAATAGAAACATAATACATTACGTTTCTAATAATAGCGACGGAATTGAATTAGTTTCTATTTTAGAAAGCATAGGTATCTATTCGTTTCTATTTTACATATAACAAATTAATATTTATACTTTATAACGAAATATTTAAATAAATTTAATTTTTTTATATAAAAAATAATTAATATAATTCACTTAAATTGAACATATATATATATATATATATATATATATATATATATATATATATATATATATATATATATATATACTATATATATATATATATATATATATATATATATATATATATGATGAAAAGGAATTTTAATATTTAAAATCTATTTTTTTTAAATAATTCATTACGTAATATTTTAATTAAACTTTAAAAAATTCAATTTTAACCTATTTTTCTGTTAAAATAATCAATGTTATCAAAATCAAAATTTCACTTATTTTTAATAATGAAAATTAATAATTAAAAATAAAATTATTAGTTAATTTCTACATTAGTAATAACATTTATAAAAATACCGTTTCTAAAAATAGCAGAATTTTGTTTCTAGAAATATAACGAAAATAGGAATGGAATACATTCGTTTCTAATAATAGCGACGGAATTGAATTCAATTTCTATTTTAGAAGCAGATTTATTCCGATTCTATTTACATATAACAAATTAATATTTATACTTTACCTTGAAATAATTTAAATAAATTTAATTTTTTTCTATCAAAATAATTAATATAAATTCTTAAATTGAACATATATATATATATATATATATATATATATATATATATATATATATATATATATATATATGATGAAGGTTTTAATATTTAAAAATCTATTTTTTAAAATAATTCATTTATAATATTTTAATTAAACTTTAATAATTTTTTAATAAATTCAATTTTAATCTATTTTCTACTGTTAAAATAATCAATGTTATCAAAATCAAATTTTCACTTCCTTTTAATGACAAAGTGTAATTAGAAATAAAATTATTAGTTAATTTCTATTAGCAATAACATTTATAAAAATACGTTACTAAAAATAGCGAAATTTTGTTTCTAGAAATATAACGAAAAATAGAAGCGGAATACATTCGTTTCCTAATAACTAGCAGATTGAATTCCGTTTCTATTTAAGAAAAGTAATAAATTCTGTTTCTATTACACATATAACAAATTAATATTTATGCTATATGAAATATGTAAATAAATTTAATTTTTTAATATCAAAAAAATAATATAATTCACTTAAATTGAACATATCATATATATATATGATGAAGATTTTTAATGTTAAACTCCATTTTTTAAATAATTCTATTTTGTAATATTTAAATTAAACTTTTCTGTATTTTTTAATAAAATTCCATTTCAGCTGTTTTCTATTAAAATAATCAATGTTATCAAAATCAAAAATTTCACTTATTTTAATAATAAAAATTAACTAATTATAAAAAAAATATGATTAATTCTATTCAATAATAACATTTTATAAAAATCATAGTTTACAAAAATGTGATTTTGTTTCTAGAGATATAAGCGAAAATAGAAACGGAATACGTTCCGTTTAATAATAGCGTAATTAAATTCAGTTTCTATTTTTAGAAAGCGAATTGGCAATTCCGTTTCTATTTTTACATATAACAAATTAATATTTATTCTTTATAACAAAATATTTAAATAATTTTAATTTTTAATATAAAAAATTATTAATATAATTCACTTAAAGTGAACATATATATATATATATATATATGATGAAGGATTTTAATATTTAAAATCCATTTTTCTTAAATAATTCATTTTGCACTCTGAAAAATCGAGTATAGACGAGTAGAGACCAGATGACATCGTGCTCTAAATGAAAACGGATTGCATACAAATTAATTGAGACGAATTTTAAAGTCTCCCAATTTGAACGAGAATGATTTCGGAGTCTCTATTTAGGGAAGCGAATTTAGAAACATGGGTTTAGTCTCGGTTTCAAGGTGGAAATCATTTAAATCTCTATTGGGGAACAAATTTAGTCTACAAATGAAGGCAGGGAAAGTTTAAGTCTCAAATTTGAGACAGTGTGCATTATCTGAAATGAAACGAAATAGAGACGAAAATTATTCCTTCTCTAATCAGAGACGGAATAAAATCAGTCTTTGATTAGAGACGGAAAGTTCCGTCTCTGAATTCCCTCTCTAAATAGAGACGGAATAATTTCCGTCTCAAATTTGGGACGGAAATAATTCCGTCTCTAATTAGAGACGGAATAATTTCGTCTCTAATTAGTACAGGAAATTGAGGCTTCGAATTTCCCGTCTCGATAACCTTTTGAAAAAAAAAAAAAGTATAAGACAAACAAATTCAAAATCTTTTTGTCCCTCAAAACAATCTAGGTTTTATCCCTAATATTTGTTTTATTTTATAAAATATCCTATTTGTTCATCTATCTTTCGGTCCTATAATATCTATGTATTTTATTTTTCTCATACATAAGTAATGTTTGTAAAAAACATAAAATGAATAAAAGAATTAAATAATTTGTTTAAATAGAAAGTCTAGAATCACAACATATACTAGTTAGCTCAATCAAAAAACATACCACAATAACAATAGAATTAGAAAATGGTCAAATTTTCCCCACATCATATCAAGGAAAAAAATCTTGCAATATGAAAGCATAATTCCTATAAATCTTTGTAGGTTGTGCTTAGAGTTATGTCTAAACGTGGGCAACATGTAATAAATTAGATGTTTCACCATTCTCAATTTACATCAACATATAATATTACAATCTTAGGTCTAAAAGAGAGTTCTCGAATGGCCGAGTTATAGGTATGATTATTTCTTTGACTTTATTGCATCATGTTACGCCACATTCCAAGCTAGCACCTCGACGGTAAAATATCATCAGCATCTCTGATTAAATTCGAGTTAGTCGTCTGAATTGACGGAGTTTGAAAACACATAGACAACCACAGTA
Source organism: Tetrastigma voinierianum (assembly GCA_016808115.1). Classification (NCBI taxonomy): domain Eukaryota; kingdom Viridiplantae; phylum Streptophyta; class Magnoliopsida; order Vitales; family Vitaceae; genus Tetrastigma; species Tetrastigma voinierianum. Next base: position 197,398 of record JAEQBH010001151.1, on the reverse strand, counting down.
AAGACTGAAATTCATACCTTTGATTCTTTTGAGTTTTGAGGAATGACTCTTTCTAAGAAGTCTACAGTGGTTTTCAAATCTTTAATCTTTCGGTCTCAAGAAGGTTAGAAGCAGTTGTGTATACACAAAAATAAAATGAAAATTGAAGATAATTAGTGCTCAATATATTCTCTAATATTTTTAGATGATAGATAGATAACATTAGTTTTAATTTTCACTAATTAGAGTCACTTTATGATAATCGAAAGTTAGTTTTATACGTCGTTAAAATTAGTGAGACATACATAAGTTGAAGGTTTTTAATTTTACTTTTACTTTAAAAATAGTAAAAGAAAATAAAATATAATTAAAATTCATTAAAAATGTTAAAAATATCAAAATTACATAATTTTTATATACTAGAAGAAATAAATGAAATGAATTTATATAAGAAAAATAAACATGGCTACTAGAAATGGCTCTTCCCGATTTGCTGAGCCCTTTCCCCACCATTTCTGCCTAACCTCTTTTGTATTGCATTTGACAATTAGTGCTTCTAAGCGTTTTACAAGTGCATCGGTACGTAAGAACTAGAAAAACCCTAGCCTTCACTCTCTCTGGTTTTATCGTATTCACTCTCTCTGGTTTTTTCGAAAGCTCTCTCATAGAAGGGTTTCTCTAGTCTTCATGCTCTCTCATCTTATTGTCTTCACAGTCGGATCTCGTCTAAAGGGTCGAGTTGTGTGGCCTCTATACGATTCTCTCTCTCTCTCTCTCTCTCTCCCAAACCCTCGATTATGTCTAAGAATACAAAATAAGAATTATAATTTATCATCCATGTTTAACACAAATAACTTATTAAATTTAACATGTTTATTAATGTTATTATTTAAAATAATAAGAATTATAATTAATAATATATATTTAACACAAATAACCTATTAAATAGGTTAATTAATTAATATAATAATTAAACAGGTCAATTTAGATCAAATTCGTGTTAGACAAGTCAACACGAATATGACCAATTTATTAAACGCGTTAGGTGAGTGTGAGAATATGACCCCGAGCACGATTACATGCTTGGCGAACCGTGGCAGGTGTTGGGTTTATGTGGAGTGTTCACGTATGGAGTATCAAATTTTCGCGCCTTAACCTTTTATAGGATTCGAATTAATGACTATTAGGTATTCCACCATTTAATATTAATTGAGTACCCCTGGGAATTCAAAGTAAACAATATTTACATGGTTTGGCGAATATATTCAATAATATTTTTAATGATGTTTTTTTTTATGTTAAAAATGCTTGTTGAAAAGCAAATTCATAAATTTTTTTTATTTATATTAACTATATATGTCTTTATGATGTAAAAAAAATATGGATTCATTAAAAATATTTGAAATAAAAAAAAATTGTCAAATGCTCGTAGATAGGAATAAAATTATACTATTAACCTATATATTGTTTAATATTTTATAATTTTTAGTAATTTATATCTTGTATGATATATTATAAGTTTGAATGCATAAAATTATTTACATATGTAAGTAAAAATTTAAAAAGGTTGAAAAGTCAACTTTATTTATTTCATTGTATCCTTGACAAAAGTTAAAAACCCGATCTTTTTGTCCATTATATTTGTAAAAGCCATGAAATCAAGAGTTTTTACCTCCACGTGAAACCCAACCTTTTCTCTTCTCCATCTTTTTCCCTTCCTTTTCCTCCTCCATCATTTGATTTCCTTTCTTTTCGCTATACAAAATAAAGTTGGGGTTTGTGATTCTTTTCGCTTCTCTCTTAGGATCCGCGCCTTCGCGCGCCGCCATCTTGTGGTGGATTCTTCTCGTTCTTCATTCTTGGTTATTTTTCCTTACAATGGATATTTCCTGTGTAAATATTTGAAGGTGTGCGGGATGGCTGAGTATTTTCCTCCAAAGGAAGATCTGATCTTGCAAAATGAAGCACCTACAGATTTCTATATAGTTGTTTCAGGCGCTTTGGTGATTATTTTCCATTTCTTTTTGTTGTCTAAAATTATATATAAAGCATGCCCATTTTCAATATTTCTAACATTTACCTTATTCCATAGGATCTACTAGTTCTTAAAAATAGCCTTGAGCAGAGGCAATCTAATCAATATTTGGCTTTTGGGTTAGGGAAAATAGGTTTGGTATCCACGATTAAATGAAATTTTAAAATAAATGATTGCAGATAGTTGGAGAGGCGAAAACTGGAGACCTTTGTGGTGAGATTGGGGTTCTTTGTTATAGGCTACATCTATTTACTGTCCACGGACTAAGCATTTGTGCGGTACTTTGGATGAGCCGGTTCACATTCTTGAATATTGTCGGGCTAATGTTGGAGACGGGACCGCTAATCATGAATAATCTCAGCCCGAGGTTTGTACAAGCAGTATGCCTAAATTTAAAGTATAATGTCAGTATTATTATCTATATCTGATTGTTGATAGTCTTGAGGTGGCAAGGAAAATAAGGCTAATGCACTATTATTGGCTTTTTTCCTTTATTTGTGGGACAGCATTTAAAAGACCTCAAGGAAAATAATTGTGTCACACTACATTCTTTAATTCAAATAATGTATGAAACTGACAATAGTTTTTTATTTTATTTTTGACAATTAAGTGCTTTGTTACAATGTAGTAAATTATTCTTACTGGGATCTTACTCTCCCTGAATGTTTTATTTTTTTAAATTTGGAATGTTCTATCAATTGAACTAGGCATGTCAGTACTTGATTGAAATATAATTTAAATAGGTAGGAAATGGTTATGCAATTTTCATCTCCTCTGAATTTTTCTCAAATTGTCCTTGCATCTTCGACTTGAACGTAAATATTCAATTGAGAAGTTACAGCAATTAGATAAATTTAGGTTTATCTACTTTGTTAAAAAGGCTTTACTACTGTTTTAAGCGAGTTCTTCAAGGTATCGTCTTACTAAGGTTATTGTTGTTTCTGTTTCGTAGCATCCAGGGAAGAAAACACATTAAGTATTATCCTTTACCAGCCTGACTTAAAGTTCCCCTCACATAAATAAAAGAAGACAATCCTACTTGTGTATCCATACATAGAGTTTTAGATGCTTTCTTTTCCTTCTTAAACTTTTATGATTTTTAGCTAGATACGACATCGAACACATAGGTGATGTTTGGTTCTTGAAAGAATATTAAGTAAAGAAAATGTCACTTGAAAAATTAATTTTTATACTTCGATTAAACTATCTGAGAACATTAAGAACATCAAATATAATTTAAATCAGTTAAAAAATTATATATCTTCAGATTATTTAATCTTTATATCTAAGAGTCCAAATAAGTTAAATGATTTTGAAGTACCATTTAAGCATAATTTATTAGTTTATTATCTATTTTTATTTCCTTTTAATTTTTATTTTATATTTTTCTTTAAAATGTAATTTCCATTAAATTTTCTAAGAATAAAACATAGCAACATAAACAAGGTTGTAGAGGCTATTCTCAACGGGGGTTGAATCATGGACTGACGATTTCCATCACCTGAGTGCACATTGAGTTAATATGCGTGCGAAAAAATAGTTTAGTCACTAGATAACTTGTGATCGCATTTTACATGTGAACTAGTGAGACATTTTTGGTGCATCGGGTTTTGTGAAGTCTAAGCAAAGAGAAAGGTCGGCAGCTCCATCTCGAGTAATCCATATATTTTGCATCTTATTTGGATCAAATTCAAAAGGCAAAAATAAGAAGCCATGATTTTCCAGTACTCTCAAGGAATTGAGAGAAGCTTGGGTATTTAGGCTGCCTGCATCCTATTTCCTCCCAGGAGTTTTGAGTTGTTTTAATCTCTTACCTAAAGGATCCCACTGGTTCACTTGAAGAATCAACACATGATATCTAGGTTTTTGGATGTCAGAGAATCAGACATTGTCAATCATAAAATGCTGAACAAGTGATAGATGTAGAGAATATAGTTATTTTTAACGGTCATTTATAGTGTCTTGGATGCATCTGTGGTTCCTAACCTGTACAGGAAGCTTACTGTCAAAGCCTCGAACTTTTCCTTGAATTTCCCACTTCCATTGACCAGTCCATTGCTTCACGCACAACGAAATTTACAAGGTCTTGAGACATATATCAGCGACTATGAAATATAATTCATAGGAAAATGTTGGTAGACTTCTCAATACTCGAATAATTGTAAGAAAATTTACGGATACAGGGATAGTTGTCACGACTGAAAATCCGGAGCCACGCAATTTCTTCTTCAAAATTGCATTTGCTAAGAGAAGCTACATCCTGTTATAGAAGTGTTGATCAATTGCAAATTCAAGATTCTGGCGAAACAATACCAATTTATAAGTCCTATGTATATTTAAGAATGCGAAGCAAATAGAAGTAGAAAAGACCTATAATAAGCGAAAACAAAATGACCACACGAGGAGCAAGATTGAAGAGAGCACATTCAAACCTCAAGTATTGTACTAAAATAATAAAAAGCGGAGACATCCCCAAAATTGAATCATATTTATTGAAATTCATGAGCAGGGGACAAAAATGGGCACTTCACCTCTCACTTAGTGTATAAGATTGAGAGGATGTGATCGGGAGGCGGGCTTCATGATCCCTTTTCTTGACGATAAACATGTACCTCTATCTTCTTTGTGGTCAATAGTTAAGATCACTAAGAATATATCTCTTGATTTTCCCTCGGGAATCCACGACATTTCTCTTAAAAATATAGATGTAAATCTCGTGTCTCAGTATGCGAAAGGATATATAAAGTCCTGCTTGATCTAAGGCATCCACCCGACTCTAGCACTACCAGCACCTACCTTTTAGAAGGACATCTCTGTTCTAGGACTCCTCCCAATTGGCACTACGAGACAATCCACATAGATATACGGTGGAACGTTAACACATATAATTAATAAATGTTTAAAATCCGATTGTTTTGTGCATGATTTACGGATGCTTCATAGCACTTTACTTGGGAAAGTTGGTTTCTCTGTAACTCGACTATGAGCTTGAGTTAGAGCAAGTTTTTCTATATCTACATTGCGGAGTGTTCTTTGTAGGATTCTATATTACCCTTCAGGCTGTTGATCGGTTGCTGCAGCTATAACAGTTTCCCCGGCAATTTTGATGGGTGAGTGAAACCCTGTCACAGCACATTACCGAGTTTTGTTATTGAAAATATTTTTACCATTGCCCTGGGGAGACCATACTCATGAGTTATTGTCGATTATTCTTTAACGATTAGGACTGGATGAAGACATATCACGATTGAGAGACTACGATTTCATTTAGTCTACTTAGTGATTTAGGTTGCAATGGCTCCACCTTGTGGGAGGATCTTATCAATGAAATGTCTGCGATTTGGTGTTTGCGAGCTCCGTGCGATGTGCCTTCATTGGAGAATTGACTCGGGGAGGTGATCAAGGTTTTGTAATTCTTTGCTGCGATTCTACTAAAGTTTGCATGCAAGTTTATTATTCTTGGTCATTTTGGTAGTTGAAGATGAAACCATAGAGCCTTTTTGTAACATTTTAAAGCGATCCTCGAAAAGCATTCTTAAACAGTTCAGGTATCTTCATAGTTTTTAGTAAATGTATTACAATTCTTAGTAGGGGCTAAGACTAAGACTATGCTGGATCTTTTGGCAACATTTTAGTAGGGGCCAAGACTATGCTGGATCTTTTGCTCACTCTTAGTTTTTGATAAATGTCTTACAATTCTTATTGGTTAGTTGGATTGAACACATGGTTCTTTATGTATGCTGTAAAGTCTTAAATATCGATTTTGGATAATAATATATTGTAACTTATATTTGAAAACTTTTAAATTCTTTTCTTCTTTATTATACCTTATTCCCATAATTTTGTTGCTTCTTTCCAGTATTTCTTCTTTATAAACTAAAATCTGGAATTTTTTTAAAGATTTATGTTATCATGTATTTCTTATATTTTATTTTTTTCTTTTCTTTCTCAGTTTCTAATTAATGTTTGACAATTTTTATTTGTTTGTTGAAAACGACATGTTGTGATGACGCGCTATTTTTTTTTAATGATGATTGAGGGTTGTATTTATAGTGACTTTTCATTGTAAGAAATGCAGGGAACAAGTTGAAATTTATTTGTTGTATCCCAGCTTTAAAATTATATTGCTAAAATTTTGGTGAAGAACAAATTTAATCTTACTTGATGAATGAGGCTGAATTACGGTGGCTGCTCATGCATGATTCGAAGATGAATTAAGTGGAGATTCATGGTTAAACATGTGGTAAACACAATGATACTTTTGGAACCGGATATAAAAATGAACTTCAATACATTTTTTTCTTTTCTTTTTATGTTATATACAATAATAGTTCACTACATCTTTTATTTATTTATTTGATGGGTAAGTTCAATGCATCTCTTAATATAGTTTCATTTTTTAATAACCAGGATGTTCATAAATTTTTTTACGATGATTTCATGATAATATTGGCTTCTTTAATTAATTTGGAAGTTTTCATGGGTGAATGAGACCATGGTGGAGATACTCGTCAGTTTTATGGTTGAACCATCCCACATCAGGTGATATTTATTTTTAGGAGTCCTATAAAGCTTCTACCCGACTATAGTTGTAATTCTCATATAGAGATCCTAATGTTAAAGCTTCTACCGGCTACGTATCAACCATGGAATGATAAGGTTGTGGACAAGGAATTTGTTTGTACTAAGCGAATTATTTAACATGTTGAAGTTTCATACATGTCTGACATAATCAATGCCATTTAATTTTTTCAATAGTTTGCTTACTTTTTCATAAATAATCCAGCAGTGATTCACAGACTTATAATTGGTATTCCAAGACAATCATGCTCCTTCAAATTATGTTTCTTATATAGCTTTTATACCTTACACATATGGAAAGCCACTATTCCCATATACTAATCGATTATGTTCCATAAGTGTACTAATTAATCATAATTATGAGTCAACATTTCACATAATTGCTTTAATATTAATAAATGCTTTTGATTAATTATAGATAAAACAACTTTAGTTTTGCGATTGTGCATTCATTACTTGTTTAGTAAATAAAATAAAGTTTAATGATGGTAATTTAGTAGCATAATGTAATTAACAAGAAAGTAATTTTCATCACGGGTTGTTTACCCATGAAGAATGCTCATGAAAGCTACGAGATTTTTAAGGGCGACTACGAGGGCAGTATGCTTGGAAGAATGTTCTGAGGACACTAAGAATTTGTAGTTTGATTAGTAGTTAGTATATTGTATTAGGTACATTTTGACATTAATATTACTATTTTATTATCTACGTGTATTGATTTTATAATTAATGAAAATATAATTGGTTCAACTTTTTAATGACATCATTAATTTAAATTCTTAAATCTTAGACATGATTACATATAATTGAAATCTTTAGCCATAATAAGGTTCAATTAGTAATAAAGCTAAAAACCTGATTGCTTTCTAAAATGAGTTTCTTCTAGTATGTCTCTAATTAGATTAGACGTGAAAATTTTGCTCTACTTCCAGCTTTTCTTTAGACGAGATCTGACCAATTGAAATCCCGATCAGAGATTGACCAACCGCTCTCATCGAGATTTTAATCGACCCGGTCTCCTCGATAAGAGACGACCACTGACCGATAAGAGATTCGACCACCTCGCCCCCGATCGCAGACGGACCAACGTCCCATCGCAGACGGAATCATTCAGTCTCCGATCGTAGACGGAATCAATCTCGGTCTCTCGATCAGAGATCTTTAATCAAATCGGGTCTCCCGATCGCAGGACTAATCAACTCCATTTTGATCGAGATCTGAATCAACCTACTCTCGATCGACTTAATCAAATCCGGTCTCTAGATTAGAGACGGAATCGGCATACACAATTAGACATATCAATGTTTTAAAGACCTGAAAATTCCGCCTCTAACTATCCGAATCTGCTTTTTATTCCGACAGAGACCAATTGTCCACTTCTAATTGATTTTTTCTTGTAGTGTTGTAATATTTAATTAAACTTCTTAATACTTTAATAAATTCATTTTCACTTATTTTAAGTATAAAATAATCAATGTTAATAAAATCAAATATTTAATAATGAAAATTAATTAAAAAAACCTATTGGTTAATTTCTTCATAATAACATTTAGAAACGGAAATTCCGTTTCTAAAAAGCGAAAAATATGTTTCACAAATAGAATGAAACATGAAACAAATATATTTAGTTTAACTCATTTTTAAAGTAGTAGAACATAGTTTTATCAAATTTAATTATTTATAATGGAATTAATAATTATAAAAATGATTATAGATAATTTTTGTATATTAGTTATAAATATTAGAAACATAATTTTCAATACTAAAGGCCATTTTAGCTCGCTAAATGTTCTCATAATAAAGTTGCAACCAAAAATTCGACCATTTCACTTCCGTCTGATACCCCGCTTATTTCCCCAAGGTTTTCTTTATTCTCCCACCATTTACCTCACAACAATTACCACTCGAGTTTTCTTTCTCGCTTCAAAAATTTTGCAGCAATATTTGCTTTCCGCTTGGTTCCGTTTAGTTAGAAACGGAATGACTGCTTTACTTTCCGTTTCTATATCGTTATTTTCTTGTAGTGAAGGCTATGTCTAGCCTTGTACAATTTGCAAGATACATTGGTACTCCAATTGCACTTAAGTATGGTACTTCTGGACCAAGGAGTTTGTCATTCTCTTGAGATTGGAAGGTCTTTATCCACTTCAAGGGATCTACAAACCAGTAGGGGAGTTAAGGGATGGGCCTTTATCCATGTAAAAGCACTTCAGACTTTTCGCAGACGCCGATCACTGACAAAATGCTTATTTGAGTACACTTTGATATCTGCAGGTCGAGGCAATATCTAGTCTTCCTAGATCTTCATCTTAAATTCATTCTTTAAATAATTAGCGCTTAAGTTCCTTCGTAAACTCCTATTAGATTCAAATCATCCACATATATCGCTATAATTACAACCGACTGCTTTTCGATAAATACACAATGGGCAGATTAATTATTTACATATCCTTCTTTTTCTCAATAAAGATGTACTCAAACGATCAGGTATCACATTCCACGCAGATTGCCTGGGAGTCCATACAAGGATCAAGTGGTAACTTATTGAATACATACCACGGATTTGAAAAATTTTGCTTCAGTAAATGTAAATCCTTCGTGATTTTCTTATACATATGTCACTCATATCTATGGATCCAGCTACAAATATGTCAGGTAGGACAAATGATCCACTAAATGCATTTCTTGGCCTCTTCAATCAATAAATGCATTAAACATCTAAAGAAGATTGCATCCATTACCGCATAATATGTCTCCTCATAGTCAATACCGGTTCAGGAAAACCTCAGGCAACACAGTTTTATATCGCAGATTTCATTATTTTCATTTCTTTTTTCGTGACAAAGACCCATCTATATCCAATGTGAAGCTTTAACATTTCGCTGTTGGAACTAATGTCCAAGTCACCTCCCTTTTAGCTAAAATAATTCCATTTCCTCATCAATTGCTTCGCCATTTTTCCCAATCATGTCGATTTTTTTGGTATTCATTTACAATTATGGCTCCTCGATCATCACATTTCGCATGATGCCCTTAGCCACTTGAAAGAAAAAGCATTGTTGACAAGAGTTTGTCACGATCCCATATTTCTCCTTGATTCATATAATTTATAGAGATCCCTTCATTTATAGGAGATAATTGTCGGCTTATTGCTACTCTTATAGTCAAGTTTCCTTTAACCCTTGTAATGTGTTTTGGCTTCTTTAACAGATTGACTATAGATGCTAAGAAGCTCTTCAGAGCAATTTCCCCATCAAAATTGCATTTCCACAGAGTAAGTAAATTTATTATATTTTTCCTTGGGAAAGAATCTTTAGATCCGATCGGTCTTCCACATTTTAGATGTGGTTTAGATGTAATGACTATAGCATTTCCCGAATCCCCTATAGGGATCTCAATATGTGCTGGTGCATTAACAGCTGGAATATGTGACTTTAGTACTTTATTCATCAAAGAAAGTATATGTATAGTCTGATCCGCAAGATCCCCAGAATGAAGCCAGCTAGTTTAATGGTTCATAGTACTGCAGGATCAAGACAACAATGATGGTGTATTCTAGAGCACTCTAACTGAGTTATTAGAATTTGGCTTATCTTTCTCTCTAATGGCGGGAAAATGTGATTCATCAAACACACCAAATACCAAAAGACTTTGAAAGTTAAAGGCCTGCAATGGATAATCGATGCAAGTAGTTAAAACCTACATAAATACCTAAATTCACGTTAAAGACCTGGGCTTAGAATCAAAGGTTTCTGAGGAATAGTATGATAAACCGCACAAACCAAAGACACATAAATGGGAACATTTGGTCAGACCCAAACAATTAGAAGGAGAAAATCATGATCACCAATAGGACTAAGACATATTAACACAAAGATGGGCCAGAAGGCATGCCCCCAAGCAGATAAAGGTAATTTGGTTCTTAAGAGTAATGGTCTAGCAATCCATTGCAAATGCTTAATGAAAGATTCAACTAGTCCATTATGAGTATGGGTATGAGCAACAGGATATTGAACCTCTATACCCAAGGACATGCAATAGTCATGAAAAGCTGTAGAAGAAAATTCACCAGCATTATCCAAACAGATAGTCTTAATAGATGATCGTGGAAAATGTGCACTGAGTTTGATAATTTGTGCAAGTAAACCAGCATAAGCAAGGTTCCTAGTAGAAAGAAGAAAACATGAGACCAACGAGTGATGCACCAACAAGAACCATAAAGTAAACGAAGTGGTCCACTAAGGTTGGGTCAATAGGTCCACAAATGTCTCCTCGAATGCCTCAGAAACTGAGGAGGTCGTAATCAACTTTGAGGGAAGAAGGTCGAAAGGATAAACTTTCCTTGAGTACAAGCAAGACAATTTGTAATCGCGATGACCGGATATATGACCAAAGGGTCAAGGAACACCATTAGACCTGGCGAAGTATACGCCTGCTAGAGGTGCCTGATGACCAAGTCGTTTCATGCCATAGAACGATTGGCCGAAAGTTAATGAACTGGGTTCGTAATTGCATAAGATTAAATAGTGTTAATGGTGGTGAGATATAAACCACATTCTAATGATCGCACTTTTCCGTATCACATTTCGCCATTAGAGTTGCAAAGTGAATGAGGAGAAATTCAATAGTTTCCATCGCTTCATTGTTTCTACACGGTATCCATTCCAATAATATTTAAAACTAAGTAAATTCAAAGGCTGGATCAAAAATAAAGGGATCTTGAAGGTGGAGAATAGAGCCACCCCGGGTAGAATAATAGTGGTTATACCGAGTCTCTCACTGGGGGCTGGAGGTGACTTGAAATAGTAGTAACATTAAGGCTAATGTTAATCGGGAAAATACTTTTCGCCGGGCACAATGAGTCAGAGCACGGTCTCGCTAGACAACCGGTGAGGCATCCATGTTTCTTCAAAGATATAGATAAAATAAGCGAGATTAATAAAAACGAAATACTACTGAAACATTGGAAAGGCTCTATGTGGAAAAAGGAATCACATAAGAAAATAACAAAAGAACTAATCGAATCACATGCCCATCACTCTACAGGATGGGAAATATTTCTAGTAGATCCTCAAAGAAATCGAAACATCAAAGTATCAAATCCACCCACCATCACCATCATCATCAAGTGAAATTGACTTCAATATTCTTGCCTTTGTTCTTGATTAAGGCTTGGTGTAGATCAACCGTTTGGTCGCACGACAGCACGCACCACGACCCGTCATGCCACATCTATAGCGTGTATTATCTTGTCATGCGGAGTGATACCCGCCAATGGTTGCTCGTGGATTTGCGCCCCTTGATTGGAATTGCCTTCTTATTTTGAAGGGACCCGCATATGGGATGTCTAGACCATTACCACCTGCCGATGCCCTCGACCACCACCACATCCTCATCCTTTCCCCATAGTCGGCCCATTTTTGTGCCCTTGTATGTTGCTATGGGGGGATGCAAAAGTAACATTTGCTTTAGGAAATGATTTAGACCCTGTAGGATGAGATTGATGATTTTGAAGTAAAAGCTCGTTATTCTTTTGAGCCACGAGAAGACATGCAATCAATTCAGAATATTTAGTAAACTGACGCTCTCTATATTGTCATTATGAGCACATGAGGCGTGGGAGCGGTAAAACAATTTTGAGCATATCCTCATCAGTGATGATCTCCCCGTAAAGCTTTAATTGAGAACTAATCTTAAATAAAGTCGACCAGATTCGCACGTAATTTAAAGTCTGCCGCATGTGCGCCTAATCATATCTTGCTTTTGAGCATATCAAGCTCGTGGTTATATCTACCTTTAAACTCGCAGGACCAATGGGTCTTTTACTGTAAGGTATTCATTCTTGAGACTTTCATCAAGATGATGGCGAAGGAAAATTAAAGCTTTAGCGCGATCCTGCAAGGATGCACTATTAGTTTCTTTGATGGTTTCTCCCAGGTCCGAGGCATCTAAGTGTATTTAGCGTCTAAAATTCAGGATAAGTAGTTGTTGCCCAAAATATCAAGGGCAACAAATTCTACTTTGTGATATTGTGACATCAGAAGAATTTAAAATCACTTTTGGAAGGCAAAATCATAATTTCCTCGTAAAATTTGGAATTTTTCTAGATCTCGATGATGAAACTGGATTTCAATTGAACTCGTCTCGAAATCTAGCTACCATGTCGATTCTCGTTTAATTCGAGATAATAATTTGCACGCTTTTGCGTACCATGTGTCGAGTGTCGTAAAGACATGATGTGACAAAAGTCACTATAACACGTGACTCGCGCGACACATGTTGCATGAGTACGCAGAGTACTTAAACGGATAATGAGATACGCTTCGCAAGCCAAAATCCAAGATTTAAGGACATAAGGCATTAATCAAAGTTTAATGAATAAGACAAATGTTGAATAGTAGTCTTTCTTCAAAAAGGAGAAACGCAAAGTAGATGGAGAAATGGAGATGCAATGAGCTGAAGTTTCGTGGCTTTTAACAGAGTGTGCAACTTCTCTCTGTGATCCCGACCGATCGACCATTTGACGCCAAGAAGAAAAGCTGTTTCACGCGCGAGGGCTACACGCTGGCACCTGGGCTTGGGGGAGTTTCGAGCAACTCCGTGAGGTAGGGTTTTATCCCACTTGTTTTGCCCGTTTAAGTGTTTTGTAAATGCTTGAGTTTTATTGAGGCCATGAGTGGTTATTGATCGGTCCCAAATCTCGACCGGGCGTGAAAATTTTGGAACCTGCTTGGGATACCCATGACAATGTATGGATTGTTCGGGCGCTGGGTCATAATTTATACAATAAATTGTGTTTGTGTGCATGAGGCCTGAATGGCCATGGAATCTCGCCCACAAAGTGGAACTAATGTTATGAGTGGTCACCATGCTCCCATCAAGAGGTTGGATCGTTAAAAACAATCTTATTAAGCCAATTGGATAAAAAACGCCCATGTGTGGGTCGTATGAAATTCTTGAAATGAATGGCTTGAGTCATGGAAATTAACAGTTGATGCATGAATTTAATGTGTTAACATAATGCAAATAAATTATATAAAATATAATCAGGTGTAGGTCATCGAAATGAATTGTGATTAGATCAAGTGAGCAAATTTGGGTGTTGGTTGATCAAAATTGAATAACATGTGTTATGGGTGCAAATTTGAGAATATATGCATAATTGATATAAATTGTGTTGAAAAGGCATAATGCATTTCATATGCACCGGGGTAACCTAGAAATTAGGTGTGAGTGCATGACATGGAATAAAAGAAAAACGAACATGGTTGCGAAAAGAATTTCAATGGATGATTTTCCGGAGAATTGTTTTGGGAGATGGTCCAACAATTACACGTCGGAAAAGCCCATGAATTGTTTAGGAAGATTCTCCAACACATTCGCCTTGGAGGGTAGTCCTATATTTTTACTGAAATTCGGTAGTGTGTTTTCGAGAACAACAGGTTTTGTTTTGAAAACGGTGTTTTCTCATACATGGCTTAGGCAAGTGCGAGGGAGTCAGAGGACCGAGACAATGGATCAGGCATGCAGACATTCAAGTAGGATCAATGTATTTACTGAAAGTGTGTGTTTACATCGATCATTGCATATGCACTTAGCTGGGAGTAACCCATTTAGAGTAATTCCACCACTGGCAATAGCTCATCGATGGTTCTTAAAAGTCATCTATTTTTTAGTCCATTTTTCACACACATTTTAATATAAAAAGGAATAATTAAGATGCGTAAATATTAAGAAACCTACCAAATTTGTTATTTGCGTGGAGTATAAAAGAGTTAAGAAAATGCAAGTGGAAAAATGCAGCAACGGTGGAATAAAAAAATGCAAGAAGTGGTCGGGCAGAATGGAAACAAATGGTTGATTCATCGATGTAGTTTTCGCTTCGCATACCCGTGACATGGTAAGGCGACATCGTGATAAGTGAAGGAAATAGCAACCGGTCGCGATGAATCACCGTGATAAGTACCGAGGATTAACCAGGTTAGAAATGATGTCGCTGACAAGATCGTGGATGTCAAAGGGCGAAGGGTCGGCGTCGCGACTCGACTGGTGGTCGCTACAAGAGAATCGCCGGGGTTACGCATGTGCCTGGAAGGATGAGCCGAAGTTAATCGAAGCCGCTGTCATGGCTGCAGGACCTAAGTCGCGACACCGAAGCAACCAGCAGCTTCCAAAGACATAGTCGATGTCGCTGGCAAGAGATTGAGGTCGACATCATGAACGATCGCTTGAAGGCTGCGTAAGACTCAGCTGATGTCGCTGATTAAAGATATCAATGTCGCGGCATCAGAGAGACCAATTGGAAACCTCGCAAAGGTACAAAGTGATGTTGCGACAAGGATCGGCGTCGCGGCGATCAAGACATCAAGGTCAGCTGAGACTTAAGTTGATGTCGCTGACGCGGAGATCGATGTCGCTACATGGATGATGTCGCGACAAGATCAATGTCGCGACATGAATGTGTAAACACGGGCCAACTAACTTTGGAATCCACAAGATCGTGATTAAATTAGCCCAACTGAGAAACCCTATAAATAAGCAAACTACCCCGATGAAAAGCAAATAAGCAAGGATAATGCATTTGTGAGAACTGAAATAAGGTCTATTTTCTTTATTTTTAGTTTTCTTTCTTTTCTTTCTTTCTTCAATGTTGATAGTTAGAGATTAGATTAGATTTATCGCTCTAGTTTTCGCTTTTCTTCTCGGAATCGGATGTTATACTTTCGAGCGTAATGTAGAATGCAATAATCAATTCTATTCAAATTACTACTCCTGATAATTTTGAGAACTGCATGTTTCTGGAATTCGAATTTTCCAGCTTCCAACTACAATGCTCTCATGATCGTGAGGAAAGTCGTAGGGTGTAATTCGCACTTAGAACCCAGCCCATCGAAAAGGTTACAATATAACCTCACCTTTCCATAATAGTCGTTAGCCAGGATTTTCATCGAATTTACTGGTTATGGTTTTTATTTCTATTCGACCAATATCGCTGTCTTATACCGCTTTTGGGCACTTTGTCTCACCAAGCTCCGATTTCAAGGAGGCCCTCCGAGTGACACGAGAAGGCATTCCCGAGTTTTGAACATTTTCTTAAGGGTATATTAACTCGCTTATTATGGGATTTAATGAGTCTCAGTTTATTTCTAGATAAATCTTCTTCACTAAATCAAGAATGAGCTGAATGAAGAATAATTTAAACAAGGTAGAGTTCATCTCAATTCGACTTCAAGAAACCAATCCCGTGTTAGCCGAGATCTAATCAAGGAGAGGATGATCTATTTTAATTCGACTTTAAGAGTAATCGTGAAGTCAGAGCATCCTTGCTCACCGATAACTCGGGAGCTAAGGTTTACAAAATTCATAAAATGTGGTATGAAGTATCGCAAAAGAAAATACCTGCATAAGGAAATATAATCAAAAGTAGTTTTATCTAATTCCCTGCTTTCGAGTGAATCAGAAAATTATATAATGAATCGTGAAGTGTGGAGAGATCCAAATTGCACCGCTCGAAACGCTGACGCATTTTAAACTAAATACACAAGCAATTATATCGTAGTTATCTACATGAATGGATGTTTCACCATACGCTTTTCTACACTCTTTTCCAAAAGATAGCCATCCAATCTCCATTTATTTCTTTAATCATTCATTATTTTTCTTTCTTAAATTTCCAGCTTTAATTAATTGATTCATTCTTTTTGTTCTTTACAATTATATTTTATAGCCTTAAAGCTTAATCATAATGCCATTTGGTCCAAATAGTATGGATCTTGAAAGAAGTCGTGGTAGTTGATTTAGAATTCCTGAGATCTCGTGGGATCGATATCCGGACTTATATCCATTTTATTACTTGTCGCATCTGCACTCTTCAAGTAGGATATTAAGCCAAACTAAAATTTGAAAATAAATTACTTAGGGTGTATTTGGTTTAAATTGTTTTAAGTCAACCAAGTATCATGATACATTTGCTGAGGATTAATTAATAGTCCTTTGGTAATAATGTCATGAACTTACATATAGTTTCGTATAAAGAAAAAGTCAACAAGTTTTGGCAGCGCCGCTGTCAGATTAGATAATAGTCCTTCGTATCAACGTCATAAATTTGTATATGTCTTTCGTCACCAACACTCACCCTATCGTAGGGAATATTATTTGCGTACAGAGCGCTCGGTAAGAAGACTCGATCATTTTAGAGGTCGATTGAAGAAAGTTTATCAGGGCTTTGGTGTTTTTGGTATAACATGTATTTGAATTGTAAATTTTAATATGTGGCTCAGACAGAGTAATGTAATAACTCTCGACTATTAGAATATAGTCGGGTGTATTTTGGATGAGGATCGTATATGGGCCTATGGCCATTTTTACTGTGTATGGGTCTCGCGATACGACGAGTAGATTTTCCGTATTGGATCGAAACACAACCGACACCCTAAGTTTCCGGCGCCACGTATATATTCAAAATAATAGGAACAAAAAAAATGTAATAAAATGATCAAAATTCTAACAAGAAGAAATAAATAACATAGATTTTTTCTCGAAATAAATGACACTATTGCCTTGGAATTATAGTTTTGTAAAAATTCTTCAGGAATTCAAAGTATATTGCAAAATTTATTTTAAATTATTGCAATAATGAATTCTGCTAGAATTCAAAGGGTTAGGCAAAAATTCTATGAACTAAAACCAAAGACTAATTACAATGAAAGAACACCGCTTACCTGGCCATCCATCCAAGATCCTAATGAACACTTGGGGAGATTTCAGATGGCAAACACAAGCAGCCGAATTAAGAGACCGTAGGTTATCAAGTTACATCTATTCCTATTCTTCTAAGAGATACAGCAGCCACATGGTATGAATCTACCATATGGTTCTCATGGATACTGGAGGAGGCCGGTAGGAGGCCTATTTGGGCGCATTCTTCCCCATCACCACCTCGAAAGGAGGAGGGAAATCATTGTTTTTCAAAGAGGGGAAGAGACGAGAGCCATGTGGCCCGGGAAAGATTCCAAACCCTGCCGAGAAGATGCCCTATGCATGGAATTGATCCAAGACCCAAATGGACATCGTGTATCATGCTCGAATGATACATCCAAGGGAATCAATATGCTTCATGCTGTGGAGCATTCAAGCGAAAAAGTGTCAAGAGGCAAGAGCTGTTGATCAAGACCTCGGGCTAATGTAATATGAAAACCTTTCCGAAGCCAAGAGGAAGCAAGAGAAAGGATCATGAGCCGAGCAAGACGACAACCATGGAGGCCAAGTTGGATGCCACATGCAATGTGCTGTGGCAAGCAAGAAAGGAAGACACACAATGCCCATGAGATAGAGCACTGAAAGAGAGTTATCAAGGAAAGTGCCGAGAGAGTCAAGAACAATTTATGATGTCAAGAGGTTAAGTATCCGTGAGCCAAGAGCTTACCATTTCAAACCCAATACTAATCCGCAAGACATTACCACTCAAAGACCGAGGAACCATGAGAACTTCATATGCAATGAGGGGCTTCAAGGCCCAAGGTACGGACAAGAACTCACCGTGGTTAATAACAACCACCGAGGTTCCACCAAGCAAAGAAGAAGCGAAATGAACACAAATGAATATCGTATCGAGGAGGGCCCAATCTTCAAGAACAGATGTCGTGATTTACGGGGATAATAAGAAGTCACTGAACCCCATGAACAAAGTTTGCTGAAATGAAGCACCGCTACCAATTCTCAAATTCTTCGTAACACCACCAATGCATCCTCAAGAACATTGAGACACAAGTAGGGCAATCGTCCTAACCTTGAAAAGCTGGGGAGGAAAGATACCTTCCCAAGTGACACAAAGAAAAATCCAAAGGACTGCATGGCCGGCAGCCGAGAGCCAGTTGAAGAAAGATGAAAGAAAAAAATGACAGCAACAAAGAAGAAGCAAGACCGGAAAGGGAAGAGGTACCGAGAAAGAAAGAAGGAGTATATGGAAGAACATCCAAGGATCAAAGCCCCAATCCCATTTCCACAAAGATCAGTAGGTCAAGGGACGAGGAGCGCTTGCAAGGTTTTTGAAAACTTTCCAGGTCGAGATCAAGATGTTTTTACCGGGCGGTAATCGAGATACCACTCTATGCAAAATTTCAAGGACATACCGAGCAAGAAAAGAAAAAAATAGCAGGAAGGAATAAGTGGACCACCGCCACTGCAGCGGCAAGAATCAAAAGAACTACCAAGAAAGATGAGCACCTGTGGAGCTTCACGATTCCTTGTATTGTCGAGAATTGAATTCCGTGAAGCTCCTGCGACTCAGAGCTATTATCAATTTGATGTGCCTCTTTCGTCGCTAAGAAACTAAGTTCGGGAGCTTAATTCCCACAACCGTTACTCTTCAAATGGCGCATGATCGATGGTAAACCCGAAGGAGTCATTGAAGATGTACCTGCCACCGTTGGGAAGTTTGTTTTCCCAAGAGACTTCATCATTCCTCGAACATGGAAGAAGATTCACAAGTACTTCGCTATCGGAAGACCATTCCTAGCTACTGAGTCGCCTGATCGACATGCAAAAAGGCTCTACCTTAAGTGGTCGAGAAGAAGTCGCTTTTAACTTGACTGGCGGCAAAATATGTGACAGACAAGGAAAGTTGCAATGTAGCAGATTGCCTTATACTTCCAACCCCGATGTTAACAATGATTGTAATACTCAGCTTTTATCAATGAAAAGAGATGAATTCCCGTGATATCGAAGATGTCTATTCCGAATTTCCATACAACAGCTTTTCATTCTTAGGAAACTATGATGAGCTTGAAGCAAAATGTAAATGATAATGGGGGAAAATATTGAAAAAGAGGAAATTCATCAAGAAACCAGCCAAGAAGGACTAGTTTTGAAAGAGTCGCCACGCCATTTAAAGTATGCTACTTAGAATTACCAAAGAAACCAAGATCATTTCAACACTGATGTCGAGGAACAAAGATTGCTGAAAATATTATGAAGTGACAAGGAATCGCTAGTCAAGTCCATCAGAGTCGGGCGGTATCACCCATCAATTTGCATGCATAAGATTCTCGCTAGAAGAGACTTCAAACCATCCAGAGAACAATAAAGGCGCACCAATCCAGTTGATGAAGGAAGTATAGAAAGGAGGTAATTAAATCGGCTGAATGTCGGTTTTATCTATGTTATTTCCTGCATGCGATTGGGTGAGCCCAAATTCCATGTGGTTCCAAAGAGCTGGGCTTATCGTGGATCGTAAATGAAAAAATGAATTGATTCCAACAAGAACAAAGGATGTGGATGGAGGGTATATGTATTGATTATTGTGAAGCCACCCAAAGAATCGTAAAAGATCATTTCCCCTTTGCTCATTGATCGATGTCGATGTGTTACAGATACCCTCACTTTTGTTTTCTAACGGGTACTCAGGATACAATCATTGCTAATGCGACTGAGGATCAAGAGAAGACCATTCGCATGCCCCTATGGTACCTTGCCTTCGTAAGGATGCCATTTGGGCTATAATACCCAACCACATTCCGAAAAAGGATGTCTATGTTCTCGATTTGGTTGAAGAAGGATGGAAATTTTCATGTATGACTTCACCGCAGGCTGGATCCATTTTTGATCAATGTTTAAACAACTGAAATAGTACTTCAAAGATGCCAAGACAAAACAACTAGTTAATCGACCGGGAAAATGCCATTTTATGGCGACAAGGTATCGTTTCGCATAAAATTTCAAGCATCGGACTAGAATGACCAATCCAAGGTATCCATTATCAAAACTCTCGCACCACCTACCACAAGAAAAGGAGTAAGAAGCTTCTGGGGCATGTTGGATTTGCCAGAGATTCATCAAAGACTTCTCAAAAAATAAATGCACCACTGGCAGATTAATGAAAGATAAGGTTCAATTTCGATAACCTCCGCAAGGGATGCTTTCAAGAAATCAAAATCGATCGCGTCAGCACCTATAATGGCCGCACTGCATCGGGGATCGGATTTGAACAATGTGTGATGCCGCTGATTTTGCCATGGAGCCGTGGTCAGCAAAGAAAGAGAAAGTATTCAGCCATATACTATGCTAGTAAGACCCGTAATGAAGCACAAGAGAACTACTCAACAACCGAAAGGAGACAAGCAGTCATAATATTTGTTTCTCGCGGAAAATTTAGGCAATACGCTTTAGGATCCCATGTGGTAATTCACACTGACTACGCAGCTAATCACATTTGATGTCAAAAAGGAAGCTAAGCTAAGATTGATAAGGTGGTGTCACTGGCTGCAGGAGTTTGATTTGGAAATCAAGGATAAAGTGCGGATGTGACAACGTGATAGCTTTGATCACTAAGAGTAGAAAGAAGCAAGGATGAAGAAAATGTGATGTTAACAGAGAACTTCCCAGATAAGCAATTGTTTAAGGTTTCCTTCCAACTTCCATGGTATCGAGATTGTGAATTATCCGCTCAGAGTAATGCCTTCGTAATTCGGGCCTACCAACAAAAGGAAACTCGTAACCGATTAAGGTATTATATCTGATGACCCACTATTATTCAAAAGAGGTGCTGACATGATAATAAGAAGATGTGTGCCAGAAAGTGAACAAGGCAACATTTTAAATGAATGCCATGCATCACCATATGGGGGACATTTTTCTGGAGAAAGAACAGCTCACAAGATACTCCAATCAGATTTTATCGCCCACTATCTTCGTAGATCGCGGCCGAGCGGGTTAACTGTGTGATAGATGCCAAAAGATTGGAAATATCAGCAGCATGAATGAAATGCCCCTCAGAGGTATTATGGTGATACAAATTTTTGATGTATGGGGAATAGATTTTATGGGACCTTTCCCACCATCATTTGGAAACCTATACATACTGCTAGCAGATTACGCTTCCAAACGGGTGGAAGCAGTGGGTCATTCAAGGAATGATGCTAATAGCTGTGAGTTTCTTGCAAAGAATATTTTTGAGCGCATTTGGAACACCCGTAACTATCATTGGGTGATGGGGAACCCACTTTGCAAACAAATATTTCAGGTAAACCTATGAGCGTGTATGGGATCAAGTATGTAATGAGTTTAGCTTATCATCCCTGCACTAATGGACAAGCGTAAATTTCCAATTGTGGAGATCAAAAGAATGTGGCTTCAAAAGACCCGAGCCTAAGCAGAAGGATTGGTCTTCCAAACTTGATGATGCACTTGGGCTTACAGGATCGCATACAAAAACCCCCATTGGAATGTCCCCATACGAAGAAAGCTTGCAAACCATGTCATCTACCTCAATCGAATACAAGGCAATGTGGGCCATCAAGAAGTTAAGCTTCGATTTTAAGGCCGCAAGGGAAGAAAGATTGCACAACCGGTCTCGAACCGAAGAATTGAGAAATGAAGCCTATGATAATGCTAGAATATACAAAGACAAGACAAAGAAATGGTATGATCAAGAATTCGAGAAAAGAGTTCGAAAGGTGGGGAATTGTGTCTCGTTGTTTAATTATAGACCGAAATCGCTTTTGTGGGAAATTAAAATCCAAATGGAGTGGGCTATACACAGTGGTGTCAAGTACTACATTTGGAGCAGTGACACTGAGGACTGATAATGGGGAAGAATTCAAGGTCAATGGACAGAGGTTAAAGCATTATCTAAATAGGGAAGAGGGAAATGAAGAACTCCAACTGGTTCTTAAGGAAAAGAAGAAGTACCACAACAAAGAAGTCTACAGCTAAGGACTCAAACTGAGGCAAATTTAATGGGAGAAACCATAAGGATTTCTAATTTCCGATTTTAAGTTTGAAATATTTTTCTTTTAGTTGTCGGTAAATTAGGTCGCATTTGTTTTTATAAGGATAGATTTAATTTTTAGAAATCAATCAGAGTTTAATTAGATTTTTCTTGAATATTGCAGTGAGCTTCTACAAGGTTTAAAGACATGAATGGCAAGTCAACTACAGGAACAATTCCAGCAACTTGCAGAGAAGTCACAACATGAAAAAAAGGGGAGTAACCTTCTCCCTAACCTAATTATGTAGATATACTTCTGAATTGATTGGAGCAAATTCGCTTGAGATGCCCTCAAGAGATGTCTAAAAGCTAGGAACAATAAGAGAATTCAAGGTTCTGAGATCATCGAGTTAAG
This sequence comes from Tetrastigma voinierianum, assembly GCA_016808115.1. Taxonomy (NCBI): domain Eukaryota; kingdom Viridiplantae; phylum Streptophyta; class Magnoliopsida; order Vitales; family Vitaceae; genus Tetrastigma; species Tetrastigma voinierianum. The sequence continues at coordinate 174,682 of JAEQBH010001151.1, read as the reverse complement.
GGCTTAGGTCACAATGTAAAGGTTATGTCGAGACATATGATGTCGCGACAAACATTGATGTCGTGACCGCTTTGAAAGGGCAATAGAGTATTGAAGGAAGAAGGTATATGTCGCGACATTCACTAAGTGAAGTCGCGACAGAGAATTAAGTTTCCAAAATGAAAATGATACCAACAACCCCAACAAGGTAGGAAATAGTCGGGAATAAAAACGGAATAAGCGATGTCGCAACATGATAATCAAACAATTCCTAAAAATCCACTGATGTCGCGACAAACTTAGTATGTCGCGACATAAAAGAGCTTTTAATGCCATTAACTTACTTTTAAAAGCCCTAAATTCAATGATCTCAAATAAAAGAGGCTAAATCAAGTCGCGACATGTTTTTAATGAAGCAATAATTGTTCACAAACATTGATCAATTGCAACTGATGAAACTTTATCATTCACCCAAACCACATAGCTATTCACCTTCTTCCTCCCTTCTCGAATCTCAACCCTCGAAACCCAAAGCCTAAACCTTTTGAAAGCTTTTCTTCCGTTTCCAATGGCTGAAATTCCCACTCTAGTCCCTAACCTAGACGGTGATTATGAGGGAACATAACAACTGTAAGAAGAAATCGCCAAGAAGAACACTTATACGAGATTCGTCAGAAGAACAATCAGAGAGGTGCCATCGTAAAACACCCAAGCTCCCATGAACCCCTAAGAAAGAGCGTAGTACAAAGGGAAAGGTGAGAGAAGAAGAAAAAGTGTAGGATTTCGTGTCGACGGCGCATCCCAAAGGGAAAAATATTATGCTAACAAGGGCTCATTGCCGCGTAGAGTGAGATTCAAAAACCCTGCTACTCCTTTTCTTCAAGGAGACGATAGAGCAGAGAGGGCGGGAGAAGCCCCACAAGACACCAAAAATCGTGGTATGCAAAGACCGGTAAGAGAGTTTTATTCAAATTCGTAGGAAGGAAGGATGAGCGTTTTGTTGGGAGGAGTCCGTTTCATAGCTAAGGCCATCAACGAGCCTATGGCATGGCAAAGGTACGCTACGGTTCCAAATTCAAGAAACTTTTGAAAACCGATTGAAAGATTGCCAAGAAGCCTACTAATGGTGGCAGCAATAAACTAAGGAGAAGGTGCCAAGAACATTGAATGTGAAGCCTCACCGAGGAAGCGAAGGTATGGTTTTATTTCCTAGCTTCGCTTGGTCTAACAAAACACGGTGCACAAAGGAGAGAACAAGAAGTCGTGATGTCGTATGCCATCCTAAAAGGATACAAGATCAATGTAGAGTTGTCATTGAAAATTCTATCATGAGGTATCGCGAAGGGAATAAAGAGGGCTTATTCCTCACCCAAAGAACAATCAATGTCGGCGTTTGAAGGTCAGTGAAAGGAGTATGGGAATCAGAAGAAGAAGTACCCAAAGCTTCACCACTCCTTCCTCGACGAAAGGGGCAAAGGACCAAGAAACCAAGAAAAGGGGGTGCCGGTAGAGAAAAGAGATAGCTCCCAAATGGAAAGACCAGAAAAAGGAGACTCCGTGAGGGTTGCCGACCAAGGAGCAAGAGCACCCGTAAAACTCCACCGACAACAATGATTTCCTTTGGCAAGACAATGAAGGGCGTGATGAAGGCAGCCTAATGGGACTCTCCATTCCCTTAGCGCTCCCGTGCGTAAATGCAAATTTCCAACATAGAAAGCTCAAGGGGAGCACAAGAGAACAGTTCAATACTGGAAGCTCTCAATGCCATGCAAAAGAGAATGGATGAAAGAGAAGGAGGAACCTACAACTAGAATTCGAGAAGGTATTTCTTATGAAAAAGAATTGAAAAGAAGAGACCAACAGTGGGAGGAAGAGCTAAACAGGAAGGAAAAGGAGCATGAGATGGAGCTACAAAGAAGAGACCAGAAGTGGGGAGAAGAGCTGAACAGAAGAGAGGAACAGATGAGAAAAATTTTGAAGCAGCAAGGGGAAGAGTTTAAGAAAGAAATGAAGGAAAGAGATCACACCAAGCATGTAAACTCAAACTAAGTCAGCTAAGCTTCTTTATAACAATCCGCCTGAAGCGTGATCTCCTAACCCTAACATTGATAAAGAAAAGAGATACAGAGCAAGAAGCCAAATTTGGGGAGCAAATCAAGGGCTTCAAGTTCCTATACAAGTCTCTACAGAAGGATTTTGAAAACAAACTTGATGATAGAGACAGAAAGCAAAAAGATACAGAGTCCTATAGGCAAAAAGAATGGCTGGAAAACTTGGATTTGATCAACAATAATCTCTCCAAATTTTTAGAGGTCATGACTGAAATGGAGAATACAATGAATGGCTTGGGAAGAGGCGTGCCGGAAATAACAAAAGGTTGATTCTAATGAGATTCATCAAGAACAAATCGGTGAGGGAAACCAAGAAGAGAAAGGAAAGAAGAGAATTTAAAATTCCCGAATTCCCAAATTTCATTTAGGTACACTAGGACCCAGATCCCCCAACATCTTTGCTCCTGGCTATTTCAAAAGAAAAAAATAGACCTTTCCCCGCCTAACCTTCCTTACCCTCCTATCCCATTTGAAATGTATCCAACCTGTTGCAATTGAATCTAAATAAAATGAGAAATTTGAATTGAATTGCCAGGTGCTATTTTTTGAACTGCTTGTTCAATGTCAGGTTGCTTGTGATGCATAGTCGGGGAAATTAAAGTATGATTTATTTCAAGAAAATTGTCGATATGTCATAATGTCAATGAATGAAGCAATCGCTTTAGATAAACCAAAAACAACAAAAAGGGCAACAGGCCACTTAATACAATTTCATTTAAACACAAAAAGGATTTAAATTTAGTCATAAGTCCGTAATAGAGGAAAGTAATGTAAATCGGTTGAACAAAACATATTTTGAGATTGTGGTATGAACAATGACCAAGGAACTGTCGATACTAAAGAGTTTAACTACTCATCAACAAAAATTAATCAAGGAACCCTAACGGTCAACAAGAGCTAACCCGTGACTTCTGTAATCCTGTTAGATTATTAATCGAAATAAATCCTGTGTGATACAAACGACAAGAAATATGTTACCTTCGAAAGTTCGTTTCATTCATTATCCCTATCTATATGCTAAAGCATATACCTAGTTCCGTAAATCAGCCAATCAAGCCTTATTTCTAAAAATCACCAATTTAAACCCCAAACCTTTCCAAAAGAATCAATCTTCCATGAAAGAACCCGTGATTACCCAAGAACCGAAGTATTTGAAGAAGGAAATCAAGTTCGGGGAGGTTGTTTTTGAAACAACTCAAGGAGAAAAGACGTAAAAGGGGAAACGAAAGGAAAAGCGGTCAAAAATGTAAAATACAATAAAAAAAAAAAGTGGATGTTTTACCTGTGGCCTAATTCTCTCGAACTATTAAGTTCTTAGGGTGTTTCAACACCTAGTACCCTAATGCCATTCCTATTGGTTACTAACCCAAAGTTCAAGTATAGTGTTAGAAAGCCTAAGAAGGTAAAACACTGACTATCCCCTCGAACGGACAAACAAAGGAAATTCCCCAGCTGAATTACAAATGAGAAATGGCACACATTCGAATAGAAGAAATCATGAGATGTCCCAAAAATGAAGTTCGGGGGAGTTTATTAAAGAAATCAGCAAGAAAAGGGGCGATAGAAAGAAGAGAGGAAACAAGGTAATCTAAACCAAAAAGTTCCCTTCTATCCACCCTACCCAAGCCTAACATTACAAGCCCAAAAAGACCCTTGATTGATCTTGAAGGATGGAATTACCTACATTAGTGGAGATCAAGTGAACAACAAGCTAGTGGAATTTGAAAGGCAATAAAACAAAGAAAAACTGAAGGACCTAGGAGTTATGAATAATTATGAAGATGAGAAAGGAAAACAATTTATTTTTCAACAGATCCAATGATTATGTTGTTTCAGAAACAATTTCAACAGCTTAGTTTTGTATACCATAAAGAGTGTAAACCAACCTTGAACTGGACTTGAAGTTAGATGTGCGTAAAACAATGCAACTCTTGTATTTCAATTAAATTTGATTTCACCGCAAAAAAAACGTATCGTAAAATGTCCTTTTTGCTTCGAGGACAAACAATTCTTCTTTCTCGCTGAGGACAAGCAAATTCGTAATTGGGGGAGTTCGATGAGCTCAAAAGTCATCTTATTTTTAGTCCATTTTTCTCGTTGATTTTTAATGTAAAAAGGAATAATTAAGATGCAGAATATTAAGAAACTCACCAAATTTGTTATTTGCAGGAGTATAAAAGAAAGAAGAAAATGCAAAGGAAAATGCAAGAACGGTGGAATAAAATGTGTAAGAAGTGGCTGCTGTGAATGGAAACAAATGGTTGATTCATTGATGTAGTTTCTTGGCTTGCACAAATTCGTGATGGTGAGGTTGGCGACACTGTGAGGTGAAGAAATAAGCAACCGGGTCGCGATAGAATCACCGTGATGGGCAACCGAGGATTAACCGGTTGAGAATGTAGGATGTCGCGATAAAGATCGGATGTCGCTGGCTAAGGTCATGTCGCGACCGATGGAGGTCGCGAGGCGAGACCGCCAGCTTATGACAGTTTGAAGGATGAGTCGAGTTAATCAAGCCGTTGTCGCTGACAGAGACCGGGTCGCGATAATCGGTGCAACCGAAGCCTCCAGCGAGAAGTGCCGGCGTCGCTGGCTGGGCAGTCGAGGTCGCTGGCTATCATGAACGATCGCTTGAAGGCCGCGCAGGCGACTTGAGTCATGTTCGCGATAGTGATATCGCATGTCGCATCGAGAGACCAATTAAAACCGTAAAGGCATAAAGTGATGTCGCTGACAGCGGATTCATGTCGCTACATCGGCGACATCAGCTTGAAGGTCAGTTGAGATTCTAGTTACGCCGACGTGAGATCGATGTCATACATGGATGATGTCGCGAATAAGAGATCAATGTCGCGATTACGAACGTAAACACGGGCCAACTAACTGAATCCACAAAGACTGACGAATTAGGCCCAATCGAGAAACCCTATAAATAAGCAACATCTGTGATGAAAAGCAAATTGCGGGTGACAATGCACGAGGTCCGGTAAATGGGCTCATTTTCTTTATTTTCCTTTTAGTTTTCTTTCTTTCTTTTCTTTCTTCAATGTTGATAGTTAGAGATTAGATTAGATTTATCGCTCTAGTTTTCGCTTTTCCGAATTGGATGTTATACTGAGCGTAAGCCGAATGGCCAATCAATTATATTCAAATTACTACCGATAATTCGGTGATCCGGGATAGCTTGAATTCGACTTTTCCAGCTTCCCAATCATAGCCTGCTTACATCAGGAAAGCCAGAGTGTGTAATTCGCACTTAACCCACCCATCGAAAAGGTTATGGTCATAATTAATTTTGTAGAAGTCATAAAGCAGCTTGTGATTTTCGCTTCGAATTTACTTCCGTTATGGTTTTTATTTTATTTGGATCTGAATATCGTTGTCTTATACCGCCTTTAAGACTGGGCCTCACTCAAGCCTCGATTTCAAGGAGGCCCTCTAAAGGACACGAGAAGGCATTCCCGAGTTTGAACATTTTCTTAAGGGTATATTAACTCGCGCATGGTAGATCTAATGAGCCTGCAGTTTACTTGTGATAAATCTCTTCTTACTTGAAATCAAAGACGAGTCAATGAGTTATCAATTTAAACAAGGTAGTTCATCTCAATTCGAATAGTTGAAACCAATCCTGTTAGCCGAGATCTAATCAAGGAGAGGATGATCTATTTTAATTTGACTTTAAGAGTAATCGTAGGGTTGTGGTTATCCTTGCTTGACCGATAACTTTGGAGCTAAGGTTTGCCCATAAAATGGGTGATGTAAGACGCAGTTAAAAATACCTGCATACAAATTACACCGTGCATATCTAATTCCCTGTTTTCGAGTGAATCAGGAAAATTATATAATGAACTGTGAAGTGTGGAGAGATCCAGCTGCACTGCTGAAACGCCTTGGACAGATTTTGAAACCTGAAATACACAAGCAATTATATCAGAGTTATCTACAGGAATTGATGTTTCACCATAACAGTTTTCTTGATGTTCTTCCAAAAGATAAACATCCAATCTCCATTTATTTCTTTAATCATTCATTATTTTTCTTCTTCTTAAATTTCCAGCTTTTAATTAATTGATTCATTCTTTTTGTTTCCTTACAATTGCATATTTTATAGCTTAAAAGCTTAATCATAATGCCATTTAGTGGTCCAAATAGTATGGATCTCGGGAGTAGTCGTAGCCGATGAATTTTAGACTTCGTGGATCGATATCCGACTTATATCCATTTTATTACTATTTGTTCGTGCACTGTGATATTAAGCCAAACTAAAATTTGAAAATAAATTACTTAGGGTGTATTTGGTTTAAATTGTTTTGTCAACCAAGTATCATGATACATTTGTCGAGGATTAATTAATAAATTTTGGTAATAATGTCGCTTAACTTACATATAGTTTGGCATAAAGAAAAAGTCAATAAGTTTTATGGCGCCGTTGCCGGGGATTAGACAATAGTCCTTTGGTAATAACGTCATAAATTTGTATATGTCTTTTGGTCAGTCAACACTCACCCTATCGAGGGAATATTATTTCAGCATGTGGAGCGCCTTCGAGAAGATCTGATCATTTTAGAGGTCGACGAAGAAAGTTTCTGATTGTGGCTTTGGTGTTTCGTATAACATGTATTTGAATTGTAAATTTTAATATGTGTTTGTGTTAAGAGTAATAATAACTCTTGGACTATTAGAATATAAAGGTGTATTTGACGAGGATCGTGTATGGGCCTGGGCGGCCATTTTACCAGTAATGGGTCTCAAGACACGAGACGATAGATTTTCCGTGGTTGACTGGTTATCGCACACCCCAGCTCGGGGCGCCACATATTCTCAAAATAATAGAACAAAAAATGTAATAAAAAATGATCAAAATTTAACAAGAAGAAATAAATAAATATAGATTTTTCTCAAATAAATGACACTAGTTTCGAATTATAGTTTTGTAAAAATTCTTCAGAATTTAAAGTATATTGCAAAATTTATTTTAAATTATTCTTTGCAATAATGAATTCCGCTAGAATTCAAAGGGTTAGGCAAAAATTCTTCCGAATTATTGCAATGTGAATTTAATAAGAATTCAAAGAGTTTTGCAAATTCATCCGGAATGATATAAAATCAATTCTTTCCCCGAATTCAAAGTGTAGGCGAAGTTAGCTATAATTGCCGACAATATGGAATTCTACCGAATGTATGTCAAATTGAAAATGGTATCAAATGCTTTTGAAATGATACCATGTATAACACAAAATAACAAAAGAAAAGCAGCATGAATAGTAGAGTGTAAACAATAGTATAATAAGTCACCTGGGCCAAATCCTCACGATTTATCGTTTTGACTATTAAAATAATAACAAAACAATCGCCAAACAAGAAATCCAAAATAAACTTTAATTAATTTCTTTCAATATTTAAGAGAACTAAAAAAAAAGAATCTGGCCGATTGGAAATCAATTTCCAAGATTTAAGCAATCTCCAAACTTCAAATTTTAGATACCAGCAAGTACATATAGGAAAAACTTTTAAAACAAACTAACAATAAATGCACTCAAGGACTGGTGGAGCGAAGTTTGGCAACAAACCAAACCCGCCACAAATGTCCAAAACTGCTTATCATTTCAGGAGAATCGTTTTGACAATGTGTTGTAATATAAATAAAATAAGGAAAGAAGACTGAGAAGAAAAACTAGATAATCTTTATTCCACCTCGATAAGCACTCATTTATAGCTTATAATGAGAAGGTCAAAGGTTACAGTGAGAAAACCAAAGGACCTTTCATAATGATGGCTTCTGTCTATTAAAATATTTATAACATATTATTATTATTTATTTATCAATATTTATTATCATTCGTCATCATCATTTATGGAACTAGCGATCCATTCCTTGTGCAACGCTTGTGAAGGCGGCTGCCCGTCATTTTTATTATTTCCCCATATATACCAAAGCATTATTCTTTCATCTTATCCTACTCGTCTAACAATTAAATTTGAGATTTCTTAGGATGTATTTGTTTGAACGGATAAAATTTGTCAATTTAAAATATGACATTTTTTAAACATTAAAATAATAAATTCATAATTTATTTTGACTTATATGAATATTTTTGATAATTGACTTACATTTTTTTCTTATAAAATAATGTAGTCAAGACATTTGTAATATGAAAGTACGTTTAGAGAGCAATATTTTGATATAAAAATTATCGAGATCTAATATTCGGTTCAAAAGTTATAACTTTTTTAAATTTATCATTAACTCTCAATTCTCAACTTATCCATCTATCAACTTAGGGCGTGTTTGGTTAGATTGAAAAGTTGAGACTGAGAGTTGAGAATTGATTACGGAAAATGAGATAGTAAATGATAAATTTTAAAAAGTCATAACTTTTAAACCAAATATTGGGTCTTAGTGATTTTTTTCGTCAAAATGTTACTCTCGAAACGAACTTTCATATGACAAGTGTTTTGGCTATATTTTTTTCTTATAACAAAAAAGATATAATTCTATAAAACCCGAAAAAATTCTAATTTTTTGAAAAAGGATAAAATGATAATCTTGATCAAAATCCAAAATTTTCTAGATTCTGATGATCTAAACTGGGACTTCACCCGTTAGAATCGCCTCGAAAATCTAGCTACCACGGGTCGACTTCACAAATTTTCGAAACGGTTGGAATTTCATGTTTTTTGAGGCACCGGTTGTCAGCGTCAGATGACGCACATGTAGACATGTGATGTGACAAAGTCACCTAATACATGCACTACGCGACACATGTTGCATGATTAGTGAGATGATGGAGATGAATGACTTAGATTATGTTGTGTCAAAAATCAAAACTAAAGGATAAAATGGGGATTAAGTAAAAAGAATAAGTGAATAAAACAAAAGAAGAATAGTCTTCTTCTTCTTCATTTTGGCAAAAAAAGGGGCAAAGTGAAGTAAAGCCAAACTGCTTGCAGAAAGAGGACTTCTCTCTAGATTTCCCGCTTGGACCGCCCGTCAGCCAAAAAGCAGTCACCTACGCTACAAGGGTTATGCGTGATTCCTGGGCTTTATGGAGTTTCGACAACTCCAAGAGGTAGGATCTTTCCTACTGGGTTTATTCTGGCCAAGAGCCCATTTTAATGGACGAGGATTTGTCAGCCTAGACGCCTGCTTGGCCTCAAATCTTTAAACCGAGCGGAGAAAACTCGATTGTGGTCGTGGAACAATGTTGAGCTTAGGGTTCCCAATTACTCACTTGATATGTCAGATATGATTTTTGTGTTGTTTGCGATTCAAAATGAATTGCTTGATTGTTATTAGCCCATGAAGCTAATTTTTGGTGTTATTGGAATGTGAATTGAATAAACATGAATTATAATTAAATTTTGTTAATATATATATAAAAATATATTAGCATGAATTGTGTGGAAATGACATAATGCATTCCATGTGCACCGGCACCCTAGAGGTGGTGTGGAGCGCATGACATGAAAGAAAATGAAAGAAAATGAAAACAATTTAGAAAGGAATCTCATGAAGATTTTCCGAAGAATTGCCTTGGAGAGTTGTCCAACGCTTAATCCTGAGGTCGACTTCATGACCGTTTTTAAAAATTACCCAAAGAATTCACCCTGAGGGTTGTTCAATATATTTATCGAAACTCGATAGTAAGTTTCTATAACAAAAACCTTTGTTTTGAAAACCTGTGGTTTCGCATTTGGCTTAGGTATGTGTGGGAGGAGTCATATGACTCAAGATACGGATTGGGTAATGCATTCAAGTAGATCATGTATTTGCTTGAGTGTGTTTGGTTTCCATGACATGTGCACTTAAAGCGGAGTAACCCATGTAGGAAATTATCACTACCGGGTCGCCCTCGCCGAGGATCATTACTTCAGTAATGTGGAGTGTATTGTGGAGGGCGCCACTAGAGGTCGTTTTTTAAGAAAGCCGATTATGGCTGTATTCATTTGTATAATGATGTATTAAACTCTAAATTTTGATATATGTTTTGGTTAAGAGTAATGTAATAATCCTTGAACTATTGTTATATAGTTGATATATATTTTCGCGTAGTATTGATGCAATGGCCCAAGTGACCATTTGCTTGCACATGGACCCAGGTGGTCATGTAAATGTTGGGATAGGTTGTATTGCAGAGCTCCCGCACAAAAGAGACTCGCCCGCATTTTCGTGAGTAGGTCGTTACCCGACATCCACGAAGGTATTCGTCGACTGTTAACAACGAGACACCCCGGATCTAAGGTCACAAATTATATCGTGAGCTAGGTATACGAATACCTAGGACTTGATGGGAAAGGGTTAGACTCATGCATCCTATCAGGCATTTGATGATTGATGTGCGATCATGTGTCGTATGAATCAGGTAATCAGGTGATCGGTGAATAGCACATGAGAAAAAATGTGTTGAGGATAATTTTTTTCCGAGGTTTTACAAGGTGTAAACAGGAAAAATTTAAAATAACATTGGTTTTAATAAGATGTGAAAATATATATATATTTATTTATTTATTTTTATTTTTTTTTGTGGTCTTGCGAGTTTGAACAAAAGAGGAAAACGAGTGAAAAAAATTTATGTAGGAAACTGGTCAAGCACGCCCATTTTCGCCAGGCCGGGTCATATTAACAAATTGTAATATGACACAAGCTATCGTGGTGTGCAAAGATAGGGGCCATGATACGCCCGCCACTGGCGCGACACAAACACGATACAGCCAAAGACCACGACACCGGCCACCGCGCTGGGCCACAAATTTGGGGTGAGTCGCGATACAAATTTTGTATCAATGGGCGACCACGCGATACAAATGAGCTGCCAGGCAGTTGATACGCACGCATGTCAGAACATTTACTACCGTGCTCGCGACACCCGCAAGGCGCAGGCGGAGGCTCGAGTAGCGCCGCGCGAACCGGCCACCAGCCTCGTTGAGCTATAGGGATTGCACGCCGCCATTGCACGATTAGTACAAAGCAGTAGCTGTGGAGGCTCGAGTAACCTCCAGAGGTTCAGGGCACATCACCCTCCAATATTCACAAGGGGAGGAGATTCGATGGTGGCACTCATCAAGCCAAGTGCTGAGAAGATATCGAGGCGATGGAGATTATAATGACTAAGATCGACTAGCCGCATTCCAAACAGGGCGAGGCCCATGTAAAAGTGAACTGGGGCGAAGACCCCAGAGATCTAGAGGCAAATGACTGGGAAGAGTTCCACGATCTTTCATGGGCAACATTTTCCAGCCACCACGACAATGCAAGGCTCAGTGAGTTCCTGTGAGTCGGCTGGTGGGGCTATACCGTGATTGAGCATGTGAAGGGGGCCCACGGGTTAGCTCGCTTTCACGATGATTATGTAGCCACGCACTGCCAAGGTCGAGGTTTGAGAATGGACCTGAGATCGTCCATTGGCTGGATCAGAGGGACTCGCCTACAAGACATGGACTCCATGGTCGGGACTCCGCCCGACCATAAGAGATGCTGTAAAATAGTATGAAGAGGAAGGAGAGTTAGTCTTCCACTCGGAAAGAAGCAGAGGGCTTCTAGTTCAATGGGTTTCGTGAGTCAGGGCCAGCCCGCCAGGATGATCAGGTTGCTACCAAATGGGCGATGGTGTGCTACCATTGCCAACAACTCGTACATATGATGAGGATTACCCCTGGGAGACGTGGATCCTGTGGTTTCGACGCGCGTGTGCCCCGGGCCACTGGGACAGAGCGGATACAGTTTATTCCTCCACCCCTAGTATGGGGCAGGAGCCGCTTTTAATCTCGTGGAGCTGCACTGGGCACCTCCCGCTACACAGGTAGGCTGAAGGCCGTATTACGGGTCGAGGCCCACAAAGTGTGGATGTCAGGGTCGAGGGGCGTGTCTACGCCATCACACCACCACCGAATAATTGTGATCAAACTAGTTAAAAAGGGCACGTTTTTTACTATCTCGCCATGTGCAAGAGTGTTATTTGATTCCGGTAAGGCCAGATTCATTCATCACGTGACGCCCGATGAGCTGGGACTCCTAGAGGTCAGAGGCCTGAGGAGCCCTCAGACAAGAGTTCTCCCCAGGATCGGTGGCAGGAGGATATGGATGATATAGTCATGCTTGGCGAAGTTAGAGATCTCGGGATTCTACCTCACGCTGGAGCCGAGGGTCATAGACATGTCGAGTTCGACGCCATCCCGGGATGGATCACAATGTACTTACGTGTAGCCCAAGCATCGAATGGTGGGAGCGATAGTGAGGTCACCGCTTCCACGCAGTGATGGTACTGTGTTGTATTTCACGACAAGCATGATATTTGACCAGATAAACAGATGAGTCCAAATTTGTCATGGGATTGCCAGAGGTCAAGCAGCTAAGCCTTACCTCTAGAGGACGAGGTGGACCTGGCTAGAAAGTGAAATGAAAGAAAATGAAACGGCTAGAAAGGAATTTCAAGGAAGATTTTCCAAGAATTTCCTGAGAGTCAGTCCAACAGCTCATCTCTGAGGTCGACCATGACTGCTTTGAGAATTACCTTTAAATTCACCTCTGAGGTTGTCCAATATATTTATCGAAACTCGGTAGTAAGTTTTTGAGAACAAAACCTTTTGTTTTGAAAACTGTATTTTGCCTGCATTTAGCTTAGTCACAAAGTAGGAGCTCTTATGACTCGAGACATGTGGGATGAGGCAATATGTGTATCTGCAGACTGGGCGTATTTGCTTGAATGTGCTTAGTTGCCATGACATGTGCACTTAGGTGGGGAGTAACCCATGTATGAAATTATCACTACTGGGCATTGCTCACCATGTCGAGATCATTATTTGAGGTAATGTGAGTGTACAGGAGGATCGACGCCACCTAGAGGCCTCTTTTAGAAGAAACTGATTGTGGCTTTGGTATTCATTTTGTATAACATGTATTAAAACTCTAAATTTTTGATATATGTTTTGCTAAGAGCAATGTAATAACTCTTGAACTAGTTGTTATAGTTGATATATATTGCGGAGTATTGATGCATGGCCCAAGTGGCCATTTTATTCGCATGCGAATCGTGTGGTCGTTGTAAAATGTTTGGACATGTTGTATTTTGGGTAGAGTTCCCGTACAGTGCGGAAACTCGCCCGATTTTCGTGAGGTGTCAGTTTACCCGACATCCATTTAGTATTCGCGTCGACGGAAACAACTAGACACCTTTATCTAAGGCTACAATTCAATTACTCAAATAACCTTAAGAGTCTAAAAATTTACGAAGATGTCATTGTAGTGTATTAATTTTATCAACTTTTTAGTGGACAAACAAACACACCTCTAGTCTAAAGATGGTCACACTAAACACTAAATTAGTACTTCATTAGATATTTTAATTTTATATTTTGTTTAGTAATGAACTTCATTTGTTAATTGGTTTTCTTATTTTTATACAATATCTTTTTCTTAAATATCTCTGACAAAATTGCTATGTGCCATAAAAAGAGTGACATCACATGAGAAATAAGAAATAACAAGATATGATTGAATAGGGGTGAGTTTCCAATCAAATGATTGAAAGTGAACTTGCATCCATTACTAAAAACATGAAGATATTAGCTTGCTTAACAGACATAAAATCAAAATATTTTAATATTGTTATTAAATACAAAAGGTATTAAACAATGTTTTTTTTCCCTTTTTGATATTAAACTAAGTAATAACAACAACAACAACAACTAAACTTTAATCCCATTATATGAGGTCGACTATATAGATTTTAGTACGTTAGTGTGCTTTATTATTAATCATATCATCATTTAAATTCATGTAAAGAAAATCTTTCTTAATAGTTATTAATACACCTTGATGCATTTTCACCTTTTTAAGTTTAAATCACTTGTTTTTGTCTTAAGTTTAATCTTTCTTCAGAATTCGTACTTCTTTGCCATTGACTTGAGAAGTTGATGTATACCTTGCAGGATATAAATGGATAAATGTAAACTTGCATTTCCTTACTACTTAAAGTGGAGCAAGCACTGGATGAGCATATCTTAATTTCGCATTAGGTTCCAACTTGTCCATGTCTATAAAAAATAAGGTAATTAAATACATAACATTACAAAAATACTCTTATAAAAAGTTGTTGCACTTGTTTATGTGGATTTTGACATTATCAATATTGATGTGAGCTTTTTCAAGCTTTTAAAGAGACTTTAGTAGTATGGTACTTCGTATTTTCTTTTTCCTTTCTTTCTCCATTTTTAAATTTTCTTCTTTTCCAGCTTTTTCAAGACTCTCTCTCTCCCTAGTTGGTTTTTGTTTCCTTCTCTCATTTTATTTATTTATTTATTTATTTATTATTATTATTATTATTATTTGGTTTCCTTTGATATTTAATTGACTAATAATATGCATTTTTTAAGTTTAAATCACTTGTCTTTATCTTATTGAAAATCATGCAGAATTGCAGAAGTTTAAATGTAGACTTAAGTAAGGGGTCATTTTGGTACTACTTGAAAGGGAGAAAGCACAGACGAGCATATCTTGCTTCTCTGCTCTAGGTTTCAACTTACTGTTGCGCGTGATGAAGATGACTGAAAAAAGATTGCATAATCAAGGACATAACAACTGGTCCGCTCTAGTGTGTGTATATATATATATATATATATATATATATATATAGCTCCAAATGTCTATTTTTTATTTAAATATATTGTTTGATGTTATAAAAAGTCATTCCACTTTGTTTATTTCTAATATGGATTTTGATGTTACCAACATCGATGTGAAACTTGTTCAAGCATCCAAGGAGACTTTAGTAGCATTGGTACATTGTGTTATGACACTGATGCAATGGGTTTAACAATGCAAAGGGATCCAAAGATTTTCAATATGCAATAACCTTCACATCAATGTAGTTTTGACAAATGACTATTTTTGTAAATGCTATGTATTTAGTTTCATTATCTTTGTCAAAATTATCAAAATTATCTTTAAAATAAAAATAGATACTTGGAGCTATGTGCACACACACACTCACATACATACATCCATATCTTATAAGTGTCTGCCAGCATTGACATAACTACGCAATTAACTTATTGCTAGAAAATTTCAAGAGAAACGGGTCTTTCTCCTTCTTACAAAGCACCCATGGCAAGATATTCGGGAAGACAGTAAAAAGGGAATGATAATGGAAGTGTAGTGGACCCATAATTGTGTATAATTTCTGAATGAAAGGATTTTATTTAAACTGGTATGAAAGGCTTGGATATATTAATCATGATATGCATATTACGGTTATTATTAGCAATTGATGTGTTTAGATTGATTATAATAATTATAAGGCTTTTCGATTTGATCTGATTGTTTGATATTTGCTGCGTGCTCAAAAATTGGTATCAGAGCTAGGATTAGAATGCAAGAACCAGGCTTTGATAGTTGTCAGATTTGTAGAAGATTAGTATTAAGAAGGGATTCATTAAAACATAGCATGCAACTCTTAGAGGAAAGTATAGAACGAAAACAAAGAAACTTAGAAGTCTTTATAAATCAGAATTTATTAACAGAGTGGATTCACAATCAAATAAGATTGATTGAATATAATCAAACAACTTTGAACATAATAATTCAAACCTTAGCCGATTGCTACACTGAATATGGAAATCATTTAATGAATGATCATGAAGATGAAGATTGAACCAGAAATAATTTTACCCTATGAAGATTTACCTGACAGTAATAATGAGATTATAAAAAGCTTAAAGATTATACATGTGAGGTCCCCACCCCGGGGCCTATCCGCGGGTGGAGCCCATCGTCACCCCCCGGGTCCTTAGATGGTTCTCGCTCACTAGGATATCCCCACACTCTGAGGTTTCTTTCGCCTCGCAAGGATTCGAACCGTCACGAGCTTAAGGTCCTTAGGGAAGCATCCTTCTTACCAGGCGGCTACTAGCTCGAGTTGGTAGCAAGGATCTTCCCAAATGATTAGTGCGGAAGAACAGCCTGGCGGCCTCTAGTGGTGTTTCGGTGGCGTGGAGCTCAGCCGCGGATCAGGCCGGGTGTATTCTCCACGATAAAAAACGCCTTTTGTTGTGGGGTCCCACCCAGGGGCCTACTGCGGGGTGGAGCCCCGTACGTCACCCTCGGGTCCTTGGAGTGGTTCTCCTCGCTCACTAGGATATCCCCCCCTGCTCCCACGGGGTTCCTTTTCCTTTCCATGAGATTGGGACCGTCGCGAGAGCCCAAGGTCGTAGGGAAGCATCCTTTGCTACCAGGCGAGCTACTAGCTCGGTTGGTAGCGCCAGAGATGCTTCTAGGCGCAAATGCCGATGACGGGGCCGAATCGCTGCGGGGCCGAGCTGGCCGGTGATCTGGTGGTGAGGAGGACCATCTGAGACCGTGCCAAGAGTGAACCTATAAGGCGCCAGCTTTGTGACCCACCAGGGTGCGAGACCTGTCCGACTTTTTGGGTGGACCCCGGTACCGGTAGACACCTTATCCCTTAGGGACCTCCGGCTGCCATGGCTGCTTGAGATTTTGGGACACAGGGCTAAGTACCCGAGTTCTTCACGTGGTGGGTACCGGCGGGCTAGTAGCTCGGTTGGTGCCTGCGTAAGAACAGGCTACTGCGCCTGATCCCAGGTAAGAGTGATCGGCGAAGCCGTCCTGGCCTCCGAGATAGTGAGACACCGGCGAGGTATCATTCTGAATAAAGCAAACCTTTTTATTGTGAGTCCCACCGGGGCCTGCCGCGGGTGGAGCCCATCGTCGCCGGGTCCTTAGATGGTTCTCCTCGCTCACTAGGATATCCCCCTTGCTCCACGGGGTTTCTTTCGCCTCCCGGGGTCGAACTTCAGGCTTAAGGTCCTTAGGGAAGCATCCACCGCTGCCAGGCGAGCTACTGGCTGGGTTGGTAGCGGATCTTGCTAGGACACTGCAGGCTCTTTGAGTACAGTGCTCCTGCGGGAAAACGAAAAAACCACAGTCAACAGGGATGTCCTGTGAGTGAGAGAGCTGTGGAGCTCCCACCCCGCAGTGCTTCCGAGGTGAGTTCCTGATGGCGCCAGCACATTGTGAGCGACCCCGCCCCTCGGGTGCGGGCCCACCTGTCGACTTTTGGTGGACCCACAGGCTCGGCCGGCCACCTTATCCCCTTAGGGACCTCCCCATTACCATGGCTCGCCTCGAACACGGGACTGGGAACTTAAGTACCCAAGTTCTTACGTGAGTGGGTACCCAGGCCAGGCTGTGGCTCGGTTGGTGCCTGCAGTAGAGGTCTCGCTCTGGAGTCAGGGTTCGAGCAGTGAGGTCAATCCTGAGGACCTCAAAGTGGTCGGCGAAGGCACAAAGGCTCGAGTAGAGGCAGGAGCACCACAGGAAGATAGATGGCCTTTTTATTGTGAGGAGTCCCCACCCAGGGGCTGCAGCGGGTGGAGCCATCGTCACCCAGGTCCTTAGATGGTTCTCCTCGCTCACTAGGATATCCCCTTGCTCACGGGGTTTCTTTTCGCCTCATGGGTGAACAAATCGAGAGGCTTGGGTCCTTGGGGAAGCATCCTGCTGCCAGCGAGCTGGCTGGGTTGGTAGCGAGGATGCTCCCTAGGACAGAAAGCTGGCAGGCAGGGTTATGCAACGGCAGCACGTGGCTGAAGGACTGGTGAGTGAGGAGAGACCATCTAAGGACCGGGTGACGTGGGCTGCACCCCGCAGTGACCCGGTGGAGACCTCACAATAAAGAAAGTGTGCACTGTTGTGGCTGACCCACCCTCGGGTGCGGGCCCACCTATTAGGCTTTTGGTGGACCCCAGGCCTCGTGAGCCGCATATCCTTAGGGACCTCCCCAGCTACCATGGCTCGCCTCGGAACTTTGGGACCTAGGAGCTTGTGCCCAAGTTCTTCACGTAGTGGGTACCAAGCGAGCCCCTGCAGCTCAGGTTGGTACTTGAATCTTCACTGGGGCTAAGCTCTTGGACGGGTTCGAGATCCTGCAACGGAGCGAGAAGAGCCACTGTGAGCAAGGGGATATCCTAGTGAGTGAGGAGAACCATCCCCGGGACCGGGGGTGACGGTGGGCTCCACCGCGGAGTAGGCCGGGGTGGGGACCTCCGCAGTAAAAAGGCGCCTTTTATTGGCAGCGACCCGCCTCGGGTGCGGGCCCCACCTATTCGGCTTTTGTGGTGGACCCAGGCCTCGGCGAGCCACATATCCCCTTAGGGACCTCACATTTACCATGGCTTCGCCTGGACACGGGACCTGGGGCTTAAATTGCCCAGGTTCTTCGTGGTGGGTGCAGGCGGGCTACTGGCTCGGTTGAGGTGCGTGCGTGGGCTGGGTCCCGGTCGAGCAGTCATCGGCTCAGTGGGGGGGAGGATCCTAAGGACTCAGAGGTCGGCCAGAGCGTGCAAGTGTGAGACCCTCGAGTGGTCGTCACAATAAGTAACCGGTTGAGTGGCAAGGATGTACACACAAGGACCTTAAGCTCTTGGTGACGGGTTCGAATCCTTGCGGAGGCGAAAGAAACCCTGTGAGCAGGGGGATATCCAAGTGAGTGAGGAGAACCATACAGGACCGAGGGTGACAGTGGGCTCCACCTCTTGAGTGAGCCGGTGGGGACCTCTCACAATAAAGGCGCCTTTTGTGTGGGTCCCACCGGGCAGTGAAGCCATCGTCACCAGTCGGTGCCTGCTGTTAGAACCACTTGCCACGCCTTCCTGAGGTTTAAGCCTCGCAGAGATGACCCATCCTCAAACCTCATGAGAGCATCCTTGCCTGTGACTAATAGCAGTTGGTAGCAAGGATGCTTCCTAAGGACCTTAAGCTCTTGGTGGCCCGGGTTGAATCCTTGCGGAGCGAAAAACCTTGTGAGCAAGGGGATATCCTAGTGAGTGAGGAGAGACCATCCTGGGACCGAGGGTGGCTGATGGGCTCCACCCGCGAGTAGGCACGGGGTGGGGGACCTCTGTCTGGAACCTTGTGGAAATAATTATGGATCTATGATTAAGGGAATCTGATTAGTTTAGAAGATTTGAGCTTGAAAATGTTAGAATTAGAAGAACCTTATTCTACCTTTGGGCGGGGAAAGGATTTTCCAAAGAAGATATAAGTAGGATTTTTAAGAAGAAATGACAATAATATTTATAGTCAGAAATTCAGATTCAGTCTACATTATGATTATTGACCTATATAGATTTAGATTTGACAGAGAAAACGTAGATTGGGCCTTGATATATTTTATTTATCTTGTCTTTGAAATACTTGAGGAAATCGATTATCTAGAAGATTGTTACGAAGAAAATGATTATGAACGATGGATATAGATGTTATTATTCAGATCGGGAATCTTGGTTTGGAAGGAGGCAGTTAGATGGATTTAAAATATGCTTGGATAGTGACTTAGAGATTTTAGTAAAACCTTTGAAAATTAAATATCACTAAAGTGTAATTTAAAAATGGAAGAAAATCCGATGATTGAAACATAGCACTGCTTGGAGCCACTGTAGAAAGCTGAGGCAATGGATATTCGGAATCATCCAGGCGAGATTTGAACCTAGATGTTGAGGAACTGACGCTGGGGGAGCGACATGTCCATGAATGCGTAAAATGGGAATGTGATTCCACCCCGATGGATCGATTAAGACCAGAAGGAATATATTTAGATTTGGATTGTAATCCAGATATATCCTCTACCTTAGAAAGATGGGAAACATCACTCCGATTAGCAGTAAGTGTAAATAGGATGTCACTTGATGATGGAAAAAGATACATAGGAATGGCGATGATTAAGTACGCATCCGCAGTATTGCCGGCGAACCTCGGCGAAGCTTGGCGAAGCTGCATGCGGGTGAAAGCATTAATGACATTGTAACAAAAGTTGTACACCTTTAAGAGTGAATTCCTTGGGAGAGGATACATCGGTAAATTCCCTTAATCGTGGAAAAATATGTTCATGCCTTGTTAAAATTAGAATTAAACGATATCTGTCTATTAGACAAATACATTTGTGTTTTTCAAGATTATTATTATCATATATACGGAAAGATTGGTACAGATACCATGTACCTAAATATGTTTTCACTTTCGAAGATTCGGATCCATGAGGATGCGCACTCTAGTCGTGATTATTCGTTTGTTAATTCTGACACCTTAGGAAGAAGGATTTCGTTTTTAAAAGAAAGATTAAGTGAGTGGTGTCATCAAGCATACCTAATTAAGAAAGCAAAAATGATTAGAAAAGAAAATGTTCTTTGTTGTAAAGGTAATAACTTGATTACGGTGATAAGAGATTTGAAAAAACCTTATGTTCCAAAAAAGAAGAAACCAAACAGAAGATTCCCAAATAGATTCCCAAATAGATTCCCAAACAGATTTCCCAATAGATTTGGAAGAAGAAGATATTTTGTGAGAAGAAGACCTGGATATTTTAGAAGAAATTGGAATAATAATCCGATTAGAAGAAGAACGATTTATAAGAAAAATCCCAAACAAGCAAAGGAATGTAGGTGCTACGCTTGTAATCAGATTGGACATTACGCAAACAAATGTCCTAATAAATTTAATAAAAAGAAAATTGAGATAGATGATGATATTGAAAAAATGATTAATCAAGAAGATTTTATTTAAGTTAGAAAACTAGAAGATTTAGATGATTTACAATCAGACGAATCAGTTTATGAAACTGATTATGAGACAGACGATATACGTTCTGAAGACTTAGATTATTCTTAATAAGATGAGTGAAATTATTGACAATCAGGTGATTGAAAATTTAGGAGATTTTTCTCAAGATATTCTATTTGACAGTCAACTGTTCAAAAAGATTAAAAAAGATGATTACAGTATAAATGAATATTCAGGATTCAATAGAAAATTATGGGAAAAATTTGGATTGAGAAAAAACATTATGTATTATGGTCTAAGCCTAAAAGAAAAAGCTTTAAATATTGAAGTAACCTCCAATAAGATTGAAATTCCCTTATTAGAAAAAAGGGAGTTAGTCCAAAGGATTTCAAAGATTAGTGAAAAAAATCGATGCAAGATTGGATGGATTTATATTGGATCTATACAAATGATTCTTAGTGCAACTTTTAGAGAAAGAATTGATACTCCAATAGATTTAGCACTGTTAGATAATAGGATTATCAACAAAAAGGAAGCTATTCTAGGAATAATCAGAGGAAACCTTAAATACCAAAAATTGATCTTTAACATTTACCCAAAAATAGCTTATAACCTTGCAGATAAGGATTTTGATAGAACTTTAAGTTTGATTCAGGATTTTAAGAGACAAGATTTTATGAGAGAAGGTAATAAACCTTACTCTATAACCTATAAGATTGCGTATGCATTATCAAATACACATCATATTGAGTATTTTGCTCAAAAAGACTATATAGATTTACCACTATTATTCCATGATATTGGACGAGTCTATCCACCAGAAACGTCTAGTATCAGTTTTCAAAATGATTTTTTACTTGATATAGGTGATAAGCCTAAATATTTAGATTCTAGACCATCCTGTTCAAGTTTAACACTTACAAATGATTTAATTCATCCCAGAATAACATTCAAAGCACTTGAACAAACAAAAAAGATTACAAATTATAAGATTAAGGGAGAATACTTTAATGGTCATGACTGGCAAAAGATTGAAATCTTAATTGATACTGGAGCCTCTTCCAGTTATATATCAAAAAGTCTAACATTTATGTTAGATTTAAACGATTTAAATGAACCGATTACTTATATTAATTTCAACGGTGAAAAATTCTATGTAACAAAATTTTGCAACGTAATAATTCGATTAAATAATCAAGAGATAAAATTACCACTAATGGTTGAAGATGAAGGAAAAAATGATACGATTAGCATTATGTTAGGAATGATTTTCCTTGAAAAATGCAAACCTTGGCAGATTACATCTGAAAACTTAATGATTACAATTAATCAAAATCAGATTCTCATACCTAAATGACTAGTCCCTTCTCTATATATATACTGATTGGTTTAACCTATCCTGATTACAAAGAGTGAGACTTTGCTTTGCATATATCGGTCGGGATCAGGCATGTCTTTGCATCCCGACTGTTTTCTGAAGAATACCATCTTGATTTGCAAGTACAAGGAAAGATATTTCAAATCAAAACATTGTCCTTACAAAAGGCATCAAACATCCTCGTATCTTGATTAGCAAATATATTGTTAAACTACCTCTTCTCTATTTTCATTATACTGGTTGTGATATTCTACTTGGAAATAATTTTCTTCAACTTTTTAAAGTGATTGTTCAAAATAATATTTCCTATTTGCTTCGTCTTAAAACTCCTTGTAACCATTGGATTACTACCCCTCGATTAAAACATGCTTATTCTCGAAAATTTCCAATTCCTTTTATACCTCGCAGCCAGCGTGGTGATTATCCTATTCCTCTACCTTTACCAAAAACTGATTTTTCCACACCTCTACTCCGATTAGAATCTAGATTATTAAAAAGCCTTGATTTTTGTTCCCAGATTAAAACCAGACTTGAAACTCTTTATGTTGAAAATCCTTTACAATTTTGGGAAAATAATAGAATTTATCACGACCCTTGAATTGAAAGACCCCGAAAAGATTATTAGGGGGTTAACCCATGAGACATAATGACACACCCCACCCCCTAGGCGGGCGTGGCCACTCTGAGAAATCCCCGGCCGTTGCAGCTGACTAGAAATCCACATTGAAGCGGCTAGTATTCTTTGCTTAAACCTCTATAAAAAATTTTCTTTTTATTTATAACTTAGGATTTGGTAAAATCTTAGCGTGAAAAAACAGTGACATGACGGCTGCATAGTCTAATTCAAATCCACATGCCATCCAATTTACCTTATATCAAAATATGGCAACCAGCATACAATCACATTCCCATCACACTAAACTATGTACATACATATGTTCCATATACAAATTCAAAGTATGTTCTTACACACAAAAGTATTACTAATACACAGCACTTAGCGTGTAAGGGACCAATCCCTATAGTGCTCCGGCGTCTTCTTGTACACATTACTGGAAAATGGCAGTTTTAAAATGGAAACTAATGGCTAAACGAGCTCGGTGAGTGTATGCTTTTATAAAGGTTTGCTTTTGGGGAAAACCTCAAAGTATCAAAACTTTCACAATATTTTCGGAAGCTTTACTTTGCTTTGCTTGTTTGAAAGTTTCTAAAACTTTTCTTTGCTTGCTTGCTTATACTTGCTTGCTTTTAAAAGTATATAAAACTTTTAGTACTTTCTTGTATTTGCTTTTCTTTAAAAGCTTGTAAAACTCTTATTGCTTGCTTGCTTAGAAGTTTATAAAACTTCTCATACTTTCTCTTTCTTGCTTGCTTTATCTTATTTGAAAAGTTTCTTAAAACCTTTCACAAACATTTTCTTTAAAAAGTTTCTCAAACTTTTTCATAAAAATGGGAGCTTGAGCTCAACCACATGCTTTGAAAATAAAACCCCGGGAGCTTAGCTCAGCTAGATCGTTTGAAATCTAAGCAGGAGCACAGGGCTCAGTAGTTTGCTTTAAAACTCTCACGGAAGCCTTGGCTGGCAAAGGGAACCAATAGTTGATTTTTCAAAAGCGACATGTCATGCTTATAAAACATCAACGATAGGCTATTTTGCTTATCATCCTAGTGACCACGGAACCTATGCTCCGTGCGGTGGGGACCTTGTCCGCGTCACCTTTTCATTTTCGGTGAATATGGTGGAATTGACCTCGATGTCGCCATCACCATACTTAGTTAGAGCTCATAACCTTATATACTCTTGTACGTGCCATGGTCTCCTTTAAATGCATGATGTATGTCCTAAGTTTGCCGACCAGGCAAAACTACAATGCATGTATGAAATCCTAACATCACCGTGCGTCTGGGATACCTCGACCGATTTGCTTGCTTAAACTAGGGAAGGCTTATTTTCCACAACCTTTCATTGCTTGCTTGCTTGCTCTTTGTAAAATGGTTTTACACTTTGAAACCATTTGCTTGCCTTGCTTGAAAAATGGTTTAACTTTTCAAAAACCATTTACTTACTTGCTTGCTTGCTTAATTATGGTTTTACAATTTAAAACCAATGCTTGCTTTTCAAAAATGGTTTAACTCAAAACCATTTGCTTGCTTTGTTTTCTCATTGCTTGCTTCTTGAAAATGGTTTGCATTCAAAACCATAAAATACCAGTGTAAAGCAATTTGTAATAATAATAATAATAATACACTAGTATTTGTAAAAATGAGTTTAGAACACTCACCTCTTTGCTTGCTTAAGCAGGCAAGTTCCACATATCAGAGCCTTTACTTTAACCTCTGACTCGAATGAATACGACGACAAATTAATCGCATAACTTAGCATTGCTTCCTAGACTTAGTCATACTCTTCATACTCTTTTAAAAGTTAAGGTGCTAAGGGTTTTATTCAACTGGTACCCAATTCAGACACGAAACTCAAGGATTCACGTTCGAAACAGCCGGACTACTCTATGTCCAAAGCTGATCCTGAGAATTTTCTTGCACATGGCCCCACTTTTAGTGAATTTTTGGGCCACTTAGTATCAGAATTTGGCGATTCCTACTTCTTAATTTTTGTTCTCCTTGAAGTCTATTTTACGTATCCACTTGAATCACTCAAATCGGATAAGAAATGAGGAAGTTATGGCTGAAATACGAAAACTGGTCGAAACAGGAAAACCAGAACATGTCCTGCAGGTAGGACTTAACTACTCTTAGGTAGGACTTGGCCAAAAATGACCCGAAGCAAGTTCTACCAGTGGGACTTCCTATTGTACGGTAGGACTTGCATCTTAGATTTTGTTATTTCTCGCACGATCTTGCAAATTCACTCAGTATAACTTCTATATTCTCAATGCCTCGAAAACTAACTTGAAATCATCTAAAAACAACTCCCGCAAACATGTGAATTGGTGTTTGGAAACTCAAAACCCAAAACCTTAGGTAGAAAAATCCAAGAACACTACCTAAGGTCCACCAATTCAACAACATCATGTAATTGATGATTCCAGTTTCTTTTTACACACATCAATTGGGGTTTACTCACATAGCTGACCATTCAAAGGCTTCATGTGCTCTTTGCAAGCCCTAAGATCAAAGGAACTAATCTCCATACCCAAGCCCTAGAAATCTAATACACTTGATTCTAAGACAAAGGCAAACACATCAAACACATACTTGCTGATCTTGCTCTTCTCTGCTCCTTCTTCTATACTTCTCTTCCTCCTCTTGGCTCTCTTCTTTTCTAGCCCCCTCTTGGTTTGCTAGGGCAACTAGAGACCAAATGAATTTTGCTTTTGTTTTTCTTCTTTTATTATATTTTAACATTTCCCTAATTTGCAAATTGCCCTCATCTTTTCATTATTGCAATAGCAACTTTTTCAATTTCCACTATGGCCCATCTCTACACCTTAAATTTTGATTTTTCATATTCATTTGCATAATGACCATTGTACCCTTAGTTTATTACCAAAATTCCGGGTTCTATAATTTCTCATTTCATATTTTAGTCTCCAAAATATTTCAGTGTGACACTTGGTACTCTTATACACCCCTACAGTATCATGTACTGTAGACTCTCTCGGGACGGGGTGTTACACACAATGAATTAGATGTAAAAGAATTTCAGATTCAACTAAAAGAATTGTGTGATTTAAATTTGATTAGACCTTCAAAAAGCCCGTATGGTTGTCAACTACAAACAATTAAATGATAATACTGTATTTGATGGATATTTCTTACCAAACAAAGAGACATTAGTTGTAAAACCCCAACCTGATTGAATGTTATAATAGTAGTGTTTGAGGTGATTAGGAGGTCCCGATAGTAGAAACGAGGGTAGATTAAAATTTAGAATGCTCGGACGTCATTTTGGACATGAAGTGGAATTTTGAAAATTAGTAATGAGATACCACAGGAATAATGATTTTCTTATTATATCCGAATGGAGGGGTTTGCAAAGATTTGTAAGGAAATTTAGGTTCTATGACTTTGAAGCCCGATGTTAGAGGGTGGAGATTTAAGTGAATAGTGATTCCGGATTTGGGAATTTAGACCTCTTATTTGAGAATTTTTAGGAAGTGGTAGAATCTGATAATCCGAATATATCATAAAGACTAACAAAGCTGATAAGATGAAGCGGTCAGTTTGGATAGTTTAAATTGATCGAGCGTAATTCGGATAATAATACGCTATTGTCGGGTTCACCAGTTTAATGATTTTAAATCCGATTTCGGTGATTTGAGCACAGAAATTCAACGTGAGAAGGATTTAGTTAGGGCTACATGTTCAAATTTAAACAGAGCGACCATAGAATATTTTGACATATAATCGATATAAAAGCTTAGTAAAGAATGAAAGCAGGAATAAAATGCGCTATAAAGGGGAGATATTTAATTGTACTAGCCAATCAAAATCTTTCTTAATGGCTAAGTTATGATTTAAATAATGGAGTAAATGACTTGGTCTCATAAACATGGACCTATGAGAGGCTTGGATTAAGGTAATTCCTTTACAATAACCAGTGAATTCTTTGACTTAAGGTAATTTGGAAAGTTGGAATTTAAAAAGCAAAATTAAGGGATTTAAATCATAAATAAGAGGAGATCACGTATGAGAAGGAGAGAAAGGAGAAAAGAGAGAAAAGAAAGGGAGAAAGGAAAGAGGAAGAGAAAAGGAAGAAATCCAAGTTGGGAGGTGAGTTTTCTTTGTTTTCAAGCTTTCAAGTGATCTTCAAGTGGTAATCAAGGAGAGAGACCAAGAAACTCAAGAAACAAGTAAGTTCACTGGTGGGAAAGTTGGGTTTGATGTTTCCATGTTTAATGTCTTAAATTCTGGTATGGATGTTAAATTGATGGTATTTAGGTTTTAATGGTGCTGAATTTAATATCAATTGAGAAAGCCATGGTTTAGGTTAGGGTTTGACAATCAAGTGAGTAAGGGTTAGGGTTTGATAATTAGTGTGTGTTATGTTGAAATGGGTATAATGCATCAGATTTAAGTGTTTGAGTGAAAGAAAAATGGAAGAGAAACACATTTTGGTCAATTTTTGGAGCAGCAGTCTCAGTGCTGGGAAATGTCTGTTTTTTCTGTTTTGACCAATTTTAATTATTTTGTATAGCATCAAATTTTGATCCGATTTGAGTGATTTAAGTGGCTACGTAAAATAGACTTGAAGAAGAACAAAACTTAAGAAGAAGGTATCGCCAAATGCGGATCATAAGTGGCCTAAAAATTTACTCAAAGTAGGACCATATGTAAGCCACTGTCTGGTTCTCGGTACAGGAAATGCTCTGTTTTCCTGTTTCGACCAGTTTTCATATTTTACCATAACTTGCTCATTTCTTATCCCGATTTAGGTGATTCAAAATTATGGACCAAAATAGACTTCTAGGGAAAAAATTTATCTGAAGGGTTTGTGCAAATTACTAATCCCAAAATTTCCCCAGAAAATGTTTCAAAGTGGAGCTACCTTGCAGATTCTGTTCTGCCAAACTAGTCATCTGTTGTGCAGATTGTATTTATGGTTGGGGGCTTTAGAGAAGGAATTTTAAACTGAAAATTTAAGAGATGTCATTGGATATATAAAGGACTGATCTGGAGAGTTTCATAAATTTTGAAGACCGTTTGAATAATTTTGGAGTACTAAAGTCTATAGAGTGTTGTTGGAAAAGGTTGGCCCAAAATGAATGGGTTTTTAGTGCCTAAGGGTAATTTGAACATTTTGGCGTTAAATGAATGTGTATGGTGGATTAAAATGGAAGTTATGATTGTGTATGGTTGTGGTTTCTTGAAAAGGTGAAGAAAGGACTATCGGACGGAAAGCAGGAATTCGACGGGGAAGCAATGGGATTGAGCGGTGACAGTGAGTGAAAATGATATTTTGAAAGAATTGAGTTTTTAAAGTGAATGGTTTTAATGTTAATTTGAAAGTTTAATGTAAATTTTTATGTAAATGTTAAGGCATATGGAATGTTTTATCTTGCATTGTTTTATCTTGCATCAATGCATATATTTATATGTGTATTAAATATGTATGCTTATATTAAAATTATTATGAAAGTTTAAAATGTTTAAAGAATGCATATGTGTTTTAATGATAAAGTAAAGGATTTAAATGTATTTATAAATGTATTTTGAAGAAATGTTTTACTGATGGTTACCTAAACCCCCTATAGTATTATGTTGATGTCGGCCGAAGTACTTTTGGCGTGTAAAGTTTAGAGGTAAAGTTATGGGTTACTAACTGAGGGAGGAAATAGGTGTCTAGGTAATATCCTTACACGTGATAAAGTGCTATGGCTGAATGCTGTCTTAAAGCGTGAGTTTCTCAGTAGCGTAATGGTTTATATTGGAATGTAGTGTCCCTCACCGTCGAGTGCCGAAGCTATTCGATGTGTTTATTTCCCTGGGTTCAATCAGAAAGAAAGAAAGAAAGAAAGAAAGAAAGAAATAAAGAAAGAAAGTTTACGGTACAAATGTTTAAAGCATAAATGGATTTTAAATGCATAAGTATTTATTGAAAGAAAGTTTAAAGGCTTAAATCATTTTAAGGTATAAATGGATTTTAATTGTATAAGTATGTATTATTTTGGTATATCTCTTGAAAATGTTGTTTTAATGAAAATGTATGCATCCTTTGGGCTCCTTTAGCTCATTCTTTTCTATATGTTTCCAAAAAGCATTTTCGGGTTGAGACAGTGCGCCGATAGAAGTCCCACTCTTGTGCGATGGTCGAGCCATTGATGAAGGCGAATGTGTTCCATTGTATATATAATTTTGCATATTGTTCATGTTAGATATTTTGTTATGCATATGTATATGTATAAAGTTGAAAAGGAACTACGTGGGCTTTGATCCTCAGTGGACAAGAGTGCGTGGCGGTCGACCAAATTAAACCGGCTAGAAATGTTTTTGATAAAAGCCCATGGAATTTAAGAGGGTTTGAATGTTTTGATGATTTGAAGTAAACAAATGTACATGTATGTATATTGTGTTGATTGGAGTTGTGGACGAAGTCTAATATGGAGAGTATAAAATTGAAGTTTATAAGTGTTTTAAATGGCATATCAGGTTTGTAAATTTGGAAAGTTCGAAAAGCAGGCTTCTGACGATTTTACGAAAAATCAGTGTTTGAAAAACAAAGAAAAAGAAAAAGAAAAAAAAATTTATCGCCCGGCTTAGCATTATTTTCTAAGATATGTTAAGGATTGTAAGAGGTTCGCTCCATGGATTTATTTATTTGTTTTTAAGGAAAAGTTTCTATCATCATTAGTCTTGGGAGGATCCCCCTCGGGTTCGTAGGGATGTCAGGTGGGATCCTTCAACGTTAATGCTTCCGGTTCGGTACCAGGAGATGCTTCCCATTGGACCAAGGCCTAGGTCAGTTCAGATCTCTGGGGCGAGAACTCAATGGGAATGAGGATATCCTGAGTGAGCTTCACAGAGATTTACCATTTGAGGTGGTCACCGAAGGGTGAAGTCTCACATTGGATTCCCTTAAAACTGGGAGTGTAATTGGCATTCAAAATTTGATTGTAAATCAGGATTTTATTAGATTAAGATGACTGAGGAATCAAAACCCTTAACTGCATTCAGTACTCCTCAAGGACACTATGAATGGAATGTACTACCTTTTGGATAAAAAAATGCTCCTCAGATTTTCCAAAGAAAGATGGATAATATATATTTAGAGATTATAGTTTTACTTACATGTTTATGTTGATGATAATATTTAATATCCTCAAAAACAAAGGAACAACATTTAAAGCATTTAGACACTTTTATAGATTTATGTAAAACACATGGTATTGGATTATCCAAAAAGAAATCCATAATTGGAGAACAAAAGATTGAATTTTTAGGATTAATGATTGATTCAGACGGAATAGAATTACAAAATCATATCTTATAAAAGATTAAGGATTTTCCTGAAAAATTTACAGATAGAAAAACAACCCAGGAGATTTTTTAGGAATATTAAATTATCTTAGAAGGATTTATTAAAACCACTTAACTGATTGAAAGCCATTAAAGCGTAGTGAAAAGAATGATTTGTGTTTACTGTAAAAGAACATGAAAGAGCAGTTAGATTTATAAAATCTCGATGTATTAATCTACCAAAGTTAAAGCTTCCATGACAATGATGATTTGATCATGAAGCGATTCATCGATAGCACATGGAACATGTTACTAAAAAGAATTCAGAAATGTAGAAATTATGTGGTATACCTCACGGAACATTTACCCTACCCAGAAGAAAGATATATACCAAATGAAAAGAATTTTGGCGGTCATGGATTAAAGAAATTCTCATATTTCTTATTACCTAAAAAATTCTTGCTTAGAACATATAATACTCAGGTTAAGGCTTTTATAAAAAATAATTTACCTTCAAAACCTGAATACAAACGATTGATTAGATGGCAGACTTATTGTTCTGAATATATTTTTTGATAATGAATTATAATTCGCTCATAAAATATTCTTCTGATTTCCTAACGAGATGGAGAGAAACACCAGTGATGAAACTATAAAAACATCGAGCCCCATCTAAAACCTTTGATCAACTTATAGTTTAACTAATTGTCTTGATCGTCTTGTTAATTAAGAATCCACTTTAATTGAAACAAATAAGACATAAAAAGATTTGTTTAGATTTAATCGTGTTATAAAACATTTATTAATAATGAAAAGTTTAACTTCCTATTTGAAGGGATGCATCGATTTTCCAAAATAAATATTCGGAGGATTCAAGCACTAGGCAGAAATTGGAAAAGGAGTCCTCTTGGCGTTTCATTATTCGTCCTCGAACTTCTAGACGAAAACCTAATTTTGTTAATGAAATAAGAAGATAGGAACATCAAAATTACGATACATTTGATGATGGAAGATTATTCGGTTTTATCAGATACCAAGAAATATGATTATTGATAAATGGGGAATCTATCCTAAATTTATTTTCTAGGAAGGCAGATCTGAAGAGAGATTCGTGGCTAGTGCGATTTTGGCGGCCTCGCCACTATCTACCTTACACACAGTTCAGAAAATTTTATAATTTAAGGATGGGATTAAGAAGAGTAAAGATAATTTGAAAACAACTCCCCCTTATAAAGATTGATGATACAATAGCATAATTTTTCGGTGCTAGTCAGTTTTGAATACAACCAAAAAGATTTCTGTGCGGCACTTCATTCGCTGTGCGAAGAGTCGAGGAAGGAATATGATTTCAAATACAAAAAAAGATTTTCAGCCCTTTAATGAAGATAATATTCATTATAGGGGACTTAGTTGATTGTCAAACGACAAATGGAAAGATGCCCTCAAAAGACGTTCGAAGCATGCCAAGCGGTCGATTGGGGTTCTCATCATGATATCGGTGCGGGCCACACTGACTCGGCAAAAGATTTTTTATCAAAAAAGATAAATTTGATTGAAGCAGGAGAATTGCCCTCTTCCCAATATGCTTTAGACTATGTCGAGAGAAGATTGATTGACGAAGAATATCCGCAAAGATTCCGTCGGCAAGAACGGACAAGAATAGTTAAAGAGGAAAACGATTGATAACCAACAAAAGCGAAGACATGATCAAAATAGTAAAGATTCTTCCCCGACAAAGAAAAAAGAAGATTATGAAATAAAGTAAAGATTCCCAAATGAGATAAAAAGCAAAGGAAAGTTTGATTAAAGCCCAGGACACGTGAGAAATTCCATTTTGGTTTTATTACAGTTTGAATGCAGTCTTTTTCGAATTCTTTTGCAAAGTTGAATTAGGTTTCCAAATCGAGAATCAGATATAATATCTTCATATAAAGCAATGTAAGCAAAGAGTAGTTCGGAAAAAATCTTTGTTTTCTCCTTCAACTTATGTAAGATAGTGTGTGGAAGAACTACTCTGCAACATAAAGATTGTAAGTTTGATTTTCTGTTTCTTTATCTGTGAATTTCTAAGTTGTAATGGAAGGCTAGAATCAATCTAAGCCTTAGTATTATCAAGAAATAAAGTCTTATTTTATTTAGAAAATGTTTGCGAATATTGGTCCATTAAATTTGTTAAAATTCTCTATTCTTTGCCTCGCCTAAGGTAGAAGCGAATTAGAAATTTGGTGAGTAATATTTGAGTGTCCCCACGGTGAAGGTAGAATGATCTAGCTGTCTCGGTCTGAAGTGGGATTAACAGAGATGCCGGGCTCTGTCTTCCCGAATATTATTCGGTCAAAAACAGTAAAAAGGGAATGATAATGGAAGCGTAGTGGACCCATAATTGTGTATAATTTCTGAATAAAATAGTGATTTTATTTAAATCATAATATGAAAGGCTTGGATATATTAATCATGATATGCATATTGGTTTATTATTAGCAATTCTTTGTGTTAGATTGATTATAATAATTATAAGGCTTTCGATTTGATCGATTGTTTGATATTTGCTGCAAATCGAAATAATAACCGTAATTGATAATCAGATCAAATCGAAAAGCCTTATAATTATTATAATCAATCTAAACACAGCAATTGCTAATAATAACCGTAATATGCATATCATGATTAATATATCCAAGCCTTTCATATTATGATTTAAATAAAATCACTTGTTTGTTTTGGATGTCTTATCAATTCTCTTATTATTATTATTATTATTAGTGTTTTTGAGGTTTATTTATTTGTTTATTTTATGTATTGTGCTATACTTGAGATGTGATAGGTCAAATGCACAATTTACAAGGAGCCAAGTGCCATACTAGTTAAAGTATGGGTAGAGAAGAAGGTGGAAATGTGTCATGTCGGCACAAAACTATACGCAAAGTTGTTGGATGTAGTTCAAAAGCTGAGGCATGTCTGTTGTCAAATAATTTTTAGTTCTTTATTTCTTATATGATTTTTTTTCTTCTCTTGCAATTTTGTGGAGTAATTTTTACCACACGTGTAACAAGTCGAAACCATCACTATCTTGCCAGGGAAGAACAAACCACTCGCCTTACCAGGAAAAATAAATGCATAGCATTTTCAAAGATATTTTTTGATGTTATAAAAAGTCATTCCACTTCATCTATTTCTAATGTGGATTTTGGCATTATCAACATCGATGTGAAACTTATTCAAGCTTCCAAGGAGACCTTAGGAGCATTGGTACGTTGTGTTATCGCATTGATACAATGGGTAGAGCAACAATGCAACGGGGTCTAAAGATTTCAATGTACAATAACCATCGCATCAATGTAGTTTTGACAAATGACTCTATTTTTGTAAGTGCTATGTATTTAGTTTCATTATCTTTAAAATAAAAATAGACACTTGGAGCTATGTGTACACACACGCTCACATACATGCACTCATGCATATTTTATGAGTGTTTGTAAGCATTGGCGTAACCATGCAAGTAACTTATTGCCAAAAAATTTCAAGAGAAATGGGTCTTTTTCCTTCTTACAAAGCACCCAATGCAGGGTCTTTTTGGTCATTATTCATGGTATTTTCTTTTTTGTCACTTTTGAATTTTCTTCCTTTTCCGCTATTCTCTTTGTGATTGCCTCTCCTAGTTTCTTTGTTTCCTTCCCTGCCTTTATTTATTTATTTATTATTATTTATATGTGGTTTTGTTCGATATTTAGCTAACTAATAATACAACTTCGTTTCAGTTAATTTAAGATACGTGGTTTGTTTGTTTTATCAATTTTCTTATTATTATTATTATTTTTTGTCAAAGTGAAACAATATTATTAGTTGAACTATACGACTACCTCGATTCGCTTCCCGATTAAGGTACCAAACAACGATTTCTTTTCTTTGCTTTCAATTTTTATGTTCGTTTTATTTATTTGTTTATTTTACGTGTTGTGCTGTGGGATGTGATAGGTCAAATGCACAATTTGCGAGGAGTCGAGCGCCATACCAGTTGAAGTATGGTTGGAGTGTGCGCGGAGAAGAAGGTGGCAATGTGTAACGCCAGCACAACTCTATACGCAAAGTAGGTGGATGTAGTTTAAAGGGTGAGGCATGTTTGCTGTCAATTGATTTTTAGTTCTTTGTTTCCTTATGATATTTTTCTTATCTTGTAATTTTTGCCCATCATCACTATCTTGCCAAGAAAGAACAAACCACACGCCCTACACTAGAATAAAAATGGGAAGTATGCTACCCTCATGGTAATTCTCCGCTAGTGTTGGAAGCCTGTTTGGTTCCTACCAGGTGAAAGGTGGGCTTTGGAAACTATGATTATTTCTTGTTTTCATATATTTTTTTAATGCTAGAAGGAAGAGCTTTTGTGGCCAACAAATATAGGCATATATTCACTACAAATTACTTGTGGAGGTTATTTTGATAGACGTATGTAGATTTCAATTATGTCGGACTCGTCTTTGTACAAGTTTTGGACACTTTTTTTTTTTTTTTTTGGCATCCTATACCCTTTCTTCATCAATATTTGATAGTGCTCAATGGTTGGTAGCTCATTTGAGACTTCTATTGCCAAAAAAAACAAAAAAACATAATGATTTCTTTCTTCTGAGGACTAGGAGATTTGAGATAATGTTTGTGTTATATGTCATTACATCCTGTTCATTTTGTTGTTGGGAATATTTTATGGTCTATAGTATCTTTGTCACACAGTTTTGGTAGAAACGTCATTTTTCTTTTTGACCACGATATGTGAATTTGACATGTTAAATTTACACATTTCCATTTTCTTTAGAATTTGGAAACTCTCATCATTGATTGAGCTTTTGTTTTCTTGGATCATTTTGCTTGATTTATATGACCAGATTTGCGGGCCAGTTTCAAAGGTGTCAGACCTAACACCCTAACGACCCATGCTGAGCCCTTTGCCTATCACCGGTTCAAAAATTTATTTATTGGTTGCCATCGACTATTTTAGTAAGTGGATAGAAACTAAAGCCTTCGCATCCATCAAAGATAAAGAGGTTGTTCAGTTCGTATGGAAGAACATTGTGTGCAAGTTCGGAATACCCAAATCGATTGTAACAGAAATGGGCCAAAATTCAATAGCTGAGTATATAGGAATTTTTGCAGCGAATTAAAAATCAAAAACCTATATTCGACCCCACGGTACCCACAAAGAAATAGCTGGGCAAAAGCATCTAATAAGACTCTCCTATTAGCTCTGAAAAAACGTCTACATTCAACCAAAGGAAAGTGGGTAGATAGACACCCAAGGGTTTATGGACCTCTGAACAACTTGATGCGAAGTGGCGGGGTATCTGTCGCCCTCATGTATGGGATGGAAGATCTTTGAAAACACATCCAACCTAGTAGACGAGAAGTTCCAGCCCAATTAAGAAGGGCCATACACGGTAGTTCGAGTAGGCCTTTGGTCTTATGTTATGAGCCCAGGCAGGGCTATGTCAGGGATGTGGAACACTATACCTTAAATATGTCAGTAATGTTTTCTTTGAGAATACTATCATCAATAAAGATTATCTTTTAGACATTTCCTCTAAAAGCCTATAATTACTTCTCTTTAAGAGTCCAGACATGGTTGTTGTCCTGTTGGCATCTTTAAGAGTCCAGATATGGTTGTTGTCCTATTGGCCTCTTTAAAAGTCAAGATATGGTTGTTGCCCTACTGGCATCTTTAAGAGTTCAGACTTGGTTGTTGTCCTGCTGGTATCTTTAAGAATCTAGACTTGGTTGTTGTCCTATTGGTATCTTTAAAAGTCTAGATATAGTTGTTGCCTTGCTGGCATCTTTAAAAGTCCAAACATGGTTGTTGTCCTATTGGCATTTTTAAAATTTCAGACATGGTTGTTGTCCTGTTAGCATTTTTAAAATGAAAAGTCCAGACATGGTTGTTGTCCTGTTGGAATTTATTAAACATGATTCATGTGCCATCTTCATATTTCATTAAAATGCGCTAAAAAGTGCTAAGAATTACAAGGCATAATACGCATACTGGTGGAAAAACGTCACCCCTTACAAAAATCACCCAAAATGACTAGAACTAACATAGGAAAAGAAGTCAGTCTTGTTCCTCTATAACGAAACCCACCTCCGAGTCCTTCACTGCTTCGCCCAGATCTATCTCTATAGCCTTGACCTGGACAGCTGTTGGGGCCAGGGGACACCTTGGGTTCACAAAAAACTCTAGAGGAAGTGGGTGAGCAGAGTCAAGCATGCCATCCAGAATCTCTGGCTGGTCACTTCAGATGTTGTGTTTGAATGCACAACATCTGTAGCCATAAACAAAAGTCGGCTTTAGGGCTTTCTAGTAGTCTTCTCACAAGACAGAAATTCAATTTACGGAAAAAGAGACAAAATCGTAATTTTAGTTCTGAAATTATAATTCGGTTAAAAATCAGAAATTTATTCTCTATATCTCGGATGGTGAAAGCAGTTACTTGCCGGGTGGAATCGTCGCGAATCTAATATGCGTAAATTCGTGGAATTCGAGGCAGTCGGATTCAACCCTGATTTCGAGGGCATCGCGGTTCGGGTCTTAGTAAAGCGATTTTTCGATGAGACGAAGGTAACATATAACACGTACTCATATGCAGTAAGTGTTGGAGTAGAAATGATGAAAATGGACAGTAGAGATAGTGTCGATATTGGCTGGGAAAAGAGGGACATAGCGTCATTTTGGAAAAGTTTAAGTCACAAAGACAAAAAGTTGCATGAGTGTCGTCTCTTTCAAACCAATGAAATGAACGTGGGGAGGAAAGAAGTCTTCTGATAGCTTTGGATCTCATTTTTAGTGAGAGAGTCTTTTCTTCTCTCTAGAAATCGCGAGTCAGGCGGAAGTCGCGATCTTCGGGACAAGAGGAGAAGCTGCTCTCTGCTTGAGAGAGGGCTTCGCGTGGTCATAGAATTTAGGGTTTCCTCAAACTCCGGTAGGGGTTTCTCCTACTTGGGTTTTACACTTTATTTAAGTGTGTTATGAAACAATTGTTTGAAACTACTGGTGATGGATTTGATCGGTCCAGCTTGGGGTGAGATTGATATCAAATTTGAAACCAAATCCTGGTCAGTGGTGATACGTGTGGTTGAACATTGGATGTGCATTTATGTATTAATGGTGCTTTGATGTGTGGTCGGAATCGGCGATCTTAGTTCACAAGTGAGCCCAGATAGAATGTGTTTGATAGGAGCAGGTAACCTAGGGTTTTTCTTGTTCTGAGAAGCGATGATCACAAAATAATTTTTGTGAAAATATGTGTTTGGTCGGAGTGATTCAAGTGGGTTATCATGGTTGATAATTGGCCATTAGGCTAATTTTGATTAGCTATTCAATTGTGTGATTTAAATTATGCGATATATGCATGGTGATATACTTGCATGTGTTATATGAGTTATCGAAATAGCATCATAATGCATTTCATATGCAACTGAGAATTGCTAGAAATTAGGTGAGTGCATGACATGGAAAAATTGAAAGAAAAGCAACGTTTTGAAAAGATTTCACGGGATGAATTTCACCGAGAATGGGGTTGGGACGGTCGGCCAGAGAGAGAGGGCTGACATCATTTCGGATAAAGGACCATGAAATTTGTTTGGAAGGGTTCTCGGCATTCACGCCTCGGAGATAAATCCCATATTTTCTGGAGTACTTCCGGTAGTATAGTTTCAAAAACAACAAGAATTGTTTTGAAAAAGATGTTTTCTCATACATGGCTTAGGCAAGTGTGAGGGAGTCGGTGAGGGCTCGGGATATGAGTTGATCATGTAGACATTCAAGTAGGATCATGTATTTTCTTGAATGTGTGGTTATTTTGGAGCATTGCATACGCACTTAGGTAGAGAGTAGCCCACTTAGGGTGATTCCACTATGAGCATTAGCTCACCTGTCGAGGGATGTATTATATTTGGTCTGAGGAGCGAGTGAAGGACGGCACAAATCTGAGGTGAGATTAGAAGAACGGGGTTGTGGCTTTGGTTGATGATATATACATGTATTGAAATGTCTAATTTTTAATATATGTATTATATAAATTAATATTGTAACTCTTGTAACTATTTGGTGCTATATAGTTGGATTCATGATTAGTATATTATGAGTATCGTTTGTGGGCCCCAGTGGTCGTATTACTCATGATTGGATATATTGGATATATTGGATATATTACTTGTTTGGACTGTGAGCATATGCGGGTTTGTATTTGGGTGAGGCTCAGGTACAAAGGAATACGCCGATTTTCGTGAGAAATGTCGGTCACTAGAGCATTCACGGGAGTGTTCAGCAGGTTAGGGTGGTGCGGACCGGGTTGGGGCGTCACGGCTTGGTATCGAGCTTGGGTATCACGAATACCTAGGGAGCTCGAGGTTGGGTATCCATCACCAGGTGGTTTGATGTGAATATAGGTATTTGGAAACCTATAGATTTGAGGATTTGGGCTTGGGTACATAGTTGAGTGAGAGCATCACCACTAGGTGTGGTTCGATGTTCGATTTAGTATGAGATTACTAGAAATCACGAGACAAAACTAGGACACTACATGCATGTGCTGATGTGTTTTGTGTGATTTGATTAATTATTGTATGATGGTGTGTATGCCATGTTGTATGTATGATTTGAATGTTTGTGTGCTTAGGCAAATAGCACATAGGTGTTGGAAAACAAATTTGGAGTTTCTGATTA
The DNA here is from genome assembly GCA_016808115.1 of Tetrastigma voinierianum. Taxonomy (NCBI): domain Eukaryota; kingdom Viridiplantae; phylum Streptophyta; class Magnoliopsida; order Vitales; family Vitaceae; genus Tetrastigma; species Tetrastigma voinierianum. Next base: position 136,019 of record JAEQBH010001151.1, on the reverse strand, counting down.
ATGTGGCTGGAAGGATAAAATAAAGAACTAAATTTTTAGAAATTTATTTGGTTTATTGGATAATGAAATCAAATTCTAATAAATTTGAGGTAGAACACTAGGTTTAGTGTTGGATCAAAAAGTTTTGAGAAGATTTTGAGACAAAATGTCAAAAATTAAATGAAAAAGAAAATAATAAATAAAAATAAATGTGTATTTTTTTTTGTGTCTTCCGATGGTGGGAGGAAATGAAAAAAAAAATGAGGTGAAGAAAATAATTTTATAAGATTTTACAAATAGTAAAATTGAAGAAAAATAGGTAAAATAAATTTTATAAATTTATTGAGTGTCATTGAAAAAAATTGAAAAATGAATTTTTGAATTTTCAATTTCTTACAAAATAATTGAAAATATATATATATATAATGAAAAAAGCGTGCGATTTGGAATGGAGCTCTTTACTTGAGAATTGTATTGCGAGAATGAGTGTATCGTGACCTCGAAGGCTAGTAGTCTTTGAATTTGGAGTAGGGAAGAAATTGTATTCTTGATACAGCGGATGTATTGCGAAGGTGGGTGGTTTGGTTGAAGTTTGATTGTATCGAAATACAATAGAGTGTAATGACAGAGATAGGTGGGCTTTGGGAGAAGGTGTATTCTATCTGATTGGATGAAATTTGTGATTGTACAACATAGAAGGATGGGGGAAAAAGCGTTGTATCATGTCTGAAGTGTATTGTGGCCGGTAGAGGCGGGTGGAGCTCTTGGGTGTGTCACAGCAGCGGGCCGTGTTTCCTGCAATCTTGACCAGGCCACGACACGGCCCAGGCGCGCCGGGCGCACCGGCACGGCGCGGCCCAGCGCAGCGTTGGGGATCAGCGGGGCTTAGGGCGCCAGAACCTTGTCAGTCTGAGCTCGGCCGGTAGCCAGCGAGGAATCTGCTGTTGTAGTGGGGTATGTGGCGGGCGCCCCAGCGCGGCCGGCGAGGCGCCACGAGGCTCGCGGAGCCTTGCGCCGGCCCAGGCGTGCGGGCTGACCGAGGGCTGTGCACTTAGTGCGCTAGGCTGATTTTTGGCCGGTTTGACTCGTCTGTCCTGAGTCGAGATTTTTGGACGTTGTTCGCGAGCAGGTTCATGAACTTGTTCATCACAAAAATTTTTCAAAAAAAAAAAAAAAAATATTATTAAAAAAAATGAAATAAAATCAAATAAAAATGACAAAATTTTTGAAAAAATAAAATTTTAAAAAATGAAATTACCGAAAATAAAATTTTGTTAGCTTGATATTTTAAATCTGAAAATTGATTGCGTATGCAACGAGTTTTATGTATATGATTAGTGTCTCGAAGTACAATGTTTATGCCTTAGAGATCTTGTGAGATTCATTGCCATGTTAATTGTGTGATGGCTAGTAAGAGGACGAGAGGACGTAGAGGGTCTGGGGCCTTGGTCGGGCACCCACCAGGCAATTTTGACCCGGTACTTGTATTTGATCAACGGGCCCCTTTCTTTGAAGGCGCAGTGTAGCGTTTGCTATACGCACGAGCTATAGCGGTGTCGGGGGGAGGTCCTAGTAACTCGGAGATTTAGAGCGCACCACTCAGGCATTCCACGGGGAGGAGATCAGGTGGTGGCGGACCATTGGTTTATCTGCGGATCGAGCGTCTTGGAGGTATGGAGATCACCTCCGTCGACCGGGATCGGGTTCGTTGCATTCCGGCTAGAGGCGAGGCTTGGTATGGTGGAGATGGGTTAGGACTTCTAGGGCTTAGGGGTTGCTGACATAGGCCCGAAGTTTGAGGAGGTTGTTCGTGGGCGAAATCTTTCTAGGAGGCGAGGCATCACGAAGGCTGAGAGTTACCTAGAAGGCAGAGCGAGGGCGATGGCCAAGTGATGGACTGCGTGGCTAGATTCACGAGTTAGCCCGATTCTTTGATGATTACGTGGCCAGCGTGGCCAAAGTTAGAGATTCGAGAATGGGCGAAGTTGTCCCATTCGGGACGGGATTGTAGGACTTCGTCTACAGGACTATGGAATATGGTTGGGACGGCTACGACCGTAGAGAGAGAAATCGAGGATGCAGACACTCGGGATGTGAGTGTTGGTAGCCAAGAGGAGGATCAACCTTCTTCTAGTTCGGGAAGAGCGAGGGAAGACACGCTTCACACGAGTTTCAGGACCAGGGCCAGGATTGGGCATCTAGTCAGCCAGGACAGAGGATATGTTACTTATGCCGACAGCCTGGGCATGTGAGACGGGATTGCCCCCAGAGACAGGGATCCTAGGGCATTGGGACAGCTCAGTCCCAGTTAGCTGTAGAGTAGGAGAGAGTACAGTTCATTCCTCCATGCTGAATGCGAATTCGGAGGAACCGGTTTCAGGTTCGGGGTGCTATGCGAGCACCTTCGGTGCTGCAGTGGGCGGAAGAGCCGGAGGTGGGTCGAGGGTCGGTGCGGGGACTCACGGGTCGGGACTTCTGAGTCGGGCGAGGGGGCGAGACTATATGTTATTTCTATCTCGGCTGGGCATATGAGCGAGGTGTCACAGAGAGCGGAGGTCTCATGGTGCGAAGGCTAAGCATCTGACTTGTTGGATATGTAGAGTACGTTTCTACTCTTGCACTTGTTGAAGCCCAGAGTAGAGCGTTTAAGTGGATGCATCATATTCATTAATTGTTGCATCTTGTGTGATGGATTTGGACTTAGAGGTTAAGGCCTTTAGAGAAACCACGTATAGATGTTCTTCCCTAGGAAGTAGGGTGAGAGTTGACTTGATAGGTCGAGATTATGAGTGAGAGATCTCCGAGATTCTGCTCATGGTGGACGGGATTAGAGTCTGATATGGCACCATTGCGTTCATGTGGTAACATTGCGTCGAGAGTCGGATTGTTGGTGCACGGTAGGGTACATTCACCCACTCTTGGTGAGTGTGGGTTGAGTTTATGCTGGGATTCACGTCGATGAAGACTCATTGTTTGAATCGAAATGAAGAGTAATTAAAGTGTGTTGAAAGCGAAAGCGAGAAGGGGCGGATTAATCTCCTAAGGTGAGAAGCACGGAGTATGGGTGTAAGAGACCAGGGAGAGATCCAGAATTTACGTGGGTGTAAGGGCCAGGGAGATCCGAATTTACGTGTGGGTGTAGGGGCAGGGAGGATCTCGAATTTTGTATGGGTGTAAGGGCCGGAGATATCCTGAGATTTACTCGTATGGGTGTAAGAGACCGGGGAGGCGTCCCAAATTTACGTGTGGGTGTAAGAGACCCGTGGAGCAATCAGAAATTTACGTATTAGATTAGCCAAAAAGAAGAAGGAGACCGGAGTGGAGAAATCAGTACGTATTGGAGTGTAAGAGACCCATGGAGATATCCGAAATTTCTGGGTGAACGAAAGAGGCCCGCAGTGTAAGCCGAAAAGTTATGTTGCCCGAGAGATAAAAACACACGATCATGTTATCACACAGACTTAAAGTTGAGTGATAGGAGTCGGGAGTGACTCGAGATGAAAACACACGGTCAGGTTATCACGTAGACTTAGAGTCGAGTGATAGGAGTCGAAGTGACTCGAGATTTGGATGCCTTGGAAATTGCATTGGGTGTTGTTGAGCCGGCAAGGGCTCGGTATATGGAGGTCATACATGATATGGACTAAGTTGGCAGTCCATGGAATTTGTCGTGATTATGGCCTTGGGAAGGTCGATTTACACAAAGTAGGGTGTGTAGGAACACACGTTGTGTGGATTATATACGGTGTTAAAGGAGACCAGAGGCTACGAGCATACGTCACACAGGTCATAAGGGTAGGATTAATTGCCCTTAGTGGAATTCGCCTACAACAATAGTTATCAGGCGAGTATATGAATGACACCATATGAGGCATTGTATGGGAGGCCATGTAGATCACTTGGATTATGTTGAATGAGAATTGGGAGAAACTCCGTATTTGGTCTACGATGCGATTAAGACACCTCACGAGAAGGTGAGCTTGATACGATAAGCGTCTTCTCACGGCTCGGGGCGCCCAGGAAGAGCTATCTTTGATGTCTTGACGGTCGACCCTTAGAGTTGAGGGTTGGGGATCCGCGTCTTCTTAAGGTGATGCCTAAGAGGAGTGGTCGGGTTAGTGGCGAGGGAAGTTGTGCTAGGGTTCGTTGGGCCTTCGAGGATACTCGAGAGGGTGAACTGCTATTGCGTACCCGGTTGGCGTTACCGTGACATGTCGGGTGTCAAGGTATTTCAGGTCTCCATGCTCAGGAAGTATACTCGGATCGACTCATGTGGTGGATTGGGGACCCGGTGGGGTTGACACGGAGGGAACCTTCGAGGAGGGACCAGTGTGCATTGTTGATAGTCGTGATCAGGTTTTACGACACAAGACCGTGAGGCTAATGAGAGTGCTATGGCGGCACTATGGAGTGGAGGAGTCAATGTGGGAGCGCGAGGACACGATGCGGGCCACCTATCTCTTCTTATTTAGGGATGAAGGTACGTGGTTTAGTCGTTTAAGGTTTAAATGAATGTTTACATGCATGGTAGAGTGCACGTTGCATATGCATGTGAGTGATTGTGATTGTCCAGAATTTCGGGACGAAATTCCTTTTAAGAGGAGAATGTAAGACGAAATTCCAATTTACGGAAAAAGGGCAAAATACGTAATTTTGATTCTGAAATTATAGAATCGATTAAAAATCTGAAATTTATTCTTTAGATCTGGATGATGAAATAAGTTGCCGGTTAGGTCGTCTCGCGAAATCTAAATTGTAGCGTAAAATTTCCTGGAATTCAGGGACCGGTCGGAGTTGGCCGCGTTTTGAGGGCATCGCGATTGGTCTTAGATAAAATGATTTGATCTGACAGAGAGTCGAATATATGTGTCGTGTAAGTGGGTATGAGTGAATGGAAATGATGAAATGGACAGTGAGATAGTCTTGAGATGTCAAAGTGAGAAGAAGGGGACATAAAACGTCATTTTGGAAAAGTTTAAGTCACAAAAAGACAAAAAGTTGCATAGTGTCGTCTCTTTCAAACAAAAGAAATGAGAAAACGTGGGGGAGGGAAAAAGAAGTCTTACAGTAAGCTTTGGATCTCATTTTTAGTGAGAGAGAGTCTTCATTCTCTCTAGAAATACGGGCGTCCAGAGCGGTCGATCTTCGGAATGAGAGGAGAGGCTGCTCTGCGCGGAGAGGGCCGGCAGGTATCGGATTTAGGGAGTTTCCTCAAACTCACGAGAATAGGGGTTTCTCCCTACTTGGGTTTACACTTTATTTAAGTGTATTTATGATGCCGAGTTGTTTGGGGCCGGGCAGTAGTTTGATCGGTCCTGAAACTTGGGGCCAAATTATTTGTAAATTTTGAAACGAATCCTTTGATCAGTATTTGAGCCATGACTAGTTTAGGCCTGTTAGTCAATGCATTTATGTATTAATGGTGCTTTGATGTGTGAGGCTAGGATCGTGGAAATGCGAGTTCTAAAGTGAGCTTAGATAAGTGTGTTTTGATAGGAACAGTAACCTAGGGTTTTACTGTTCCCGAAAAAGTGATCACAAAATAATTTTTGTGAAAATATGTGTTTGGTCGAGTGATTCAAGTGGAATTGCCCGTGGTGGATAATTAGCCCAAGTGAGCTAATTTTCGGTGTATTGAATTGTGTGATTTAAATTATGCGAATATATGCATGGTGATATACTTGCATGTGTTATATGAGTTATCGAAATGGCATCATAATGCATTTCATATGCAGCAGGGTAGCTAGAAATTGGTGAGTGCATGACATGGAAAAGTGAAAGAAAAGCAGCGTTTTGAAAGAATTTCATAGGATGAATTTAGGAGAATGGGGTGGGAGGCAGTCCTAACGGATCATTTCGGATGAGGACCATGGCATTTGGAAGGTTCTCAACACATTAAGCCTCGGAGGGTAGTCCCATATTTTTACCGATACTTCAGTAGTATAGTTTCAAAAACAACAAGAATTGTTTTGAAAAAGATGTTTTCTCATACATGGCTTAGGCAGGTGTGAGGGAGTCGGTGAGGGCTTGGGGTATGAGTTGATCATGTAGACATTCAAGTAGGATCATGTATTTTCTTGAATGTGTGGTTATTTAGACATTGCATATGCATAGGTGGAGAGTAGCCCACTTAGGGTGATTCCACTGCGAGCATTAGCTTACCTGCAATCGAGGATGTTATATTTTACGGTACGGGAGGCGAGTGAAGGAAGCGGCTCGTCTAGAGATTGAGGATTAGAGAGAAAGTCGGGTTGTGGCTTTGGTTGATGATATATACATGTATTGAAATGTCTGAATTTTAATATATGTATTGTATAAGTGAAAACATTGTAACTCTTGTAACTATTTAGTATATAGTTGGATTCATAGTTAGTATGTATTATGAGTATGGTTGTGAGCTGATGGTAGTATTACTCATGTGATTGAATATATTGGATATATTGGATATATTGCTTTGTTTGGAAGTATATGCGAGGTTTGTATTTGGGTGATCTCAGTACAAGAGACTCTGCCCAGATTTTACGTGAGAAATGTCGGGTCACCCCAGGCGTTCACGAGAGTGTTTCGCGGGTTGACGAATTGATCAGCGGACCCGGGTTTGGGGCGTCACATCCTCCATGGCTTTCTTGTCCTTATCCGCCTGGGAATGAAGAGAAGACACCTCATCTTTAGATGCCTTGAGCTCTAGTAAAAGCGACGTTTACTCAATCGCCAGGAGAACAACCTCAGCCTCTAACTTGTGGCCGTCTTCCTTCGCAGCTGCCAAGGCATATAGGATCTGAGCCGGGGTTATGTTACGCCCTCACCTTGCCTCTTTGCTGCGACGTCGACCCAGGCCACCTTGGCCTCTTCTGCCTCAAATCTCTCTGCCGATCCAATCCTGCCGCAGCTCTCTCCATCTAATCTGTCACCATTCTGCTCTGCAAAGAATAAATGATGATCATGAGTGAACAGTCAAAATGATTCTCTCAGCTGTGTGGACGCCGAAACTCCATGAGCTAAATCCGCATGTTGAGTGAATCATTGATTCTAATAAAGATCTGTAAATGGGCTAAATCAAAACAACACTGACCCTAAATATAACATTGAACTGTTGATGGGAACAGAGTGACTAGAGATGAATCCTCCTTGATGGATTTACACAAGTCCAATAGATCAAATTGGATCTATCTTTCAAGTTGTTACCTCAGAGTCTAGTTTATCTAGAATTTTGAATCACTTAATTTGGATAAGTGATAGCAAAGTTATGACAAAAACAAAAATATGAGTTTTAAAAAATTTTGACAGCATCTCTCCTAAAAACTCAACATTTCCTTTATACAAAAATTCCTCAACACTAATCCAAACCACAATACACCTTGAAAATTAACCCAATACAACCTCAAAACAAACAAATATGGAATTAGGAAGGGTTTCTAACCTTGATTCTCTTGCAACTTGAAACTGTAGCTCCCCCTTTACCTTCTCTTCTTCCTTTCTTCTCTTCTTTTCTTTCACTTTACTTGCACAACCTTGGACCAAATAGGGGACAATCAACCCAACAAGGTTTCTCCCTTCTCAAAATGTGAGATCCCTAGCTCTCAAATGTGCATGCCCAAAATGAGCTCCTTCTAAGACTAATTTTTGGTCTTATCCCATTTTATGTGTAAGGCCATGTTTGGCTAGCACATTTTAATCATCTTGCATTAAAGACCTCTTATGCTCCCTATTTGACATTCCACTTCTCATTATTCTCACTTTGGAATTTATTCGTTTTCATTTATGACCCTTGGGTCCTAATTTTATATTTTTACCAAATTTATCTGACTCTTGTAAAATTTTTGAGTTTTTTTTTTTAATATCATTTTTCGTTTTTAGCAATTTAAACACTGAAAAAAATACAATTTAATTTATTTTATACCCTAAACATGTTATAAAACTGTTAGGGTATTTTCAGGACGTTACAACTCGCCCCTCCTTAAAAGAATTTCGTCCTTGAAATTACCTTCATTGAATAGTTGCGGGTATTGTTGTCACCTAGCTTCTTCACTTTCCATATTGCTTAGCTGTCTTATGGTTTCTCCATAGCACTTTGATAATGGAATCATGATGCAAATTCTCACTTCTCGAGCGAGATCTCTACGGGCTCTTCTTCTTACGTCAAATTCGGTCTAAGCTCAATTGTCTCTAAAGAGACTACATGCGATGGGTCTAACCTGTACCTCATTAGCATTGACACATGGAAGACATTATGGATCTTTTCTAACTCTGGAGATAAGGCTAATCGATATGCCACGGGACCCACTTTTTCTATCACTTCATATGGCCCAATGAACTTAGGGCTCAACTTGCCCTTTCTTCCCGAATCTCATGACTTTCGTCCAAGGCGATAATTTCAAAAACACGTTTTCCCGGATCTCATATCGAATGTCCTTTTTCTTTGAGTCGGCGTAAGACTTTTGTCTATCCGTGGCTACTTTCAATCTTTCTCTAATCATTTTCACCTTTTCTTCGGTCTCTTGAATCAAATCGGGGACAATTATTTTCTTCTCACTTAACTACGTCGGCCACGGTGGAGTTCTACACTTTCTTCGAGTAGAGAGGCCTCATAGTGTGCATTCCAAGTACTCATTGGAAGCTGTTATTATACACAGAAGTTCAACTAGAGGAATGTGTCTATCCTTCCTCATGGTCGATCTGTGACTTCTCAACATATCTTCTAACACTTGGATCACTCTCTCTAATTGTCCATTCATCGCGAATTGGAAAATTTGTCTTTGAAGTGTCGAGTGCCTAAAGCCTCTTGCGATTTTAAGCCTCAAAATCTCCAAGGTAAACCTTGGATCTCTATCGAAATGATAGATGTGGAATCTAATATGTCGAACTATTTTCTTTATGTAAATCTTTTGACTTATCATTAGATAGTCAATTCTCGGCGGAAGTGAGGCTGACTTAGTGTCCAGTCTACTACGACCCAAATTGAGTCATGCTTTCTTCATGTCATTGGTAACCCGACCACAAAATCCATTGTGATTCGGTCCCATTTCCACTCATGTCACACCCCTTTCCCTACCTTAGGTGGATGAAGGGGGGCGCGAAACTAAACTAGGACTCTTTACCTGCTTTTTCAGACCTTGGTGGTCCCAAGTCTTTTAACTGAATCAAAATATCATATAGAAAGATACAAAAATTAAAACTACCACCGTAGTGATGTTTATAGTGTCAATACATATAGTCTTGAGTCCTATTTACATATACATATTCAAAAAAACTGAATGTACATTTACATCACATAATCAGAGCACAAAACCTATAGGTGATGAACTACAAGTGTCTTGACAGAATAAAGGAAGATCACGGACGTCCTCCTCCGTATACACGGATTAACACATGCTAAACATAGCAGTGGGAAACATGGCTTATACTATGTACACATGCATTAATACTCTTTTACAATAAGCATATATCAGTAACAGATATACAGTAGCAGATATCAGAATTTTTCATGAATTCATATAACAAACTCATACACATACTTGTATTTATAGTAGACTTATACTTGTTCAAATCTCCCTTAGAAGTTACAGAGCTTATACTTGTACGGATGTACAGAGTAAGGTACTCTAAGCTTATACTTGTACGAGATGCAGTAAGTACTCTGAGCTTATACTTGTATGGAGGTATAGTGCTATGGGTTTATATACTTATGCGGAGGTGCGGTAGGGTCAGAAGCTTATGCTTGTCTGGGAGGGTGGCCCGAGTGGGTACTGCGAGCTTATACTTTGTGCGGAGGTGCCGTAAGTACTCACCAGAAGAAACATAGCATGCGGAGGTACTTATAGCTCTTATGGAAGCATACTTATACATAATACCCATAGGTACATTAAGAGCTTATACTCGTACAGAGGTATCCATAGGTACATTCAGAGCAGAACGATGGACATTACTTTACTCTTATTCGTTATTCAGACCTTTATCATATAATTGTTTGACTACCTAGACCAGTAATACAAAATGAGTAGGACACTAGACAATAAGTACCCGAAGGTATGGAGTACGATGGTGGTCGTAGCACAAGCGGGAATAGGAAGCATTGGCTTGAGAGAGTGTGTGGCACTGTCAGAGTCTTGAAGTACTAAATTGTCGAAACACGGTCGATCTTGAGTCACACTAATCAAAGAGTACCAAAATACTATACATGGCTGCCCACGTAACAGAGGTGTCGTGTCATTCAATATCTGGTCTTAGGTAGTCTTATAATTATATGTGTTCAGGAACTTACTATTGTTTTTCATAGGGGCATTAAGTTTGCCAACAACAGACTTGCCATATCAAACTCGCTTTGCCTCGGCGGCGAGGTACGATGCGTTTTTCACTTAGTTTCATTCTTATCTGAACCCCCGTTAGTCATTTATTAGGTTCTATATTCGGTGTAATACGAATTTTAGGGCTTAACAATGCAAATTAAAAAAATGCGAGATTTCTTTGAAAGCATCGATTGCGGTACCACTTTGATCGATTATTAGTACCAGCCCTTTTACGGTAGATAGATGCTGGTACCTCCTTTGATCGACAATTGGTGCCTTTTGCCTGCATCTAAAAGTGCAGGGTGCACCTGCACATTTAGTGCAGGTGTAAATTCTTTGGATCACACTTGAAAATGGCATATTTTGCCATCTTTCATTCACTTTTCTTCAATAAATCTCCTCAATTCAATCCTACATCAAAACCCACCATGGAATCCACCCAAACAAATCCAGAATGGTTCATAACCCAAACATAAACACAAGAGGGGAAAATTAAGAGGATTCCTAACTCCCAACAATATTCATACACCCAAATCAAATAATCTACATGATTCTCCACAAATCCATAGCAATCCATACACAAAGGGAGGATTCCATACTCATCTTATACAAACTAGGGTTTTACCAACCCAACTTTCAACAAATCTAGGATTAGGATGAATTCCTAACTAAACCCTAGATATTGGACAACTAATACCCATACAAATCATACAAATGTTCACAAATCCATGGAAAACCACAACAATCCATACTAATCCATACAAATTCATAGCCATCCATACCTTTCCTCTTCTTTTTCCTCTTCTTCTCTTCACGTAGGAGCTCTCCTTCTCTCCTCTTTCTCAAATACAGTTCTTTCCAAAAAAATATGGCATTCTAAGATCAAATGTGGCCTTAAATCAAAAATCTCTTTCTAGGCCATGTTTGGCTCACCAAAACCCATTTTTGGGTTAAGTTTTCCTTTTATTACACTTTGGTCCTCAAACTCCCTTCTATTTGCACCACAACTTATGCTATTTCTATTATAGCCTCTCATCTTCTTATCTTATGACTTTTATGTCCTGTTTTGAAAAATTCCACTTTTACCCTTGTATCTTGTACAAATTCCGGATTTTGAATTTTCTCGCTTAGCAAATTAATAATTACGAAAAGTTTCAAAATGCACTTATAATATACCCTAATTATGTTTAAAATGACTAGGGTGTAATTCGGGGTGTTACAACTTAGGTATTTTAATAGGCTACAACAATCCCAAAAGAACTTGATGTTCCGCTTTCACTTTCTGACACACCACACATTTGATCACAAATTCCGAAACATTTCTTTTCATTCCGAACCACCAGTATGAAGTCTTTAAAACCTGATACATTTTCGTGCTACTAGGATGTATAGCAAAAGATCCACTGTGTGCCTCTTCAAGAATGGATTTCTTCAACCCATCATCATTGGGTACACAAACTCGGTCTATATAATACAAAAATTCATCCTCATTCATTGAAAACTCAGTTTCTTTCCCCTCTATTTTGACTTACAATTGCAGAAATTTTTTCATCACTCTTTTGTGCCTCTAGCACTCGATTTAACAAATCTAGTTTTTCTATTAATTCCGCTACTATTGCACCGTCGTTTGACAATGGAAAATGAGCATTCAACGCTCGAAGTGTTTGTGCTGACTTTCTTCTCAGAGCGTTGATGAGTCCAAAAACTCATAAGATTTTTAATCCATTTTTCTGAGTTTATAATGAGAATAATGATGAATTGTCTGCAGAAAACTGATAATTAACTCAAATTCCAATTTGCAGGAAAATACAGCAGAAAATCAATTTTTAGCAAAAATCATAAGAAATCAGCTTGCAGCAGAACTGAAATCGAAACTGGAATTTAAGTCGCGACAAAAAGTGCAGTTTCCAGAAACTCCAAGTCACGACATCAACAAATTTGGCTTTGAAGAAGAAACTGAAGAGTGAACAAGCAAAGTCGTGGACTCAAGCATGAAGTCGAGGACAAAAGAAATGACTCGCCGAGATTAAAAGAAGTACCAAAGAAGAGCGTCCATGTCACGACATCATTATAAGTCGCTGACACCAAAAGGAGATAAATGATGTTGCCAGATGCCACCATGAGGTCGCGATGAAGTTGTCTACAAAGCCACAAGAACAACCTTCAAGTAGTTAAGTCGCAACTAATTTCAAAGAAAGACCTGATGTCGCGACTACAAGAATGAAGAATAACACCGAGGTCGCAACGGAAACTCCAAATTAGACGACCAAGAATTAATGAAGAAGCAGACATGATGTCGCGACACCACTTCGAGGTCGCGATAGAATTGAAAGCTTAACAGTAGACATGGAGGTCGTGACACTGAATAGAAGTTGCGACAAAAGATTTCCAAGAGACTGAACATAGAGGTCGCGACAGTTAGAACAGATAGAGACACAAACATCGACCAAGATGTTATGCGACAGCTTCGCGGTCACGATATCAAGTGCAAAGAAGAAGGTCGTGACGCTGGCCGCGGTCGCGACATCACCGCAGTATCAAGGTCGCGACGCTACCAATGGTCGCTGGCATCGCCATAGAAGAAGGTCGCGACGTCCTTTAGTGGTCGCGACATCAGCTGTAAAGAATAGAGGTCGCGACATCATTTAGCTATCGCGACATCAGACCCAAGAGATGCTGGAGACAAGTCAAGACAAAATAAAGCCTCGCTGGCACTACATGAGCTCATAAGACACATTGAAGTCGCGACGATGATCAAGTCGCCACCAAAAGAACTCAATACGTAGCAAAGTCGCGACATCGCCAAAGGGTCGCGCGACATCAATTACAAGGGAAAAAGGTCGCGACGCCATTCATCCGCCGCGAGCATCGCATCAGCGGGTGTTAGCGTGTTGTGACCGTGATAAAAGCTTTTACATGTATTTAACGTAAAAACGAAGTCGCTAATATGATCAAGTCGCTGACATCAAAAGAGTTCAAAATGCAGGCAGGTGAAGTCGCAACGTCTGATTGAAGTCGCGACATCAAAACAACTCATAAGCAGAATAGCGAAGTCGCGACGTCCCTCAGAGGTCGCGACATCAAGTCAAGGTCGCAACACACAAATGAAGTCGCGACATGAACAAACAAATGGGCCAGTTATTTTGAAATCCACAAATAGGTGCATCGAAGTTAGGGCCCAACTTCCAAACCCTATAAATAAGCAGCTGCTACGTATGAAAGCGCCTCTGGTGGCCTGTAACGAAGTCCGCAGCCTAAGGCCTGTATTTTAATTTTCTGTTTCTTTTTCTTTGTTTTGGTTTTTATTTTTTATTAGATTAGAGTAGATTGTTAGTTCATTGTGAATTGATCCGATGTTAGCTCGAAGGAAGTCGAATAAATAATGTTATTCAAATTAATGTTTGGTTCGCTTGAAGTCCAAACAAATTTTGGAATTCGAATGTCCAACGGATGCATAAACAGCTTCTTTTGATCGTGGAGCTACCGTTATGGTAATGAAGTAATTTGAACCTACTCGCTGAAATTTACGCCGTCGGTTAGAACCAATCTTTCCTGCAGAAATTTATCAGAGACTTCTGAACTTTAGTTTGGAATTAGCTTACTGGTTTTGTTTATTTTCAGATCCGATCCAAATATCGTTGTGTCCGGCAATTGCATTAGGATTGTTTCATGCTCGATTTCCAGAGGCCCTCCGAGTGACACGAGAAGGCATTCTCGAGAGTACCGAACAATTTCTCAAGTGTATGCGAATCCCATTGGGATCTAATGGGCTCTTATGAATTTTAATCGATAAATCTTTTCTCACTTGTAACCGAGAATGAGTTGGAATGACTTATCAATTAAATGAGCAGAGAGTTCGCTCGATTCGGAAAGAAGCTCTAATCCCTCAAAGAGTACATCAATCGGCAAGAAGATGAACCCATGCTCCACCTGAGGTGATAGAACCAAGAGAACAAAAAAACTCCATGTTTATCCTATGTCTTAGAGCTAAGGTTTACACCATGCTTTTGGGTATGAAGTATTGAAAAGAAAAATATCTGTAACAAGGCAACTCGCATTGCGAGTTATCTAATCCTCTGGTTTCTAAAGAAACAAAGAAGATTAGTTAATGAAATATGTCATTAAGGAGAGATCCACATGGCATTACCATCTTCCTTGGACGGATTCTAAATCTGAGGTTCATGACGCAAAGTTACAGAGTTGTCTGCAGGAATTGATGTTTCACAATAGTGTATTTTCAATGCTCCCTTTAAAAGCTAACTAATCAGTCCAATTCTTTAATTTTTATATTTCTTCTATTTTCAGCATTATTTCATTTTGTTCTTAGTTTTCATATCTTTTATTCTTTTCATTATTTTAAAGATTGTTAGGATATATCAATTAAAAATCATAGTCCAAATAGTATAGAGCTTCGAGTATTTGGGGAAGGATTGAAAATTTCGAGATCTCTCTGGATCGATATCTCTGGATTCAAAATCCACTTTATTACTTGTTCGACCTGTGCACTTGCAGAATCATGGATCAACATTAAAAGAAATTTGACCATTTTATGAAACAATTTTTCAATGTAAGATAATTACAAAGAAATATAACAAACAAGTTTCATGGCATTGGCTGGGATTAGATAATAGTCCTATGGTACTAATGCTATAAATTTGTGTCGATGTTTTGATCCATCACTCACACTTACATTAATGGGATGACGACCGTGAACAAGTTTTTGGTGCCGTTGCCGGGGATTAGACAATAGTCCTTTGGTAATAGTGTCATAAATTTGTGTATGTTAATAGGTGTGGGTCAATGTTTTCACGTCACGTCAGGGATTAGATAATAGTCCTTTGGTAATAACGTCATAAATTTGTATATGTTCTTTGGTCCATCAACAAGCGTCTGCCACTAAATTAGCCTTTTTGGGATGGTAATTAATCATACAAGCATAATCCTTGATCAATTCCATCCATCTACGTTGTCTCAAGTTAATCTCTCATTGTGAGGGCAAATACTTAAGACTTTTGTGATCGGTGTAAATGAAACACATTTCTCCATAAAGATAGTGTCTCCATATTTTCAATGCGAACACAATGGCGGCCAATTTCAAATCATATGTAGGGTAGTTCTTTTCATGCGGTTTCAACTTCCTTGAAGCATAAGCTACCACTTTACCCTCTTGCATAAGGACACATCCAAGTCCATTTAATGAAGCATCACTAAAAATCACGTATTCTTTACCATAGGTCG
Source organism: Tetrastigma voinierianum (assembly GCA_016808115.1). Classification (NCBI taxonomy): domain Eukaryota; kingdom Viridiplantae; phylum Streptophyta; class Magnoliopsida; order Vitales; family Vitaceae; genus Tetrastigma; species Tetrastigma voinierianum. The sequence continues at coordinate 120,516 of JAEQBH010001151.1, read as the reverse complement.
GTTGAGTAAGAACCGGTGCCTCGGTTAAGAATGCTGTCAACTTTTCAAAACTAGCTTGACACTTTTCACTCCACTCAAATCTCACATTCTTTTGGAGCAATCTCGTCATAGGGCCCATAGGCATCGAAAACCTCTTAACGAACCTTTTGTAGTAACCTGCCAATCCTAGGAAACTACGCACTTCCGTGACATTTCTCGGTGGTTTCCATTCAATAATCACCTCTATCTTCTTTGGATCCACTTGAATTTCTTCTTCCGATACAATGTGTCTAAGAAAAGACACTTCTCTAAACCAAATTCGCATTTACCTCGGGCCAGATATAATCGTCTTTCTCGTTTCCAGATCACTCGAAGATGCTATGATTGCGATCTTCCGATCCTTTGAATATAATAAGGATGTCATCAATAAACACCATGACAAACCGATCTACATAATGGAATAAAACACGACCATTAAGTCCATGAAAGCCTGCGCATTTATCAACCCAAAGGCATTACAAGGAACTCATAATGTCCATTAGGTTCTAAATACCGCCTATGTACATCCACATCCTTAATCCTCAATTGATGATACCCAGATCATAGGTCAATCTTTGAAAAGACACTTACACCTTTCAATTGGTCGAACAAGTCATCAATCTTGGGTAACGGATACTTGTTTTTCACTGTCATCTTGTTCAGTTGCCTATAATCAACACACAACCGAAGTGTACCATCTTTCTTCTAACAAAGAGCACCGGCGCCTCCCACGGGTGATACACTTGGATCTAATTCAAATCCTTTCAATAATTCTTAAACCTGCTTTCAATTTTTTGACTCACTGAGCCATTCTATACGGTAATGATTCCCATGGCAACTTAACAATCTCAATTGCAAACTCAATCTCTCTCTGTGGAGGCAATCCTGGTAATTCCTCCGAAAACACATATGGATAATCACAAATTGTAAGGATGTCTAATTAGCTAGGCTCCACCTTTTTCTTATCAATCACATATGCCAAATAGGCTTCACACCCCTTTTGAACCATTGTTTTAGCAGTAGCGGCGAATATCACATTAGAGAGGTGGTTCGACCTCTCGTCGATAAAAGTCACTTCCTCGCCACTCGGTGTCCTTAAGGTTACTTATTTCATTCTACAGTGAACCACCACTTGGTGTCGAGACAACCAATCCATCCCTAATATCACATCTAACTTTCTGAATGATAACTCGATTAAGTCTCCCGGAAACTCATACTCTAGTATTCTGATGGGACAATCTCTGTAAACTCTATTCACAATGACGCTATGCCCTAGCGGATTTTTCACCAAGATATCATACTAAGTTTCACTCTTTCAGAAACTACCCTAAACTCCGGAATGAAAGTAATAAAACATAGGAATGATTTGACCCTGACCTATCAATGCATACAATAGTCTCAAAGATATGGAAATTACTAACTATCACATTCGGGGCATCTTTATCTTCGACCGCCTTCATTGCATATGCCTCGTTGGGAGCACGGCATCTTGTCACTATGGTCTCAGGTCATTGGTTCCCAAGACTCAAGGATGGAATACTCATTGTCCTGCTCTTTGTACCGCTAAAATTGTATCCCCAAACCGAGGTGCCGTGGAAAGAACGGGGCTCTGTGGACAATCTACTTTGTGCTCATTAGATCCACGAACCAAACAAGCACCTGTCAATCTCCAACACTCTCCTTTATGTTTCCTCCCACAATGTGTGCAATAAGAAGGAGCTAGTCCTCTCGATGAACCTCTTGGTGCACTAGCAACTGATGGTGCCGGTAGAATAGTCTTGCTACCGGTAGTTGATAGGCCGAAAGCGTGGTGTGTATATATGTACGCCTATGTGCGCAAGTGCACTGGTCGCCCATGAAGATATAAATCATAAAATTGACATTTATCCATGTATAAGAAAATTACAGGATTTTGCTTTGGTGTTCATTATCCGAATATAAAAGCAAACAAAAAAAGATCATTGAAAACTGAATTTAAACTAAACTAACCAACCTTGATGAATTACTGTATAGTGAAAACTAGGGCTATGTCTCCCCGCCACTTTCTTAATGGATTATTTCTAAAGATGATATTATTTAGTTTATTCGTGATTTAATATACAGTGGATCTTGTTAGAAATAATTCCTCTTCTCGAGGTGTATCCGCCTTATTCGCTAGTAGAGTTGAGTGTATTCTACCCTAAAACTCGATAATTCAAATGCTTAAATGTTCTAACCTTAATCGCCACCTCGTGATCGGAATATCTCTATTTATCAATCAACCGAAAGTCAGCTTCATCAAACTTTGCATCCTCATCTCGAATCTCGATTCCAGTATAGTCACGTTTAATGTTGGCTAGAGAACAATTTATACAAAATGATTCATGATATGTGCCAGATGTTAACAAATTATAAACAAATGAATAATATAAAATACTAATCTTTAATCCATGCAATTGTGACAGGGTTCAACAACACCCTAGGTATAAATCTAGAACACACTGAATATGAGAACACCAGTGTTTGATTTATAAAACATCAGTACTTCTATTCAAAAAGAAGAAAAATACAAAATGACGGGTTCTTCTCCAAGGTCAAAGTCGCTGCTGTTATGATTTCCGTGCCCTAGTTCAGACGCTCCGACTTTCATCCCACTCGGGTCCCCGCTTAATGATCGGTAGGCAAAATTTCCGCGCCGACGCCACGACGCTGTAAATGTCGCTATCGCCGCTTGTTGATTGTGATATGTTGACCCAACATCGCTGACGCGGGGACGCCGCTGACGCTCCATCCATATCTTTATGCACTGCCACTCCTTCGCCTGCACGCTTCCAAAACTCCGCCTTCACCGCGACTACACCAATTGCACAAATCGATATTGAGCTACAAAAATACGTGATTTAACATAAAAATAAAGCTAAACATAAGACGCACGCGTATGACCTGAGTATTTTAGACACTCATCACACCCCCAAACTTATCTTCTTGCTTGTCCCCAAGCAAGAACTGACTCTAAATTGGACACACCCTCTACATGCTATAGTCTAACACTAAGATAGTGATGCACATGCTGAAGGAGAGAGGATCAAATTGGACCGACTCACACTGTTGCCATTTTGTTTGAAGTTCACAGGATTCGCAAGGGGGTTCGACTTTCAAAAGAACTAGGTTGAACTCCTGAAGCTGACTGAGCTCTGCCCTCCGAGGTATTCAATAACCTTCTCAAGGACCCTATGTGCGTTGAATAAATGACCCTAGGGTATACTGAATCTGACGCCCTAAACTTGAGTTCAACTCGCCTAATTGGGAAAATCTAACTAAGAAAGGATAGGAACGCACCGTTTGCAATTCTGAACATACCTACTCATAATGCAGAACAAAACTAGTGCCCGTGAAGTTTATGCTAAGGTTCATGTAATGGGGCTTAGTCGGGTGACTCCCCACCAACTGGTTAAGGGCACGGTATTCGCCACCTCGAACGCCACCCGAACACTCAACTAAACCTAAGGGCCCTAAGCCGTGAAACTCCATCTTCTCGTCTTTGCAATGGGCAAAGAAGCTTCACGGCTCCCTAGCCGGGGCCAAGCCTGTGCAGCATTAGGGTTTTGAAAGGCCCTCGGATCAGGCTCGTGGATTGATTAGGAGGATCCCACTTATTCTATGCCTAAATATTTTATTTTATTTTTTTTTATTATATTTTATTATTTTATTTTTATTTTTTTTTGTTTTGGGGCTCGAAGGCAATCCTCTTTTATTTACGGTGTCCTATCTCTTTGGTGGTTAGAGACTCCCATGGTTTGTTGAACCTTAGTAGCCGGGTTCGGCATCTAGGCATACCCTAAAAGTCATCTGTGTGTGAGTGTACAGCTCATTGGAGGCCAGTTTCTGAATATCCTGGGAGGTGGATCTACCATGCCTCCCCACCTATTCAACCTTTCTGGTGGTATACCCTATTCTTCCATGACAATAGTGGATTCGGCCCAAAAGTGATCCCCTACTCTCAAACATGGCAGCACACACACAAACTACCTAAACACGAAACCACTAAACATAGATATGATCTACCTAAAACACAACATGAACTGAACACAAAACTCAACAACCTCAAAATGAACAACCGTAAATGAACTAAACTGAAGCACAAACAAACATGCGTAAACGAAACGAAACTATAGCACAAATACGAAAGTAAACATAACCATCATAAAACTATAACTGCGAAAAACTCCGATCACGCCCACTCCCAAACAAAAGTATCCGGGTCCTCACTGGCAATAAAAGAACAGGAGAAAGTGAAGGGAACTCCCCTGGTGATCTGACAGGTCACTGCGGTGGTGGTGGTGGCGGCCGGGTGGTGGCAAGAAGTCACGCGTAGATCAAGGGTCTCGCGCCGCTGGAGAATAGTACCGGGCCGCCAGAACCGCACACATGTCATAGCAAAGGGCCCCATGCACCCGTGTGAGGAGGACTCTGCGTTCTCGGGTCTGATCCGTGAACGCATCAAAGCTAGCCAAGAAGGGGCGAGCACCGTCCTCTAAGTCGTGTGGTATCGGAGGGGGCCAGCCCAGGGCCGCCGCAGGGTATGCGCGAGGCGAAGTAGTGTAGGATCGCCAATGTCATCCCGATCGCCTGTGAGTCCAAAGCGAGCTCGAGGCCGTGAAGTCTGGGTTCCTCATCCAAGGGCTCATGGCCCAAATTGTAAGTCCCCTCGTGCTGGCAATAACTTGGCTTGTCCCGCTTTAACCGATAGCCTTGATCGGGTGTAACTATGCTCGTTGTCATTCCAGGCACCCCATTAGTTTTGCACAGGCCATAAATGAGGAAAGGGTGCCCTGGGTTCATCTTAGCGTCTCCTGCTATAGAGTAAGATTATCCTCACAACCCGCCGCCCATCAACGAACATCCCTTCAATTTATGCGCTCACTGATAGGGAAGGCACAGGCGGTCACCACACACGTCACGTCGAACGAGACTCGACGTGATGAAGTGATGCCAAACTTTGGGGATATATGCCAAATGCTTGGCTTGAAGTGGACGGGCGTGGGCTCTCATTGTTGAGTTTCCACTCACCCCTACTCGCTTTGTCGACCCGAATGACTGCACCTGACGTCAGAAAGTCGATCGTAGCGGCTTCGAGGGGACATGATCAAGATTATAAAGTGGCCGATAAGACCCGCGACCAAGTCTACCAACACACCCCGCACCCGGACCTTCTTGACGACGTGGGAGGCGAGGTTGGCGTAGAATTCTTGCACCACACTCATCGCAGCTGGATGAGGTGGTTGGCAAAGTACTCGCCATCCCTTGGCCGTAATAGTCTTACGGAAGAAGTCGTCAGGGTGATGGAAACCATTTTCCTTAATAAAAGATCGGTTTTGCAGATGGTGCCGAACCGATCGACGGCACCTTCGTTAACGAACCTCGTGACATCGAAATTTGGGGTTGGGTCCTCACTGGCCCGACCCCGTTTGGCAGACAACTTTTGCCTCTTACCCGACATTGGTGCACAAAGAAGTTCAAGACGGCCAACGGTCACAATGGAGCCAAATGACACCAATAGGGCCACACCCGGATGAACTAGACAATTTGTCGAGCACCTAAATTGCACTAAAAACTAAGACCAAATGGGCACCTAAATTAGACACAAACCCTAGTACACACAACAGACAGTACTAGCCCAAATGAGGCCTAATATGAAGGACTAAACCAAACCTGGGTGACCAAACCTGGGTAAACGACCTACGGCTCAAACCCGATACCAAGGCTCGTGTGGAATGGCGCAAGACAGTGGATGGACTGATAGGTGGAGGGAACCGGGTGGTGGCGTGGTTCTGTGATGGTGTCGGAGGGCAAAACAATGGCCTCCGACAGGATGGAAGTGGACTCCGGCAAGGGTTGGTGCAGGGGGCGATAAAGGGTACACTAGGGTTCAGGCAAAGAGGAAACAGGGTAAGAGCAAAATGAGGTGCTTTGGCCTTAAATGCGGCAACGTCGCTGACGCTCGATGCAACGCCGCCACGCTCCGTGGAAGTGCAAAACCAACGCCGCGATGTTGAGACGGAAAGCCGCTTACGCTCCGCAGGGGGCAAACCAACGCCGCCACGCCCGCAGGGGTTCAATCCAACGTCGCGACGCTGAGATCCAACGCCGCCGACGCTCCGCAGAAGGGTCTGACCCAACGCCGCAACGCGGAGATCCAAACCTCGACGCTCCGCAGAAGGGTCAAATCGACGTTAACGTCGCTGACGCTTGAGAGCCAACGCCGCGAATACTACGTAGAAGGCCCAAATGTAAAATTATTCAACCAAGGTCTGGCTGCAAGAGAAAACTCCCCTCGTGCAATTGTGACTCTCTGGACTTGTGAAGTGAACTGCATGAATTGATCCTCCCCAATACTTTCGATCACGGGTCCTGAAAGTAGACATCCAAAAAGGGATTCCGATTATGGACAGAAACAGCAAACCAACATAACTTAAAACAGATAATAAAAATTGAACCATAGAAAGGAAAATTTCATATCTATGTTTTAGGTAGATCATATCTATGTTTAGTGGTGTCGTGTTTAGGTAGTTTGTGTGTGTGTTGCCGTGTTTGGTGAGTAGGGATCATTTTGGGCCGAATCCACTATTGTCATGGAAGAACAGTGGCATAACTCACCAGTATGATCCATAGGTGTCTGATGCTCCTGGGAATTAGGTTGAATAGGTGGGGAGGCATAGTGAATCACCTCCGGATATTCAAGAAACTATTTCTCAATGAGCCTAGTACACTCACACACAGATGACTTTTAGGGTATGCCTAGATGCCGAACCCGGCTACTAAGGTTCAACAAACCATGTGTGTCTCTAACCACCAAAGAGATAGGATACCGTAAATAAAAGGGATTCCGATTACGGACAGAAACAACAAACCAACATAACTTAAAACAGATAATAAAAATTGAACCATAGAAAGGAAAATTTCAAGAAAAACTTGGGTTGCCTCTCAAGAAGCGCTATGTTTAATGTCGCGTATTCGACGCCCGATCTCAATGTGCTCGGGAACCCGAGCTCTTATGACCGCTTACTGTACTTCTTCTGATGCAGTCAATGGAATGGTCTGCTTATCCGCATGGAACTCGCCCCCAAAATACGGCTTCAACCGTTGTGTGTTAACTGTGAATGTTCCTTTCTCAGATGTAACCTTTGCCCCTCCATGTGGAAAGACCTTATCATCGCAAAGGTCCCGACCACCTAGACTTCAATTTCCCAGGAAAAAGTTTTAGACGAATTAAACAAGAGGACCTGTTGCCCCGCCTCGAATTCTTTCCTGGCGATATGTTTATCGCCGCTTTGTCATTTTTGTAAATGCGCATTTTCGTAAGCCGCCGCCCTAAATTCGCCTTAGCCCATCGAGTCGAGTGCCGCTTCTCACCGGCTAGTGTACTGTCTATGTTCAACTGTCGAGTTGCCCAGTAGGCTCGATGCTCCAATTCCACTGGCAGGTGACATGCTTTGCCATAAACAATTCTGAAGGGCGACATACCCAAGCGTGTTTTAAATGCTGTTCCTAAGACGCCCGCAGTGCATCTTCAATCTTTGTACCAATCCTTCAATCAAGAATCGCTTTCTCCGTAATGGACTTAATTTCGATTTGATACCTCGTCGCCGCATTTGATCGTGGTGATATGCAAGGAGGTAATGATGGCGCACCCCATACTTTTGTAAAACCTTCTCAATCATCTTATTGCAGAAATGAGTACCGTTATCTATGATCAGTGCTCAAGGGGTTCCGAATCGCGAGAATATGTGGTCATGGAGAAATCGAGCCACTACCTTGCATCATTAGTGGGTCGGAATTACTTTAACCCACTTCGAGATGATGCACCCATCGTCAAAGAAGTATGTACTGTGTTATTATAAGATTGGGGAAAATGGTCCCATGAAATCCATCCCCATAAATCAAACAATTCTACTCGTAACGGGATGGCTAATGCTCATCCTTTCTAGAAATGCCCCCCATTCGCTGACACGGTCGCATGTGGATAAACGATGGCGCATCCTCAATAAGGTAGCCGCAGAAGCCCGATTGAAGCACCTTGGTCTGCTCTTTGGCCACCGGCGTCCACCACATGGTAAAGTGGCAAGGTGCAAGATACTCGTGCACTTCATCTTCTGGCACACATCTTCCGGATTACTCGTCGGGCCGCAATGTTCGTTTAGAATTGGCCCTCCCAATAGTAGTGTTTCAAGTGTGCAAAACCCTTTTTCGTTGATAGTTAAATTCCAGGGACTACCTCGCTACCAAATAATTCACATAACTGCAAAACCATGGAACCGCTTCTGGTTTTCAATAATAGCTAAGAGTTGCTCGTCTGGAAAATCGTCATTCACTTGAACCTCCTCACTTGCCCCTTCCAATCGTGAAAGATGATATACCACTAGGTTTTTAGTGCCTTTCGTTTTTGCGACCAACGCCAATTTTTTGAAGCAAAGAACCCACCGGACAGCCTGGTTTGGGCGTCTTTTTAGTCATCAAGCATTTTACGCGTAATGATCGCTGCGCACTACTAATCTTGGTTACCAATCAAATAAGGCCTGAATTTTTCAAAAGCAAAGACAATAGCCACAGTTCTTTTTCAGAAGTATGCATCCAACCGAAAGCATCATTCGCTCACAGATAGTGATTACCTGGAAAATTTTCTCTCGTTTATGCCCTAACACTGCTTAAATCGCAAAATCACTTACGTCACACATAAGCTCAAATGGGAAAGACCAATCTGGAGCTACTACAATAGGAGCCGATACCAATTTATCTTTTAGTACTGAGAATGCACACAAACACTGGGAATTAAACTCAAATGGGGTCCCTTGGACCAAGATATTAGACAACGGTTTTGCAATCTGAGAGAAGTCTTTGATGAATCGCCTATAGAATCCACCGCGGGCCTAAAAACTTGTCCCTTTTACCGATAAGGGTGGAGGTAATTTTTTCAATTGCTTCAATCTTTGCTCGTCTACCTCTATTCCTCTGGCCAAATCCGATGTCCGAAAGTACAATACCCCTCTCAGACCATAAAATGGCACTTCTCCCAATTGAGTACTAGGTTGGTCTCCTCGCATCTTATCAATACTGATCTCAAATTTTCCAGACAGTTGTCAAATGAATTACCCAATACCGAAAAATCATCCATGAAGATCTCGATTGTCTTCTCAACCATGTCGGAGAATATGGCCATCATACATCGTTGGAAAGTGCCCGGCGCATTGCACAGCCCAAAGGGCATCCGCCTGAATGCGAATGTCCCATAGGACATGTGAATGCCGCTTCCTGATCTTCGTGGGCCATAGCAATTTAATCAGAAATGAATATCCATCCAAAGCAATAATATTCATGACCAAATTAATCGATCCAACATCCATCCTAAACTAAGAAGGGGGAAACGATCCTTTCGAGTGGCTTTGTCTGGGCCTCCGGGAGCAATCAATACAAATTCTCCAATCTCTGGCAATCTGCTCGAGAAGGCAAAAGACATGTTATTTTCTGCTCTATACGCTTGTTCCTCCTTCTAGTACTACTTGAATTGACTTACCCATGACCGCCCGAAATAGGATAAATTACCCCAGTATCCAGCCATTTTAATACTTCCTTTCGATCACCTCTTTCATAGTTGATTCAACCTCCTCTCAAGGCTTCCACCGAGGGTTTATGCCCCATCTTCCAAAGAAAATACGATGCATGCACATGGAAGGGCTTAACTTTTAAATCGGCAAGAGACCATTTGAGCGCAGTTTTATGATCTCTAAGGACCCTCAATAACTTCTCCTCCTCTAATTCAGTCAAGGATGCTGAGATGATCACTGGTAAGGTGGATGATATTCCAAGATATGCATACTTCAAATGGCTAGGTAAAGGTTTTTGTTCCATCTTGGGTGGTTGTTCAATCGATGGTACTGGCGGTTTAGCACTTTCACCTAGAGATTCGAAGTATTTCCTTCTATTGGGTCCAAAAGAATCCATCCATTTTACATATTCCTCTGCCTCTTCGCTCATATTCTCATAATCATTCTGTACTAGGCTAGCTCCAAAGGATCCATGAGACCACTTTGGCTAGACACTATAGCCTCACGATTCCCCTATGAAACATGTACTACCGCTGATGTCTCACAACTAACACGTTGAACTTGACTTCATCCTCCTGCACTCTCAATTTTAGTTCTCCCCGCTGAACATCAATCATTGCTCTGTAAGTTGCAAGAAATGGTCTACCCAAGATTATGGGTATTTCTTTATCCTCTTCCATATCTAATACAATGAGATATGCTGGGAAGATAAACTTGTCAACCTTTACTAAGATGTCCTCTATTACCCTCCTGATGTTTGGCAATTGCCTACACCGGGCAGGATCGTAGTTGACCGAACTTCACCTAATCCCAAACGCTTAAAAGGACAAGGGCATGAGATTAATGCTGGCACTAAATCACACAATGCTCTCAAAGATAACAACATCGTGCGGTATAGTGAAAAATAGCATTTAATGGTACGGGATAGTGAAATCGCCAGGTCTTTTAGCTTTTACGCAGCTTCCTCTGGGCATACACACATTCCCAGTTAAGTTAACTGCTTCAAATCCGCCAATCTTCTTCTAAGACAAGATGTCCTTCATAAATTTTACATAATCGGGCATTCGCTCTGCAGCATCGTAACGATACACACGTAGCTTCTCGAACACTTCCATGAACTCAGAACTACTTATCCAACTTATGCTTCTTTAGATGTTGTGGATACAGAATTGGGGCTATCAAGCTGTGGAGTCATCTCTGTTTGCTTGTGTTTCCTACAGACTGCTTTCTCAGGTTGTTCCTCATTCGTGATCAACAGCCGACCGGCCGGATGACTTTCTCAAATTTACCTCCTCTATAACTGGGATTGCTCCGTGGTTCCACTCCTTACCACTTCTTAGCTTGGATCGCTTTAACATGTTCATTCCCATCTCTTCTCTGGGTTCACTGAAGGTTTCGGTGGGAACCCGCTTTCTTTCTCGGGCTGCGGATGCAGCTATCGACTCATCCGTACTCTAAGTTTTCAACTCGTTTTCTCGATTGCTCAATTTGGGTGGCTTTGTTGTTGCATATTCGCCTTTGTCTCATTCATAAAGGCAGTGTGTGAGGTGAGCATTTGCGCAAGGGCTTGTTCCAAGTCCACCTTTTTCTCAGGAGGTGGTTCGCTCACTCGGGTTGATGGCATGTTGTTTTGATTGTTCCTTCATCCATACTCGTGATTGTTCTCGGGAATCGCTCGAGCTCGATTGCTATTACCACCCGCCTTGATTTTGGTTCTTCATAGCTGTTTCCCATACCGTCCTTGTTGGGTTTGGTCACCATTGAACCTCGACACGCATCGGGCTTGCTCATGGCTTCCCCTCGACCGGCACTTGTGCTATTGTGTCATTCTCCACGCACCACACAACTCCTATGGGTTACTCCAGATGGTATTCGCGGTACTCCGCTGTCTAGTTAACTGCTTAGTCACCAGGAAACATGAGTAACTGTGATTGTTGAGAACCCTCATTATCCGCGCTGCCACCGCTTTTAATGTGTAGTTTTCTCCTAGGCTAACGGGATTTGTATTAGTAGCAAAGATCTTCCGTGATTTCATAAGCTTGGTCCGTGGTTTTCTTCATTAGTGCCCCTCCAGCCGAGGCATCAATCACTTTTCTAGTTGCATTTCTCAGTCCATTATAGAAAGTATGGACCTGCATCCATCTGGTCACCACAGGTGTGGGCACTTCCTCACAGTTCGTGAAATTTATCCCATGCCTCTCGCTGTGCTCTCTCCCCTCTAGCTGTCCAAACGTATTGATCTCTCAGACAAGTCAGGCAATTTTCGAGAGGGTGGGAAAACTTGGTCGAATTTTCGCACTAAATCTGCCTCCATGAAGTAATGGAATCCGATGGTTGACTTGTTAACCAATGCTTCGCTCTACTACCTAGTGAGAGGGGGAACACCCCAACCTCGAGTGCCCTTCAAGAACCCCATCAGACTTGATCGTCGTACTCTGGGAGGAAGTCAGTCGATGCATATTTGGATTCTCATTGGTACTATGAAATAAGATGTTCAAGACCAGAAGGTCACCGACTTCACCGTTGTTTCTATGAATGGTGTCTTGATAGCCGTCAACAACTGTAGGCGGTAGGGCAAATTCTTCTAGCAACATAAATGGATCACCCGTCAGATAAACGGCCCGGTGCTCGATTCCTTCCTCGTTATTCCCATTTCGACCCTCTAGATGGCCTGCTTTGCTCAATGTGCTAAGATCCCGCTTCATTGTTCTCCATGATTGCTAGATTTATAACTGCCTGCCTGCTCTCGCGTGTTCGTAGAGTTCGTCTGCTCAGATCAAATGGAGGGTGGAATAACTCTGATTCCTGCTTTGGCTGGAGCAAGGCCACTAAACCTTGACTCGCAATCACACACGAAAAACAAAAAGACTAAATTACCAAAGACTTGTAAAAACAAATAAAAAACAAAAATTCCAAAGAGTAAATATCTAATTGTTTTATTCTCTATATCACTCTAAACCTATCCCCAAAGAATCCGCGCCCAAAACTTGATAAATAAAGCGTGGTGTGTATATATGTACGCCTATGTGCACAAGTGCACGCGTCGCCTCAAGTAATATAGTGTACCTATGGTACGGATATCGATCCACGGGGATAAGTGTGTTGAATACAAAGATTGGCTTTGAATAATATCCTCGATATAAGTGTTGTGAAAGATTACTAGTGTCCGAATTTTTAAACTAAACTAACCCGACCTTAATGACCATCAGATAGTGAAAACTGTATTATGTCTCCTCGCCACTTTCAATGGATTATTTCTTAAAGATGATATTATTCACTTTATTTCCAGGATTTATTGATGGCTAGGGTGATCTTGTTTACTTAAATACCCTCTCTCGAGGTGTATCCGCCTATATCTCGCTAGTACTTGAGTGTATCTCTACTCCCAACCTCGATGATCCGAAATGCTTAAATGTTCTAACCTTAATTGCCACCTCGGGATCTGGAATATCTCTATTTACCGAATCAACCGAAGGTCGCTTACTCAATCCCTAGATCCTCATCTCGAATCTCTGATCTCCGCGATAGTCACGCTTAATGTCACGACATCACCATGTAAATGATTCATGCATATAGCGCGTATGTTAACAAATTATAAACAAATCGAATAATATAAAATACTAATCTTTAATCCATGCACTGTGACAGGTTCAACACCCTAGGTATAAATTCGTAATATCATTATGAGAACACCAGTGTTTGATTTATAAAACATCAGTACTTCTATCCAAAAAGAAGAAAAATACAAAATGACGGGCTCTTCTCCAAAGTCAAAGTCGCTGCTATTATGATTTTCGTGCCCTAGTTCGTACGCTCCTCGATCTCCGATCCCTCGAATTCTGGTCCCCTTTTTGCTTTTAATGATCGAGGCAAATCATACGATAAACGCGGACACAGAATATCACGACGCCGAGACGTCACGACGCTGAGACGCCGCGACATCGCCGCTTGCTGACTTTGTGAGAGCAAGGATCAACGCCGCTGACGCTGGGAGGTCATGCACTAGATGTCACGACGTGGGGACGCCGCGACGCTGCAACGCCGCGACGCTCCGTACCCATCTTTATGCACCGCCACCTCCATTCCGCATCGCTTAAATCGCCTTTTCGCCTCAGATTCACACCAATTGCACAAATCGTATATCTGCCTAAAAATACGTATTTAAACATAAAATAAAGCTAAAAACATAAGACGTACGCGGTATGACTGAGTATTTTGCGACACTCATCGCGAAATCGGTGATGGTCCCTCGAGCTATGTGGATGATTAGAACCCTGTGGTCCTCTAAATTTCTTATTCTAGTTCTGATAAGAACTTGATTGAGCGGGGTTTTTCTTACCCTGTCTTCTTTCTTTTCTATCATACTCTTCCTTTTTCACCCTTTCAACATTTTGTGGCACATGTCACAATCTTAGAAAAATCTTCATCGCCAAATCCTGTGACATGGGCCCGAATGTAATCATTGAGGCCATCTTCAAACTTATGACACTTCTCTTCCTTTGTGACTAACATCTCTGGTGCATACTTGCTCAACTAGGTGAATTTCCTCTAATATTATGTCACACTCATCTGCCTTTGCTTCTAATTATGAAACTCTCATCCCATATTGCTTAGGTAAATACAACCCACATACTATTTCTTTAATTCCACCAAGAAAAACTCCCATGTAACACTTTTCGATGGTGCGATTCTAGTCACAGAAACCCACCAATGGTAAGCCTCATCCTATAATAATGAGGTTGTACACTCTAAATTCTCCTCTGGTGTGCAATGCATTTTTCGTAGCATTCTCTTAGTTCTTTCTAGCCAATTTTCCGTCATAGAAGGCTCATCATCTTTCTTCCCAAGAAAATATATGGGTCGGTATTTTGCCATTCTCTCTATGGTTTACCGTTGAGGAACAATGACAGCTAGTTGCACTGCTCTTTACAATGCTTGAGCTATTTGCTGGAGGATATCCATAGTACCTCTTGCTACTTGACCATGCTCATGCATCGATGGAGCATGGGACGCTTGCCCACCATCCACACTAATGGGGCTATTTAGGCGACCCCGGGAAATACCGACCCTATCAGGTACTATCTATGCTTACCTATTAAGATAGACAAGATCCGCATCGAGTCACGCTATCATTTAATTGGAAAATTCAATGCATGTCATAAACAATTTCAAAATAATTTTATAGAACCGCCAAACTCTGCCTGATAACACTAAATGTGACGGGCTCGTGTTCTAACCCAACCCGCCGAGGTCGAACCGGACGGATGCACCCTCTCTTTTACGAATCTCATACGCAATTCATTTTTCAATGTCACATTTCAAATACTCATTTGTAAAGGATAATTATTGTGACGCCCCAAATCTCAGGGGTTCGTTGACAACCTGTCAACCCGCAGAAGATTCGTGGATGACGGGTAACCCGGCACCACACGATTGAGTCATCTTTTCCCCAGACCCAGGATTTAACGAAAATCGGGCAGAGTCTCCTTCCTACGGGGAGCTCTACCCAAAATACAACTTGTGCAATTATATGGCAACCTGTCCCAATATTATACAACGACCACACCGGGTCCACATACGAGTAAAATGGCCACATAGGGCCCATTTATCCATACTCAAACATATAAGCATGACTATAGACCATAGTCCATAAGAGTTTAAATTTACACTACTCTTATACAAAACATATATCAAAATTAAGAATTCTAATACATGTTTTACAAAATATAAATCAAAGCCACAATCGGCTTTTCCCACACTCCGCCTAATGAGCGCCATAACACGCTCAAATTATGCCCTAACGCTTATAACATGTTTAGGTATAATAAAAGTAAAAGTATATTTTTTCTAGTATGTAACAAGCTGAAAAGAAATACAAAACTGAATTAATACAATGAAGTATGTAATTTAGAACTACAATTTAGAACTAAATGACATAAGAACAAAAGATTGTAGGCCAAAGTAGGATTTTGATAAGTTGAATTGAGAATAAAAATGAAATTGAAGACCAAAGAGTAATAAAAGAAAGATCTTAAAATCAAATAAGGAAATAAGAAAATAAGGAAAAAAATTGTGGAAGAGACAAGTGGCTTGAAGGAAAGAGGGAGGAAATTTCCTCCTTTGACCAGATGGTCAAGGATGCTCCAAAAGAGAGAAAAGGTAAAATAAAAGGAAAATAAATTAAAATAAAAAAAGGATAAGATCAGTCATGATAAAGATCAAAATAAATATCTCAGTTTGGTCTTGAAGGAGAGGCAAAATGGACAAGGGAAGAGAAGAGAAGGAGAAGAAGAAGAAGAAGAAGAAGAAGAAAGAGAAGGAGAAGAAGAAGAAGAAGAAGAAGAGAAGAGAAGAAGGAGAAAATAAGATCAAAGGTATGAATGCTATGAATTTTGTATGGATTATAGTATGAATATTTGTATAGAAAGTATAGATTCATGGTTTGGAACCCTCTATTTTGTGTATGGGTTGGGTTTGGAAACCCCCAAACTCATTTCTTGTTAGGGTTGAGTTGAGAAGAACTCTAAGACCCCTATATATGTGTTTTGGTTTGGTTTTGTGTTGATTTGGGGTTGTATGGAAACTAAGTATAGATTTCCCAAATTTTTGGGACTTAGGAAACTCTCCTAACCCATTAATCGTGCAGGATGGGGTTAGAAAACATAAGTCTTACCCTATATGTGTTTTTGGAAATGTCTGGTTTCAATTTGAACCAAGGAAAATTTCCCTATTTTTGACCATACGCATTAGCTGGACCTTAGAACTAATTTTTAGGTAAGAAATAAAGGGAATTTGGTAGTGAGTCCTTCAGATAAATTGTAGCCACATCAATGAAATTGATGTTAGGCTTTTGAATTTCTCCATTTGGACCTATGTAGCCCAAGTTATGGTCCATTTACCTTGAATAGTCTAAATAAGCCAGTGTAGCTCGGCCAGTGTAGCTCAGCCAGGTCAATTATGGCTGTTAGAAGGTCATAATTTCTTCATTCGAACTTCGTTTTGAGTGTTCTTGGACTCTATGGAAAGGCCCATTGAGTCAAGATTACATCCATATTCCTTTGGAGGACAGTAGGTGAACATAACCCTGCTGAAATCTTGGTTTTTCTAGGGCTGCTACCCGGATAGAGCTGGTCAACTAGGATTGGCCAGTTATGTGTGATCTCCAACTTCGGACGACCATAACTTCTTCATCCGAACTCTGTTTTGGGTGTTCTTGGACTCTATGGAAAGCCCATTGAGTCAAAAATCCATCCATATATGGCTAGATGAAATTGGAACTCATGTTAGGTCCAGAAATCATGAAAACTAGTAGGCCTTATTGGTAATATTGTAAGTTCCTGAAAACGTATAATTGTAGGGATTGCCTAAGACCAGATATGAAATGACATGACACCTCTGTTACGTAGGCAGGCATGTATAGTACTTTGGTACTCTTTGATTAGTGCGACAACACTCTCTGATAGTGCTTTGACACATTTAGTACTTCGGTACTCTCTGATTAGTGCTACGACACTCTCTGTTAGTGCTTTGACACTCCTGTCAGGCTACTACACTCGCATCGCATCGCACCTTCGGGTACTTATTGTGTTGTGTCCTACTCATTCCTTATTATTGGTCTAGGTAGTCAAACAGTTATATGATAAGAGTCTGAATAATGAATAAGAGTAAAGTAATGTATAAATATAAGTTCTCCGTGAGTACCTACAAAATTCCTCTCGCACAAGTATGTGGATTCGTAGCACGTATGGGTACCTCCAGACAAGTAGATTTGTAGTACCTACTTAAGACCATAAGGCATAAGCCTCAGAAAGACAAGTATAAGCTCCGTAGTACAAGTATAAGCTCTGTAGTACAAGTATAAGCTCCATAGTATAAGTATAAGCTCTGTAGTACTAGTATAAACTCTGTAACTCCTACGGGAGATCTAAACAAGTATAGGATAGATAGAAGTACAAGTACCTTCGTATAAGTATAAGCTCTGTAACTCCTACGGGAGATCTGAACAAGTATAAGTTTGCTATAAGTACAAATATGTATATAAGTTTGTTATATGAATTTAATAGAAATTCGATATCCAAGTAATGTATATGTTATCAAGTATATGTCTATTGTATGTGAATATGAATGCATGTGTATACGTATCAGTCATAAACTTCCCACTAAGCTATAAGCTTAGCACGGGTTTTTAATCCGTGTAGGTACAGAAGAAGACGTTCGTGATCTTCCGCATTCGGTTGGGCCAGCACACTTATAGGAGTCCATCACCCCGGTATGTCTTATTAATTACGATTGTATAAATGTAAATGTCTGAGTTTTGTATATGTAAATGTAAATGGGACTCGAGTTGTATGTATTGATAACATGAAGACACCACTACGATTGGCTAGTTTTATTTTGTATCGTGTATATGATATTTAGATAGGTAAAGAGTCCCAGTATAGGTTTGTGCCCCTGGGTGTGACACGCCACGTCTCCTGCACATCTCACAGCTGCACGAAAGGGGATCATGTTGGGTGACGATGCCGGTAGATGGAATTCTACTGAGAGCTACTCCTACTAAGTGCACATGCAATGGTCATGCCATAAACACATTCCAATCACGATTATGTCAATCTAGAATGGAATCACCATGACATGAATGGATGTTACTCCTCGTGATCCGTACGAGTCCTCGGTGACTTCTCTTAACATCACGATATGCCGTGTATGAAAAAGCGATCTTCAAAGCAAGATAATTGTTTTATTTGTGGACAACCCTCAATATTAATTAGTGGATACTCAGATGAATTTACTTTGTGGACAACCTTAAATTTATATAATAATTGGACGTACTTCGATAATTTATTGTGTGGACAACCCTCGGGTCTATAATAATGGATTTCTTCAGATAATTTATTATTAATGAACTAACCTTCCGATATATAATAATGGACACACTCCGATAATTTATTGTGTGGACAACCCTCCGATATATAATAGTGGACATACTCCGATAATTTATTGTGTGGACATACTCCGATAATTTGTGTGTAGACGACTACTCCAGATATATAAGAGTGGACATACTGCGTCAAAACCACTTTATTAGCCATGTTAAATGACCTCAGGTGTCATTCATGCGACCTTTTAGGACTTTGTCCCTAGACCGAAACCAACATCAACACCAAACACAATGCTGATTTTCCTATGCACTCACACCCATTTCATGCGATGTACTTGTGTATAAATGCAATGCAATATGCCATTGCCTATAACCATGCTACATATATATGAGTGCTATATGTACATGCCTATTCATGCATTTCAACCCATGCATCAATTGAAAAGTTATATCAATGAACACATAAATTCCAAGTAATTCACATGCTTCATGCCAACATATCAATACACACATACATTGACATCATAAGTCATTACCGGCTCAGGTAATTCATAATTTAACCTCTAGGCCTAATTGTGACATATCAGTCACACAAGTAGCCTCTAACAAGCTCCATATTAGCCTCAGTCATACAAACTCATGCATTTCCCCAAGCTTCATGGATAATTATACTTGGAGCATGCATATAATCATAAGCAACCCAGCTGCACTTGGATACACGTGCTGTTGGAACACGTCATCTGACGAAATTTGCACACTTGGTGCTACAATTAACTTTTTCAGAAAATATGTGGGTACTAAATGCCATTGACAGACATATGGCTAGATTCTAGACTCAATGGGCTTTCCGTACAGTCCAAGAACACATGAATCGAAGATTGGACGAGAAAGTTATGGTCGTCCAAAGTTTGAGGTCTCATATGAACGGTAACGTACCCGTAGAACCAGTAGGGGCCTACTATTTTTCGTCATTTTTAGATATAATATGAGTTCAAATTGCATTAAGTTATATATGGATGGATTCAAGACTCAAAGGGCTTTCCATAGAGTCTAAGAACTCATAAATTAAGGTTAGGACCCCGAAGAGTTATGGTCGATCCACGAAGTTAGAGGCTTCAGTGAGCAGGTGACATATGCGAACCTAGAAAAATGCGTTTTTCTAGTTCTCTAAATGCCATCCAAATGGCCCCTAAGGCTCAACCAAGATGAAAACGACTCCTAGATGGAAAATAAACCCGCGTAGGAAGGTTCCCTACCTCTTGAAGCGACGATGACCCAGGAAATTACCCTGACCACTTCACGAACCAGGAAGCTTTTCATTATCCAGAACCTTAGTGCTAAACCTTGTGAGCTGGGTTTACGGTATCCACGCGTGGCCCTTCACCAGTATACTCGGAGCTTTAAGTCTTGGCTAGATGTGAGATGACCACAGAGCCGTAGATCTTAGAGAGAAGTCGAAGTTTCTCTCTCTAACTTTTCTTCTCGAGCCACAATCTTATTGAAGTGCGTGTTGTCGATCTGTAGCGTAGCCCTCGTTGAGTAGATGAACTTTAAATCTTGGCTCGACCAGTTAGACCCACCGTCTTCGTAGATCGTAGAGAAGAGGTTCTCTCTTTCTCTCTCTAACTCCATGCTAGAAAATGGGAGAAAATGTGATTTTTTTCTCCTTTCCCTTTTTTCATTTAAGTTTAAGTTGGACACCGGGGCAAAACCGCTCCATGACTTCCATGACTCGTCCGGGTTCATTTTTGTCCCAAAACAATTTATTTATTTATTTTTAGTTCAATTCATTTTAAATGAACTTAATTCTAGTTATTTCTGCTCTCAGGATTCTCATAAAATCTAGTCCACGGGAATGTTAGCGACTCACTGCTCGAAACTCATAAAAAGAAATTCGATTGTCTCATGAATTCGATGAAAATTTTATGAGTCACTAGATTTTGTGAGATGAATTTAACGGCCTTGATCTCGTCATCAGAGATAAAATTTTCCTAGGCTTTCACTGAACCATTATGGCAAATTTATTATTATTATTATTATCATTTTGCCATTTTTAAAATTTCTAATTTTCGGGTTTTACATTCTTACCATAAAGAATTTCTTCACAAAAATTCACACACCTTTAGCACACCTGACATGCGTATGCGATAGTTATTAGTTCCAATATTAGACCCGTATTAGACAAACACACCTTTATCCTAAAATAGGAAAGGATAGGTGGCCTGCATCGTGTCCTCGTGTTCCCGAGTTGCCCCCTCCACTCGTCGGTGTTGCCATAACACTTTTACTAGCCGCACAATCTTACATGGCTAAACCTGATCCTAGTTATCCAAGATACACATTGGTCCCTCCTCGAAGGTCCCATCATTATCAACATTAATCTCTCCCCAATCCACTACATGAGCTGGATCTGGAGTACACTTTCGGAGTATGGAGACATGGAACACCTCATGGACACCTGATAAACTCGGTGGTAGTGCAGCGAGATATCTGGTGTGCCCAGCGCTCCTCGAGTATCTCGAAAGGGCCCGATATACCTCGGTGTGGCTCCTGCTTTCCATATAAGTAGTGAGCGTGAATCTTGAGGCAAGGACTATGGCCACCAACTCCATGTCATGTGTGGGGTAATTCTTCTCATGATTCTTCAATTGGAAAGAACCATAAGCTACCACTCTCCCCGGGCTGCATTAAAATTGTGACGCCCCAAAACGGGGGTGTCTCGTTGACAACCCGTCAACCCGCGGAATACTCGTGGATGTCGGGTAACTTGAGCCACCGCTCCACTAATCGGGTATAGTATCCTTTGTGCAGGGAGCTCTACCCAGGCTCTAAAACTGTCCCAGCCAGTGCTCGCGACCACAGGGTCCATATACGATTTAAAATGAGTAAAAATGGCCACTTGGGCCCATGCATCAATACTCACAAAATCACCTATCAACTATATACCAATAGTTCAAGAGTTAATAAATCACTTTTAATGCAAATATATATTAAAATTTAAAGTTTTAATACATGTTATAAAAGCGAATACAAAGCCTGACCGACTTTCTTCACAAATGCGGTCTCTAGTGGCGCGATCCTCCTGTATACTCACATTACTGAAATAGTGATCCCTCGACAGAGTGAGCAAAGCCCAATAGTGATAATTTCCCTGCAGGTTGCCCGCTAAGTGGACATGTCATGGCAAAACAAGCCTTACACTCGAAAATGCATGATCTACTTGAATGCCTGTAACCTTTGATCCCATGTCAGAGTCCTCAGGCTCCTCCATATCGTAAGCCGTCACGAGTAAAATATCAGTTTTCAAAACAAAATGTTTTTCACCGGCTTACTCTTAGGGTCGGTAAACATATTGGACTACCCTCGGCGAATCGTTGGATAACCTTAGAAACGATTCGTAGGCCTCAGAAGGCGTGAATTGTTGAATAGCTCAACCACCAAATATCAAAAAAATCTTAGTCCAATTCCTTTCACAAACATTTTCCTTTTATTTTCTTCGTATCATGCACTCCTCACCAATATTCTAGGGTGCCACTAGTGCATATGGAATGTATTATCGCGATCAATGACTCGTACTATTATATAAAACATGTATATACTAACATAATTAATCCACATAAATCATGTTATTCAAATTCACAATCAATAACACTAAAATTAGCTCATGAGCTAATTAACAAGCAAATCAATTCATTTTAATCGCTCGACATCATAAAAATTCACACGAAAATCACGTGACGGTGAAACCCTCGGGTTGTACTTGTTCCGCAGCCCTACAATAGGAATTTTTACTCACTTGGTTCAAATGTTTTGGGGCTAGGGAGTGCAGCTAAATCAAGCCTCAAAATATTCCTAACCATTTAAATAACTTTTAGCCAAAGAATAACACAAGTAGGAAAGATCCACACACCCACTTGGATTTTCGAATTCCACGAAAATCGGTGTCCACGAGTAGCCGCCATTGCGTAGAACAACTTTGCTTCTTGACGAGCGAAGCCCGGTCAGGAATGGCGGAAATCTAGAGAGAAGGCACTCTTTCTCTCTACAGAATCCTGAACTCCACTCAGCATCGATTTTTCCAGCCCTTGCACATTTTCTTCTTCAATTTGAAGAAAAAAACTATTCAATTTTTTTGTCATATTCAATTAACATTTCACTAATTCCCATTGTGTCCCTTTTATTTCACTATTTGACACATGGCTTAATCTAAGCCATTTATCTCCATCTTTTCTCTAATTATGCAACATGTGTCACATGAGTACATGTAGTAGGTAACTTTTGTCACATCATGTCTTTCCTGTGGATTTCTGACACGGAGCCTCGGTACCTTGAAAGCGTGGTCAGATTTGTCTTGATTCAACGAGGGGTCGGCGTGGTAGCTAGATTCGTAAGACAGACCATGTTCAACGGTGAAGTCAGTTTAGTCATCGAGATTTAGAAAGATTTCGGATTTTTGAAGAATTACCATTTACCATTTTTCAGAAAATTAGAGGATTTCTCGGGTTTACATTTCTCCTTAAAAGGAATTTCGTCTCGAAGTGCGCTGTAATCTCTTGAACCACATGCATATGCAATGTGCACTATACCATGCATGTAAACTAGTCATTTAAGTATTAAATAACTAAACCCACGTAACCGTCCTTAAGCGAAGGGATAAGTGGCCATCGTGTCCTCGAGCTGTGGGTGACTCCTCCCACTCACGGTGCTGCTTATAGCACCCTCACACTAACCTCACGGTCTTTAGCATTCGCAAAACGTCGACTATCCATAATGCTGTTGGTCCCTCCTTGAAGGTTCCATCGTGTCAACTTCAATCTCTCCCGATTCACTACATGAGTTGGATGCGGAGTGTACCTCGGAGCATGGAGGCGTGAAATACCTCGTGGACCTGACATGCGGCGATAAAGCCCAGCCAGAGTGCAGCTCTTTGTGCTACCCTCTCGAGTATCTCAGGCCCGATGAACCTCGAGATAGCTTTCCTCGATTGGGCGACCCTCTCTTAGGCATCACCTTCGAGAAGACGTGATCTCGAGCTCGAACTGGAATTCGGCGTACATCGATATGGCTGTACGCCGACTCGAGCCTTGAGAAAACCCATTTGTGTATCAAGCTCACCTTCTCGAGTGTCTCTACAATCATATCGAGGCTAGTGATGGAGCTCTCTCCTACCTCGATCCAACATGCTCCGATTGTCTGCATGTCCTCCCATACAATGCCTTATATGGGTGCCATCTGTATCTCACACGATAAGCGTTGTTGTAGGAGAATTCACTAAGGGCAAATGCTCTTCGACTACCCTTATAATCCAGAGCATGCCGCGACATGTCCTCAGCTGCACATGGTCCTCTTTGGTGACCATGCGTACGTAGGTGAAAAGGTTGTACTCATGGTCGTAGGTGTGCTTGAAGCCTTTGAAACTCTTCCCAGTCTTGCGAAGTAAACCTCGGGTCTCTCCAGGCACTATAGATGCTGTACTCATTGTAATTGACTATCTCTCGAATGTACAATAGCGGAATCTCTCGATAAGAGGTCATCACCTGACTGAAAATGCCAGACTTCTGAAGTAGGTCCACTATCACCCATCACAGCATCATGTCCTTGCGGTGTCGCGTGTAGTGGGTCACATGAAATCCATCGTGGCGGTGCTCCTTCCACTCGACCACCTCGATGGGCGAGTAGGCTCTGCTGGCTTCTGGTGCTCAGCGCAACATGACGTGAGACATCGTCGAACAAAGTCCCCTACGTGTCTCTTCATCCCGCTCCAGTAGTACTGGCGACGAAGATCCTGATACATCTTCATGCCACTTGGATGTACCGCAAATCGAGAGCAGTGAAACTCCCTAAAACTCTCCTCTCTCAAATCGGTCAACTGGGGAACCACTACCTGTCCTCTATACTCAAAGATCACCATCTGCGTGGACGCACCCACTGGCCACCCAGACTGACTATTCTTCGGCCCCGATGGATACCATCTCCGAGGTCCCGTGATCTGGGACTCAATCACTGGGCTTCAACAAAGACGATAGCGCTTAAACTCCCCAACGCATTCCCGAGCCTCGCCGCTATACCTGCACTCAAACTATCCCACGGTTCGAGATCCGCCACTCCGAAGCAATACTAGCCAATACTCCCCGTGATCAATTAAGTATCACCAATTACATTTGCCTTACCGGTGGCAAGGCAAAATGAAGTTCATAATCCTCAGTAGAACTCCATCCATCTGCGCGGCTCGGCATTGAGCCCCTCCCCTGAAAATATACTTCAACTTTGTGGTCCGAGCAATAATCTCGAATCAAGTCAAATAGCGGCGCTAAATTCAGGCGGCGACTACGACGCTAACTCCATGTCATGCGGGTACTGGCCATGATTCTTCAACTCCACGGAACCATAAGCTACTACCCTCCCGGATTGCATCAAAACATATCCCAGTTCGGCACTCAAGGCATCACAATACACTGTGTACCCCTGTCCCCTGTTCGGGACTATCAAGATAGGAGTTGAAGTAAGCCTCCTCTTCAACTCCTGGAATGCCTCCTCTCATTGGTCATTCCAATCAAACTTGACCTCTTTTCGGGTCAATCTCGTCATAGGTACTGCCAATCGGGAGAAATCCTCAATGAATCTCCTGTAGTACCCAGCCAATCCTAAGAAAACTACGTATCTCGAAGATTGACTTCGACCTCTACCAACTCATCACGGCCTCGACCTTCTCTGGGTCCACTGACACTCCTGATGTTGACACCACGTGTCCCAAAAATCTCACCTCAGTAAGCCAAAACTTGCACTTACTGAACTTAGCGTACAACTGATGGTCTCTCAACAACTATAAAACGATCCTCGAGCGATACTCATGCTCCCACTTCCGATCGGGAGTAGATCAAAATGTCATCCAAGAAGACCACGCATTAAATTGATCTAGATAGGTTGGAATACCCTATGCATGAGGTCCATGAATGCGCATTCGTCAATCCAAAGGGCATCACCATAAACTCAAAAGTGCCCATAACGTCCTAAACGTTGTCTTAGGGATGACTCACTCCCTAACCTCAGCTGATGGTAACTAGTGAAGGTTTATCTTTGGAGTAGACCTGCGCCCTTCCTCACCGATCAAACAAGTCATCAATCCTCAGTAATGGGTACCGATTCTTGATCGTAACCCTGTTCAACTGTCTGTAATCAATGCACAGTCGAAGGGTCTTGTCCTTCTTCTTCGCAAATAGAACCAGAGCGCCCCCATGGTGAAGTGCTCGGTATGATGAATCCCTTGTCCAATAACTCCTGTATCTGAACCTTGAGTTCCTGCAACTCAACTGGTGCCATCCTATGCGGAGTCATAGAGATGGGCAACGTGCCAAGGTGTAACTCAATACAGAAGTCCACATCCCTCTATAGAGGTAATCCCGCGTAGCTCATTTAGAAAACATCCCGCACTCGTGACACCGCCGGTGCGCACCTTAAGTTCGACCACCCTCGCCCTCTGCAGGCTAGCTAACCAACCCATCAACTATCTGTGCCATATAGAATCGTACACGGTCTAGGGCAAAACATCATTCCTGGTCCCCCGTGCACACGAGTACTGGGCCCCGTGTGTGCGCTGTAACCCTCCTACGCTCACAATCAATGACGACTCGGTATGTTGTCAACTAGTCCATCCCAAGGATGATGTCGAACTCTGACATGTCCATGACCCTCAGGTCCACTATGAGTAGAATCCCAGAGATCTCTAACTCGCAACTCCGACATATCAGATCCATACTCACCTTAGTCCCTAGGGAAGAATTCACATACACTGCCTTTCTAAGGTTTCCACCTTTAAGCCCCAAACCTCGACACTAGATGCAATAATAAGCATGAATATGATGCATCTAAATTTAAATGACATTCTTGTGAGAGTGTAAATGTACCTCGTATACCATACTGATCAACAAGCTCAAAGATGCTTGCACTAACAGATCCCCGCCTCGAGGACAATCTCGCTTCGTGGTCTAGCCGACGACAATGGTAGCACATCATCCGCCCCATTTGGCTAGGGAAGTCTCACAAGCCCCGCCCATGTGATTCATCTCAGATTAGTGAGTGCTTATACAAAGACTCGGACCGACACCACCCCCTCGTCTGCGCGGTATGATGAACAATCATTCTGCATGGTCCCATCTGATGATCATCACAGGAAACTACGCCTCAGATCTTACCTCGCGGCAATTCTGTCTATAATGCCCAAGTTAGTGGCAATGGAAACACGCTCTCTGCCCTAACTGGCTAGGAGCTCTGAAGTGTCTCCCACCCCTGGATGATTGACCTTTGCCTTGGCTCGTGGCGCTTCAGGCAAGGTCCATGAAGAATACAAGTTCTCAAATTTCTAGAGCTAAGAAGGTTGGACTTCTCTTACTACTAGCATCTGCATCATTCCCAACTAGTCAGAAATAATGACCCGCTACCTCTGTCTCCCTCGAGGCCTGAGATTGTGTGCCCTGACCTATGGAGGATACTTAAACCCTGCCTCAATAACAATCGGGTTGTGCGATTAAGTATAAAGAATAATACCTGCCCGCATATGTGAGCACTGAGCACTAATAGCCGCACGGCGTTTGTTGATCAAGGGCCGGAGGTGGTTGGTTGTTGCCCCGTCCACCGCCTCGACGTCCTCTTTCTTGATTTCTCATCTACATTACGTCAAATAGAAAACAGATTTCCTTTCAGCCTGCCAACCGCAGTGCATATGCCACTACCATGTAATCTGTCATGAACTAACCTGCCTATTACCAGCTAATACAATTCACCCTAATTTCGACTCATGTTCACTATGTTTTCCTCGAACCCCAAGGTCATGTTTTCTAACCCTAGTGTTCCATACACACCATCGGGCATATATTTCACAGAATTCAATCACACGTAAAAATCAATTCATCAAAATGCACAATGGATGCTTGATCTAAACCCGTGCCCCATCGAGTCCTAGGTATTCGTGTACCTAAGCTATCATACTATGCTATGAAACTGGTATAAAAACCAAAATTATGGACACCCAAACCCGAGCTCCCTAGGTATTCATATACCTAAGCTCTGATACCAAGTCAGGACGCCCTCTAAATCCTATGTCCACACAACCGGGCCAACTCGTCATGAAGATTCGCGATGCCCGCAACCCGACACCACACCATTGAGTCCTCTTTCCGGACCCGTGGATCTTAAAATCGGTAGAGTCTCCTTTGTACGGGAGCTTCCTACCCAAAATAAAACATAAAAATTACTGCAACCTGTCTCATATTATACAATTAATTACACTGGTCCACATAATGAGTAAAAATACATATGCTCCATTTAATTCTCATACCAAACATAAGCACATGAATTAGTGGTAATCTAAGAACCATAAGAAAGCCACTCATATTAATTCACTTTTATACAAACATATATCAAATTTAGAATTTAATACATGTTTTATTAAAATATAAATCAAAGCCACAATCCCAGCTTTCTTCTCATTATCGGCTCCTAATGAATGCCATCTCCCGTACATCTCCCGCACTTCAAAAGGGGGGTCCTAATAACCCGTGAGCAATGCTCAAGAGAGTGAAATCCTATATGCGCTACTCCCACCTAAGTACATGCAATATCATGAATGTTAAGGCCATTCCAATCATGATTAGTGCCCACCCTTAGGAATGGAATCTACATGACATGAATTAGGATGCTACTCCCATGATCCCATCAAGTCCCCACCACTTCTCTCAACATGCAATATGCCATGTTTGAAAAACACCAAAACAAAAGATATTTGTTTTATTTGTGGACAACCCTCCGATATTAATTAGTGGACATACTCTGATAATTTACTTTGTGGACAACCCTCCGATATATATAATAGTGGACGTACTTCGATAATTTATTGTGTGGACAACCCTCCGATATATAGTAATAGACACACTCCAATAATTTATTGTGTGGACAACCCTCCGATATATAATAGTGGACATACTCTGATAATTTATTATGTGGACAACCCTTCGATATATAATATGTGATATTACTGAGCACTAATTCTCCTAATATATAATAGTGATTGCTAATTCGATAAAAACCACTTTATTCAAAAGCCATGATAGGCAACCTCCGATCATTCATATGACCTTTAGGACTTGGTCCTTAATCAAACCAATGTCACCAACACCAAACACAATGCTGATTTTCCCATGCACTCACACACATTTCATGCGATGTACTTGCGCATAAATGCAATGCAATATGCCATTGCCTATCACCATGCTACATATATATGAGTGTTATATGTACATGCCTATTCATGCATTTCAACCCATGCATCAATTGGATATATCAATGAACACATAAATTCAAGTAATTCACACGATTCAAGCCAATATATCAATACACATACATTGACATCATGTCATTACCACTTGAAAGTAACGACATACGAACCTCAGCCTAATTGTGACATATCAAGTCCACAAGTAGCCTACAACAAGCCATGCACACCTCAATCATACACAAACTCATGCATTTCCCAAGCCCTCATGGATAATTATATGAACATGCATATAATCACCCAAACCAACATACACCAAATTAAATGTATTAGACCACGTGTCATCACACAACTACAATTTAACACTTGTTATAATTAAAATTTTCAGAAAATATGTGGGCACCAAATGCCATTTACAAGCATATGGCCATATTCTAGACTCAAGGGACTTTCCGTAGAGTCTAAGTACACACGAATCAGAGTTTGGACGAGAAAGTTATGGTCTACCAAAGTTGGAGGCCTCATATGAACAATGACGTACGGGCAGAACCTGTAGGGTCCTACTGCTTTTCGTCATTTTTGGATGATGAATTCTGCATCAAAGACGATGTAGTCCGTGAAACCCACAACTGGAGTCTTAATAAAGAAGCATGGTCGTTCAAAGTTGGAGGCTTCACGTGAATAGTGACATACACGAACTTAGAAAAATGGGCTTTTCGGGTTTTCTAAACGCCATCTAAACAACCCTAAGGCTCAACCAAGACCAAAACGACTCCTAGATGGATAATAAACCCGAGTAGGAAGGTTCCCTACCTCTTGAAACTTGAGCAACGACCCGAGGAAGTACTGCGAACACTTTCTGAACCCGAAGTTTTCGACTGCCCGAACCTTCCGCTTGAAACCTTAGCGAAACATGGAGTTTCTGGTATCCACGCGTAGCCCTTGCCGAGTACTCCGACTTTAAGTCTTGGCTCGACGTGAGACGACTACCTGAGCTCCGTAGATCTTAGAGAGAAGTCATAATTTCTCTCTCTAACTTTTCTTCTCCAAACACAAAATCTTCGATGAAATTGTGTGTTGTTGGTACCCACGTGTAGCCCTCATCAAGTAGATGAACTTTAAATCTTGGCTCGACGTGATCTCGACCACCCGATTCAGAGATCGAGAGAAGCCGAGGAGTTTCTCTCTATTTCTCTCTCTAATCCTATGCCCATTCATTGAAACGGGATAAATAGTTATTTCTTTCTCCTTTCCTTTTTTTTTCATTTAAGTTTAAGTCAGACTGCCCATTTCACCTGTGCTTCCATTAATTGCTCTGCTCATTTCTATCCCGAAACAATTCTTAAGTTTAATTCGTTTTAAATAAACTTAACTCATGTTATTTCCTGACTCTCGAGATTCTCGTAAAAATCTCGTCCCTGGAGTCCTTGGCAACTCACCACTCAGAAACTCATAAAAATTCGATTGTTTCTGCACTTACCTAAAATTTTCAATTGATTTCATGAGACGCACTTAACGTGGTTCCAAGCCGTCATTCGAGATCTAGAGAATTTTCTAGGCTTCCCGAACCGTTAGCGGAAATTCTATTATTATATATCATTTGCATTTTTTTAAAATTTCTAATTTTCCAGGTTTTACAATTATCCTTATGAAAATATATACGTATATATTACGTTAACTTAAAGGGGCCCTATCCTTTTGTTCTCAATACACATTTTCATTCAATATGGCATTATATGCCCATTTGCTCTATTTCCCACCTTTATACATTACGGAATTATAAGTCATTTGAAATATAAAAAACATTTACAAACATTTATTAGAGTTCAATTTTCACAACGTAGTTTTAATACAAAAAGTATCAAAAAGCGATCATGGGGTTTCATGTATGCATGGTCGAGCTACTTTTACTCCAGACGGCTTTTTAGACGATGACATTGGCGTTTGCACCCGCCTTTCTTTCTTTTTCAACCCGCGTACTTGCACCGCGCGATGATAAAAACAACGCACTAAGCATTTTCATGCTTAGTGGCTCTATGCAATTCTCTCTTCATTTTATTTTAACACAAATCATGCGACTTATCTATAGCAATGCTTTTGAACCTTATTGAATCTTATTGAATCTTATTGAATGATCAATGCAATACAATACGTGTGTGTGTATATATATATATATATATATATATATATATATATATATATATATATATATATTCATTTCATATACATTCATTTATCATTCGTTGATCATTCCAAATATGCACTTTCATATGTAATAACTCATTCAAAACTTAAATTATGAATTTAAAAATATTCTTATCATTTTTCCCTTAAATGAATTTAGCTAATGTTTTCGATGCGTAGGATAACGGAATCACCGTCACAGTCTCGCTGTGAAACCCGAGAAAATTCAAATTTTTTGAAAATGTTAAATCCAGACTTCGGGCCAAAATTCGGGAATTTTTCTAGATCTCAGATGACAAAACAGACTACACCGTTGAAATCATCTCATAAAATCTAGCTACCACGCCGACTGGGCTGAACTCCAAAGACAAAGCTTGGAATTTCATATTTTTCGAGGCACCTAGGAGTAGTATTACGACATCATACGTGTTGAGTGGCTCACAGTGCGCCATGTGTCAAGTATAGAGCTAGTAAAACAAAGAGCTCTAGTGGGACCATGGGATACATGTGGGCAACACATGATTGGAAGGAAATCTACAGATGGATACAAGTGGGGATAAGGAAATCCAAGAGGTTTCACCAAGAGAGTGACATGTGGCAAGTGAGAGGACACCCAAACTTGATCTAAGCTTGACCAAATCGGTTGGGAGAGAAAGGAAAAATGAGAGAAAAAAAAAGAGAGAGAAAAGGAGAGAGTTTTAGAGAGAGAGACTCTACCTTATCTCTAAATTTCCTGGTGATCGAACCGGCGATTTCCGGCGGAGCAAGAGGAAAAGAGCTTCTCCGCCACAAGAGCAACAAGTCGAGATGAAAACGTGGAGTTTTAACAAACTCCGGGAGGTAGGGGCTTTCTTCCTACTTGGTTTATTCTTTGGCTAAGAGCCATCCAAATGGTCGGAGGCTGGGGCCAAAATGCTGTATTTCAAATTCTCAAGATCGACCGAGTGTTGTACCCCAAAGACCGTTTCGACAAACCGGGATCGAATGTGCAAGCGCCTCGTAGATCCAACTGCTCTCAGGATTACGGACAAAGGCAAAGTTGGACTGTCGAATTTTCTATTAGCCCATGTGAGTTGATTGTGTGTTATTACTAATGATGAATAACATGTTGATTGTGTGTGGTTATGTTAATATATGTGCATTTGATATATTGACATGAATTGTATGAAAATGACATTTTGCATTTCATGTGCACGGGGACACCTTAGAATGCTAGGTGTAAGTGCATGATATGGTTTTTGGAGAAGAATGTATCGGAGGGTTGACTAAATTATTTATCGGAGCATGTCCACTATAACATATCGGAGGGTTGTCCACAATATATATTAGAGAATGTCCACTAATATATCTCGGAGGGTAGTCCACATAATTTATATCGGAGAATGTTCACTATATCGGAGTATGCCCATTATAATATATCGGAGGGTTGTCCACAAACAATATCGGAGAATGTTCACTAATATATATATTGGAGGATTGTCCACAAATAAAACAAACATCTTTGTTTTGAAAATAAAATTTCATACATCGCAAATTGCATTTGTGAGGGAGTCGGTGAGGACTTGAGGCATGGGACGGGCATGTAGACATTCGAGTAGGAATCATGATTTTACTTGAATGCGTGTGTATGCCATTGCATGAGCACTTAGGTGGGGAGTAACCCATGTAGGAAAATTCAACTACTGGGCATTACTCACCCCGTCATGGGAAATATTTTCAAGTACCGGAGGTACTCAAGGCGAGGGGACACATCCAAGACCCTAGTGATAAAGAGAAGGCCAGATTTGGTCTTATTCTTGTATTTTGTAAATTTTGGGAAGAAAACCAGTTTTCTGTAATTATAATTAAAGACGAGTTGTAATTAAAGTCATTTTGTATTACTAAATGTAGTTTTACAAAGTCTCCCGGTTTCATATTGCCTTTGGAATAAAAAAAAGGCTAATTTGTATTGAATTTATGGTGTTTTGGGAAGAAAAGGACAAGAGAGCAGGAAGTGCAGGGTGATCAGGATGGGTTACTGCCCATTTTCTGGTCCTTGTCGCGACACACTTTTCCTTGTCGCGATAGGGCACGTAGGCCAGGCGCACGATCGAGCCTGTGTGAGCACAACAAGCTTGTGCGGGCGGCGTAACGCGCTACAGAATAAAGAAGGCGCGCCAAGTGACGACACAATCTTGGTCCCAAGTCGCGGACAAAATTTTGTGTCACCTAATAAGGTCAATGACCAGCGCACTGGCTCGCAATAAAGGCTCTCGTCATGACGTAGTCACACCTCAAGGCCGCGACGTTGTCAAGCCATATGTGTCGTGACACAAATTTTTTTTGTCACGATAAAGGTGCAACGTTGTGGGCTGGATTAGGGTCGCGGCATGATTTTTCATGTCGCGACAGAGGTAGCTATTGGGGGTGTCACGACAGGGTTTGGCCATTTGCGTCACGCACAGAAGCCTGTCAGCGCTGCGTCGCTACGCTTTTAATGTCGCGATTGGGTATGTACATGGTTGGGAGGCCTTGTGTCGCGACATGGAATCGGTGTCATGAACGAGCGTGAGAGCCTAGTGTGCGAAACAACGCGCATAGCCCGCGACGACAGGGCGCTAGGCATCCACAATGTGCTCGACAATCCAAGAAGACACGCACCGTGCACACGACCCACTTCAAGGGATACTGCAACATCAGGTAATCGGCTTAGAGTCACCACTGGGGATACTATTCTGAGTTAATTGCTCAAAAATAAAAAATGACCCTCGGGATTTGGGGCGTCACAGCTTGATAGCAGAGCTTAGGTATACGAATACCTAGGACTCGGTGGGGAACGAGTTTAGATCATGCATTCACTGTGCATTTTGATGAGATAAATATGCGTGATATGTGTGATGTGTGCATGATTGTGTGAACGTTTTACAAAAAAAAAAAAAGAAATTTGTATGTGGAACGTTGGGGTTAAAGAATTTAACCTTAGGGGTTCAGAAAGACAAAATGAGCATGATAATTTTGGAAATTGAATTAAATTATGTTAGCGGTCACACCAATTCACTAAGGATAAAGATGATGAACGGGCCAGTTCATGATGATTGAGTCTATTAGTAGTTGGCGTATTCACTACTAGTTAGACTGAGATAGAAATTTAATAACCTTGTTGCCATTTGACATGTGTAGATGGCTAGCTGAGGACGAGGACATAGAGGTCGTCCACGAGGTGCTAGTCAGGCACCACCGACTTTTGACAAGTAGGCCTTTGTAGAGGTCGTAGGGGTTGCAGTTGTTTCCATTGCACAACCTAATGCAGTTGGGGGCCAGGGAGGTCCGAGTAACTTCCAGAGGTTCAGGTCACATCATCCTCCGAAGTTCACAAGGGGAGGAGATCCGATGGTTGCAAACCATTGGTTCATGTAGATCGAGAAGTAATTGGAGGCTATGGAGATTACCTCCGGTGCGACCAAGATCAGACTAGCTGCATTCCAACTAGAGGGTGAGTCCCAAGTGTGATGGAACTTGGTTAAGACCTTTAGGACTTCGAGGTAAATGACTTCTGGGCAAAGAGTCTCCACAGAGCTTTCATGGGCAAGTATTTTCAGGCCACTGCTAGACATGCAAAGGCCCAGGAGTTCCTAGAGCTGAGGCAAGGGGCTATGACAGTGTTGGAGTATGTGGCTAAGTTCATAGAGTTAGCTCGTTTTGCTGATGACTATGTGACCACAGATATGGCCAAGGTAAGGAAATTTTAGAATGGGCTGAAGTTGTTCATTCGGGGCAAGATTGTAGGACTCCGCTTATAGGACATGGATTCTATGGTCAAGACGACTATGGTCATAGAGAGAGAGAAAGAGGATGCACAGAGCATTCGGGATACGGGTGCTAGTGGCAAGAGAAAGGAGAGTTAGTCTTCCTCTAGTTCAAGAAAGAAGCTGAAGGCTTCTAGTTCGCAAGGGTTCCAGAAGTCGCGCTATTCGCTGGTCAGGCCAGTATCTACCATGCAAGACATGTGACATAAGCCACTCACCGCAGCTCGGCTCATATGAGACTCCGGATTACCCTCGAGGCAAGAACTTGTGGCCCAGGACGCACCCCAGCCAAGCCAGAGACAAAGCGCACGCTTGTCTCCACACTCTAGTGCGGGTCGAGAAAAACCCAGATCATCCTGGGGTTCAGACGAGCACTTTCCACTATGCAAACAAGATAGAGGGGCTAGACTATGGGTCGAGGCAGAGGACAGGGCCTACAAGCCGGGACATCAAGGATGCAGGGGGGTGTCTACTTCATCACACCATCGAATGAGCTAGCGAACCAGCCAGTTATACAGGGTATGTTTTTGCTATCTCGCATATGGGCAAGGGTATTATTTGATTATGGTTCATCGCATTCATTCATCACTGCATCGGTCGTGGAAAGAATCACTCGAGGCCAAGACCCTAGAGGAGCCTCAGATGTGAGTTCTCCTGACCAGTACGTTACAGATCCGATGATGTCAGGTTGAGAGCTAGAGATCTCCAGGATTCTGCTCACATTGGACTTGAGGGTCATGGACATGTCAGAGTTTGACGTCATCTTTGGGATGGACTGGTTGACAAGTCGTCATCGATTGTGAGCGTAGGAGGGTCATTACCTACACACAGGATGGCACTTGTGTTACGTTTCAGGGGGCCAAACACGATGTTTTACCCCAAGCTATGTACGACCTGCATGGCATGGACGCCAGGGCTGCCAGCAAGCCCACTCGAGGACGAGGTGAGACCTGATTTGGATCTACCTGTACCCGCTGTAATGAAGATGTTTTTCCGAATGA
Source organism: Tetrastigma voinierianum (assembly GCA_016808115.1). Lineage (NCBI taxonomy): Eukaryota > Viridiplantae > Streptophyta > Magnoliopsida > Vitales > Vitaceae > Tetrastigma > Tetrastigma voinierianum. Next base: position 84,799 of record JAEQBH010001151.1, on the reverse strand, counting down.
GCTACCGGGATTGCCTCCGCAGAGGGTGGTAGACTTCTGTATTGAGTTACACCCTGGTTCATCTCCCATTTCTATGACTTCGCATAGGATGGCACCAGTTGAGCTGTAGGAACTCAAGGTCCGTGATACGTGAGTTACCGGGTAAGGGTTCATTACTGGGCACTTCAATCAGGCGCTTCGACGAGCTTATAAATCGAAGGACAAGACCCTTCGACTGTGCATTGATTACAGATAGTTGAACAAGGTTACGATCAAGAATCGATACCCATTTCTGAGGATTGATGATTTGTTTGATCAGCTAAGGGGGGCACGAGTCTATTCCAAGATAGACCTTCGCACTGGTTACCATCAACTGAGGGTTAAGGAGGTAGATATCCCTAAGACAGCGTTTAGGACGCGATATGGGCATTTCGAGTTCACAGTGATGCCTTTCGTAATGACAAATGCGCCAGCAACATTCATGGGCCTCATCCATAGGGTATTCCAACCCTATTTGACTGGCTTTGTCTCTGGGTTTCGTGATGACATTTCGATCTGAATTCCCGCTAGAGAGGGAGCATGAGGATCATTTGAGGATTGTTCTACAGTTGCTGAGAGACCATCAACTGTACGCCATGTTCAATAAGTGTGAGTTTTGGCTTACTGAGGTGAGATTCTTAGGACACGTAGTGTCAGCTTCAGTCGTGTTAGTGGACCCCAAGAAGGTCGAGACCGTGATGAATTGGGAGAGGCCAAGTCAGTCTTCGAGATACGCAGTTTCTTAGGATTGGCTGGGTACTATAGGAGGTTCATCGAGGATTTCTCCCGACTAGCGGCACCTATGACGAGACTTACCCGGAAGGAGGTCAAGTTCAAGTGGGATGACCGGTGTGAGAAGGCATTCCAGGAGTTGAAGAGGAGGCTCACCATAGCTCCTATTTTGATAACTTAAAGTGGCGGGTACACAGCATGACGCCGAGGGCCAGATTAGGATGTGTTTTGATGTAGTCCGGGAGGGTAGTAGCTTATGGTTCCCGCTGCTTGAAGAATCATGAGCAGAATTACCCCACACACGACATGGAGTTGGCGGCCGTAGTTTTCACCTATCTATATAGCTTTGCGCCGGAGGCGGTACTGCATCACGCAGCTTGAAGTATCTTCACACACGGACCTCAACATGAGGCAACGTAGATGGATTGAACTCTTAGAGGATTACGACTTCACTTTGCATTACCACCTTTGCAAGGCAAATGTGGTGGTTGATGCGTTCAGTTGAAAGTCACGGGGAGTATTGGCCAATATAGCTTCCCGGGAGTGGCAGATGCTCGAGACTGTGGGGAAGTTTGGACTACAGTATAGCTAGTAGGCTTAGGGCACATTAGGGAATTTAGTAGCTATACCATCTCTATTGGGCAGAGTGATCGAGTCCCAAGGGCAAGATGCGGAGATAGTCCATCGCGTGGACCCGCACACAGTACGGTCGACGCAGGGTCGACCATTCACACAGTATGGTGTCTGCATGCAGGATCTGCAAAGGGTTCCCGCCTGACCGATTTGAGATAGGACATCCTTAGGGAGTTTCACTGCTCTCGATTTGTTGTGCATCCAGGTGGCACGAAGATGTACCGTGATCTTTGTCGCTAGTACTACTAGGGCGGAATGAAGATACACGTTAGGGACTTTATTCAATGATGCCTCCCACGCGGTCGCCAGTTAAAGCCGAGCACTGGGAAAGCCCGTAAGGCTACTCCAACATTGGAGGTACGAAAGTGGGTGGGAGCACGTCATAATGGACTTTGTGACCCACTTGCCACGAACGCCGCGGAGACATGACGCGATATGGGTGATAGTGGACCGGCTCACGAAGTCGGTACTTTTTCTAGCTACGCGTATTAACTCTCACATCGAGGAGTTTCTCATGAAGGTACATCCGAGATTGTCGCCACATGGAGTGCCAGTATCCATAGTGTTGGATAGAGACCCGAGATTTACGGCTCACTTTTAGAAGAGCTTCCAAAAGGCTATGGGGATGTGGCTGACGATGAGCACCACTTTCCACCCACAGACAGATGGTCAGTCGGAGAGGACCATACAGATTTTAGAGGATATGCTGTGAGCATGCATATTGGATCATAAGGGTAGCTGGGAAGAGCACTTGCCCTTAGTAGAATTTGACTATAACAACAGTTATCAAGCGAGTATACAAATGGCACCCTATGAGGCATTATATGGGAGGCCATGCTGATCACCTATTTGCTGGACTGAGGTGGGAGAGAGCTCCATTACGGGTGCACACTTGATTAAAGACACCTTGGAGAAGGTGAGTTTGATACGGCAACGTCTTCTCACTGCCTAGAGCTGGCAGAAGAGCTACACTGACAAAAGACGTCAACCCTTAGAGTTCGAGGTTGGCGATCACGTCTTCTTGAAGGTGATGCCTAAAAGAAGAGTGGTCAGATTCGGCAAGTGAGGAAAGCTGTCGTCGAGGTTCATCGGGTCCTTCAAGATACTAGAGAGAGTAGGCACTCAGAAAGGCATCGTCAGCACTACCGCGAGCTTGTCGTGTCCATGAGGTGTTCCCAAGTCTCCATGCTCGAAGTATACTCTAACCATTCATGTAGTGGATTGAGAGAGATTACCGCTGACACGTATGGACCTTCGGGCGAGGACCAGTGCGCATCATGGATAGTCGGGAACAAGTTTTGTGACACAAGACCGTGAGGCTAGTGAAAGTGTTATGGCAACACCGTGGAGTGGAGGAGGCAACGTGGGAGCGTGAGGACACGATGCGGGCCACCTATATCTTCTTGTTTAGGGATGAAGGTACGCAGTTTAGTCGTTTAGAAATTAAATGATTAGTTTACATTCATGACATAGTGCACGGTGCATATGCATGTAAGTTAATGTGGTTGTGTGGAATTTCGTGATGAAATTCTTTAGGGGGAATGGGAAACTGAGAAAATTCAAATTTTGTGAAAAGTTTAAACGTGTAATTTTGGTAAAATGTAGAATTTTTCTAGATCTAGGATGACGAAACGGACTACATCGTTGAAATTGTCTTGCAAAATCTAGCTACTATGTTGAATTTCGTCGAATTCTGAGACAGTTGGAATTTCACGTTTTTCGAGGCACCAAGGGTAGTGCTTGACACTTGGCACGTGTTGAGTGGCTCACTGATTAGTGACCAAAAAGTGCTATTTTGAGCCCTATTTTTAATAGGTTTGGAGCGCTTTTTGTGTACTAATTGTTATAATTAACCCAATTGACATGTTCGTCCTTATTACACTGGACAGATTCGAGGTCAAGTTAGAAGTTTTCATAGAATTGAAGCCAATTATCGTGTCAATCCAATCATAACCAAAGTCGGGTTGATTTCCATCAATTTCATATAATTTAATCAATTTCAGCAAGCCGAAACAAGAATTTCAAAGCATGTGAAGAAACGGAAGGGTGCGTAAAGGGGAATAAAGAGCAAAGAGGAGCCAACGGAACAAAGAAATGCTAGACGGGGGAATAGCTGAATTTCGCTATGATAGCGAAAATTAGCTATCGAAAATTCTCTATCATAGCGAAAGTTACTGTGCATAGCGAAAATTCAAATTTTCGCTATGCCTGTAATTTTCGTTATGATAGCGAAATTTCGCTATGATAGTGAAGTTCACTATGCATAGCGAAATTGGTTATCCTCTGATTTTGATCCAAACGACCCCGTTTTGTGTAATTCCCATTTTGCCCTCAATGTAATCATATTATTTTGGTTATTTTGGTATTTCACACACTTGTAAGGCTATATAAGCCACCTTATAACTTTTTGTAACCCTAACTTTTCAATCTTTCAGTACACGCGCAGCTTTTCATTTTAGGTTACAGCTCTCTTCTCCTCTTTCCCTCATTTTCGGTTGCTACTCAAACACTCCTCCGAGGATGACAACTCGAGGATGTTTGGCTAGACCTCTCCTCCTCCTTGAAGAGAAGGGCCACTCGGGTGAATGTTTCAGCTGTGTAAAACATTGTCCCTTATGTTTTTCACGCAGCTTATTCGTTTCCTTTAATGCTTCGTGATTCTGTTTTTAGTTCAATCACTCGTGATGCCCGAGTGCTTCAAGGTCTCGGATGCTTGCTGCTAGGATCCACCGATGCCCATAGTTGTCATTTATGAGCTCCTATGCTAGATCCAAAGGATCATGAATCGCTTTGAAACATTAAGGTAATAAATGCTATACATTAGGAAGAAATAATTTGAGGTTTAGGTTTTAATGCCAATAAGAGCCTGCTCGGGAAATGACTATATGTCATCCTCCTAACGCTGGCAGCATCCACCCAGGATGTGTTGAATGCCTTAGAACCCTAAACCAAGGCCTCACTTCAAGGAGTTCTATTTTGCATTTTATTTTATTTATTTTCAGTTTGGTAAACCACCAACCCCCTTTGTTTTTTATCACCACCCCAAAAATCCAAACCAAATTCACCATTTTTGACTCCCACTCAAATCATTTGTACGAAGAAACCCCATCCCCCGTGTTCGACCTAGACCACTCATAATCGCTAAAGAGTTTGACTTACTGAATGAGGAACTCAGGATATAAATTTTCATGGATTCCGGATCACCCCATCGTAAGACTTTAATCAGCCTAAGACCGTCACGGACAGCCTAAGTGCATTTACAGTTAGAACACTTGTGATCCTCATCACAAGTACCGGTGAATTGCTTTTGCGGCTACTATCATTTTCTTTTCATTTCATATATAAAAAAAAAAAAAAAAAGGAAAAGTTGTCATAGATCAGCTTTGGGTTGTCTGCCACAAGTAGGAATCCATTTCTTGCGGATCAAAATTCAAGCGCAAGGTTAAGCGGAAAAATCGACCGTGATCAATTAAAAGAGAGAAACAATATAGTGAATATTTGGTGGAGAGAAACCCTAGAGCATACATGTCCATGAGGGATTACAGGAACCTTCCATGGCAGGGTCAGCAACCCATGGAGAGAAATCCAAATGAATATAGGTCCATGAGGGACTATAGAAACCAATGGATGAGTTCACCATATGGTAGTGCTTACAACCATAGTTGGGGGAATCACACAAATTCCTCATGGGAACCAAGACCTCCACAATATTCACCTCCTGAACCTCCATATTATTCCTTACCTCTCTTAGCAGCAACCACCAACCCTATCCCCGTTGAACAAGCCATCCCGAACTCGAAAGGAAACAAAGTGGATAAATTTCATAGAGGAGCAAAGGGCAAGGATCGTCCGTGCTAATCAGAAACCGATTACGCAGAGAGCTCCCGAACAAGAAATTGGATGGGTTCCAAAGTGAAATTAATAAAAATTGACATCCCGCAGAATCCATCTCAAAGCTCACTAATCAGCTTGTTCATCAAGAGGAAGAAAATCCAGAAGGATGGTACTGATCGACATACTACAGTAGGAGCGTGCGGTGAACAATGCCCACACAAGGGAGCTTATAGAGGATTTTATTGAATTATCTAAAGGATTGATGAACCGATATGTGTGATGTTGTTTTTCCAAGGAGAACTAAGAAGAAATCATTGCTCAGACTGAGGAGGGCAGTGAATAGGAAGCAGAACCACAAAAGTTTAATCTCCAACCACTCCCATGAGTCCGAATCCTGGGGTACACTCGCCTCAGCCACCTATAACCCACCGCTGTACATACTCGCCAACACCCGCAAAGAAACCCAAAACCCGCAAAGACTCGGCCTCCCAAAGCTAAGTCCAACCCATCACTGCCTGCCATGCAAAAATTCAAGAAGTTAGTGGCCAATGTACAAGCTTTTGCCACTACATCAAAAACACAAGCAATTGCCTACATTGCATGGCACAACTGTTGGTTCGGGTGCCGGTTCGAGTCGACACCCAACTCCCCGCATTTCTAAGTCTCGTTTGCTCCAAAGAAACCAAGGTCAAGGAAGTGGCTCGGGGGAGCACACCTCCCACACTTTGTTTTAATTTCCCATTTGAATGATTTGTTCGTATTCCTTATTGATTTTTACTCCCTAGATTTTAACATTTATTACTTTATGTTTTGGCATTTCGTAGTTGTTTTCCATTGCGTCATAAATTAAATGAATTAAAGAAGCGGAGAGTGAATGCACATGGATTTAACGCAGGATGCGAATGAATGAGCGAATGCGAATCATGAATACAGATCTCTCAACATGACAGTAATGTACTGATTGGTAACAGATGTTAAAGAACTGTTATTTTTCTATATATATATTATTTTATCATAACATATATATATAATTATTTTATTCTTTTGATATGTTACATGTAATTATCTATATTTATTTCTTATTTTTAATATTTTTATTTATTTATTAATTATTTTATTCTTGTTTTTAAAAAAAAAGGGCTCAAGATTGATATATCTTCTGCTTAGCTTAAAATTCCTAGCTTAGCTTAAAATTTTTTCGCTATAGTCCCACTTCTTTGACCTCTAATTGCTTCTCGCTCAACGCCATCCGAACTTCGTTTAAGCGTTTCGTACCGCTGAAAGCTTTAGAGAGTGTAGAATCCAAATATAATCAGAAAGAACACTTTTTAAAATTTTATGAAGGTGTAATTTTTAAAAATGCTCCTAACTGTCACTTTTTCCTCTATTTTCTTCTCCTCCTAACTTGTTTGCTCAGCCCAAATCTGAAATAATACATGCCGGGATGAAAGCTTCTTGCGAAGTCTCCTATCCAGAAACGATCACATCTCATCAGTGAGGCAACACTCCTCCCTAAATTTCCAATCCGGAGTTCCACTCGACACCGAGATGTTTGGGTCGCAGGGGAGAGTTAGCCAAGGAAGTGGCTTTTGTATTTATGATTTTGTTATTATTTTGAGCAAGCCCATTTTGTGATGTTCAAGTGGTTTATTGGTTCTCTTTCTATAAAGCTGCTTATACCATACAAATTACTTTTCAAAATTCTAAATCTATTTGCAACCAAAATTTTTTTGTGGGTTTTGCTTTAACTCGCAAGTTGATAATTGAAACTTTGTCCACCTTATTGATGTTAGATTGTCTCCATGCTTATTGAGTGAATGATTAGTTGAATTCTTATTGATTTCGACCTTTTCTTCTACCTTAGCTAAACACACACCTGAGCACATTAGGTTTCAATGATAGGGCTGAAAACTGGAGAACCTTCCCTTACTTTGCATAACCTAAATTTGTTTCATTGATCGCCTTTAATAGTTAAGGACCCCGCGAAAAGCAAGCACATCTTCGAAAAAAGTTAAGAAAAAGAAAAGAAAAGAAAAAGAATAAAATTGCAAACGCTTGCCTTTGAAACCCAAGCACGGTCCGAGGTATATATTAAAGCCTTAAAGCCCTATGCCCTGAACCTTCACTCGGGCCGGGAGTCACCGACTTCTAGTGTTCAAGCACACGGTGTGGATGCGTGAGTTTAGCAAGTTGTAGGTGCTGGAGTCTCGAAATCATTCAAGTCCGGTGAAACTAAGAGTTTGTGGTCTAAAGATCTCATGACTTGGTGCCCTAAACCTTAATTGGTTGGGAGTCACCGGTAGATCCCCGTTACATGGACTTTGGTGAGGTCGATTCCTCAGCATTGCACCCTACAACACAAAAAGAATTGTGGAATAAGAGGTGGGTCCTGATCTATTTAGGTTGGTTAGCATTCTAGGTCATGGTTGTAGCTAGGTTGGGGAGAGTGCAATTTAGCAATTTATTATCGAGAACTGATCAAACAAACACTTAGATTTTAAAGGTTTCGCTGATTCACTCAAGAAGAAGGCTCTTTGCACACTCAATTTTGTATGGTATTCTACCTTCATGATAATTATTGACAAGGCTTATGATTTTACTTAGGGTTGGGCATTACCTGGTTCACAACCTTTTGAAATACTATTTTTGTGAACGTTATTTTGTTATATAGTTTTATATGTTCTTTATTATTTTTCTTCTAGCATTGCTAAGGACTAGCAATGTAGGTTGGGGGTGTGATTTAGCGCCAAAAGTTATTTTCGACCCTATTTTTAATAGGTTTGAGCGCTTGTGTACTAATTGTTATAATTAACCCAATTGACATGTTCGGGTCCCTATTACACTTCTGATTGCATTCCGAGGCTGTTTTTGTAGTTTTTAAAGGAATTGGAAGCCAAATTATCGTGTCAATCCAATCATAACCAAAGTCGGGTTGATTTCCATCAATTTGCAGGTCTTCTACTACCAGCACGGAATGAAGAATTTGTTACGAAGAAATGGAGTAAAGGCAAAGGGGAATAGTAGCAGGAGCCAATGAACAAGAGTAGGCTCACAGGGGAGACAGTGAAAATTTCGCAATCCCAGCGAAATTTTCGCTATGCCATATTTTCGCTATGATAGCGAAAATTCGCTATCATAGCGAAAGTTACTGTGCATAGCGAAAATTCAAATTTTCGCTATGCCTGTAATTTTCGCTATGATAGCGAAATTCACTATGCATAGCGAAATTGGTTGCCCTCTGATTTTGATCCAAACGACCCCGTTTTGTGTAATTCCCATTTTGCCCTCAATGTAATCATATTATTTTGGTTATTTTGGTATTTCACATTTTGTAAGGCTATATAAGCCACCTTTATAAATTTTTTCTAGAATCCCTAACTTTTCAATCTTTTTCGCACACGCAGCCTTTTCATTTTAGGTTACGCTTTTCTCTTCTCTCCTCTTTCCTCATTTTTGCTACCAAACAATCCTTCCGAGGACAACTCGTAGGATGTTTGGCTGCACTCTTCCTCCTTGAAGAGAAGGCCACTCGGGTGAATGCTCGAAGGTAAAAACATTGTCCTCATGTTTTTCATGCAAGCATTTGCCCTCTTAATGCTTTCAGATCTCACTTTTTTAGGTTTGAATCACTCGTGGATTTACCCCGAGTAAAGCCTTTAAGGTTCAAGTGGATGCTTGTTGTTATCCACTGATGCCCATTTAGTTGTCATTTATGAGTCTCGTTGTGTTAGATCCAGTTGATGGTATTAACCTGCTTTGAAACATTGGGCGGGTAATAAATGCTATACATTAGAAGAAATAATTTGTGGTTTAGGGTTTTAATGCCAATAAGAGCCTGCCTCGGGAAATGACTATATCATCCCTCCCCAACGCGATAAAAGACCCGAGGACATGTCAATGCCTAACCCTAAACCAAGGTCTGCTAATTTCAAGGAGTTCTATTTACATTTTATTTATTTATTTTCGCTTGGTAAACCACCAACCCTTTGTTTTTATCACCACCCAAAATCCGCACTAAATTCACCATTTTGACTTCACTCAAATCATTTGCGGGTTGTTCCATCTCCGTGTTCGACCCTAGACCACTATATCATAGTAGCTTCGATCACGTCAAGAGGGAGGAACTTAGGATATAAATTTTGTTGATTCTGGATCACCCTACTGTGGCACGAATCACTCACAGTGTGCCACGTGTCAAGTATAGAGCTAGTAAAACAAAGAGCTCTAGTTGGACCATGGGATACATGTGGCAACACATGATTGGAAGGAAATCTAAGATAGATGGATAAGGTGATAAGGAAATCCAAGGAGTAAACAATCAGATAATGACATGCGGCAGTTGAGAGAGGACACCCAACTCGACCCAAGCTCACTCAAACCCATGTGAGAGAAGGAAAATGAGAGAAAAAAGAGAGAGAAAGAAGGAGAAGCTTTGCAGACAAGTAGACTCTACCTTCTCTCTAAATTTCGTGATCTGACCAAGGGTTTCCTAAGGAGCAAGAGGAAAAGAGCTTCTCTGCGACAAGAGCAACAAGTCGAGACAAGAAACGTGGAGTTTTGACAAACTCCGGGAGGTAGGGGCTTTTCTCCTACTTGGTTTATTCTTTAGCTAAGAGACATCTAAATGGTTAGAGTGTTTTGGGCCGAAATAGCTGTGTATTTCAGTCCCCAGGATTGGGATTGAGTGTTGAAATTTCCAGCACTGTCTTCGGACAAATTGGATCGAATGTGCGGGAAGTCTCGGGCGGTCCGGACCGTATTCTTGTGATTATTTTGATAGTGCCAAGTTTGACTGTCGGATTTTCTATTGGCCCATGTGAGCTGATTGTGTGTTATTGCTAATGATGAATAACATGTTGGTTGTGTGTGGTTATGTTAATATATGCACATTTGATATATTGACATGAATTGTATGAAAATGGCATTTTTCATTTCATGTGCGCGGGGACACCGTAGAATGCTAGGTGTAAGTGCATGATATGGTTTTTGGAGAAGAATGTATCAGAGGGTTGACTAAAATTATTTATCGGAGCATGTCCACTATAACATATCGGAGGGTTGTCCACAATTTATATCGAAGAATGTCCACTGTATTAGAGCATGTCCACTAATATATCTCGAAGGGTAGTCCACATAATTTATATTGGAGAATGTCCACTATATCGAAGTATGCCCATTATAATATATCGGAGGGTTGTCCACAAACAATATTGGAGAATGTCCACTATATCGAAGCATGTCCACTAATATATATCGGAGGGTTGTCCACAAATAAAACAAACATCTTTGTTTTGAAAATAAATGTTCATACATGGAAAATTGCATGTGTGAGGAAGTCGGTGAGGACTCGAGGCATGGGACGGGCATGTAGACATCTGAGTAGGAATCATGATTTTACTTGAATGTGTATATGACATAGCATGAGCACTTAGGTGGGGAGTAACCCATGAAGGAAAATTCAACTATTGGGCATTGCTCACCCCGTCGTGGAAAATAATTTCAGGTACTGGAGGTACTCAGGGCAAGGGGACACATCCATGACCCTAGTGATGAAGAGAAGGCCATATTTGGTCTTGTTATTGTATTTTGTAAATTTTGGGAAGAAAACCAGTTTTCTGTAATTATAATTAAAGACGTGTTGTAATTAAACTCATTTTGTATTACTAAATGCATTTTTACAAACTCTCCTAGTTTCATATTGCCTTTGGAATAAAAAGGCTAATTTGTACTGAATTTATGGTGTTTTGGGAAGAAAATGACAAGAGGGCAGGAAGTGCAGTGTGATCAAGATGGGCTACTACCCATTTTTTGGTCCCTGTTGTAACACGCTTTTCCTTGTCGCGATAGGGCGTGCAGACCAAGCGCACGGCAGAGCTTGTGTACGCACGATAGGCTTGCACGAGCAACAGAACGCGCACGCAACACAAATCCGCCCCGTGTCAGACAAATTCTTGCCTGACAAGGTCAGTTGGGACTGGGGCACTGGTTGCAACAGAGGGTTCCCTATCGCGATAGAGTTGGCCACCCTATGTTGCAACAGGGTTAGCTCATCGTGTGTCGCGACACAATTTTTTTGTCACGACAGAGGAGCGACGCTAGGGTCGGTTTTGGATCACACGTAGGTTGTCGTTAAAGGCTCATGGCACGTAGCTTTTGGTGTTGCAACAGTATTCGCCATTTGCGTCACGAATACGCTTTCATGTCAATGATAGGGTTTAGCCGTTTAATGTCGCGACATAGTTTTTGATATTGCGACTGGGTATGGACATGACAGGGAGGCCTCGTGTCGCGACATGGAATCAATGTCGCGACAGGGTTAGCCCTTTAGGGTGTCCTGACACAGCCCTTGGTTTCGCCGACGTGAGCCGTGCGAAGCCGGGAAGTGTCGCGACAGAAGGCATAGTGCGGATGTCACGTAGCGCAACGATAGGGCGCAAGGCGCATGTGATAGCGCCCGCCTGTGCGCCAAGACATCGCGCCGTGGCTGCGGCACATCGACTCCACCGCGACAAGCAGCAAAGACAGCATTGCTTAGACACTGTTCTTGAGTTACTATTAAAAAAAAAAAATGACCCTGTGGATTCAAGGCCACACCACGCGCTTCAGTTATATAGTGAAGGTTTGAGAACACAAGACGGTCCTCGCTGGATCATTGACCGGGTTATAAAAATAATTTTTGTGAACACCACCGAGCACGTCTCCATTGGGCTACAGATAAGATTGACACTACATTACGTTCGTTCACAATACTACTAGTTTGACTCTTATTGGCATACCGATCTATCCTTAACTCGAATATGACGGATAATATTCTGTTAAGGGCATTAAAAATCTGTCATAGAAATTTACAATAAGGTATATACATTTATACTCAAATAGCTCTTTTCAATACTCATGCAAATTTTTTTTCATGGCAATCATTTCACAATCAATTTTCTCAAATCATTTAAAATAAATCAATATGCAGTTTTATGGAAAATCATTTCAATAATTGTGTAAACAATTTTGATACCTGAAATAAGAAGATAAGAATAGAGAATAAACCAAAAAGGTAGTTGCACTTCGATTCCTATTATCGGAATCTCGACTTCAATTCGGGTTTTCCTCCTCACTAACCCCTAATCCATCACAGTTAGAGAACAATATCAGTTGGCTTATTTAGGTTTCCTGAAGCAGTTGTTTTCTACCAACACACCTTCACTTATAAAATTTTTTGGGAACAAATGAGCCATATTTTACCCAACTTCCTTCAAGTCCATTGTTATTCTATAAATCTATTTTATTTAGAAATTAGAATCATCCAATTCGAAGCACCAAAATTTTATATATGTCCTAAACATTCGGGACTATTCTATTTTCACCATAGAACAAAAATTTGACAAAAACAGAGTTCCCTTTAGACGAATTTCTGGGTCTAATGGGATTCAAATTTGAATACACTTATTTCAGAGAAATTTGTTCTCCTAGAAGTCTAGTTTACCTTTAAATTTGAATCACTCAATTTGGATGAATGAAACTCAACTTATGGCCTAAATACCAAATCGTTCTGGCTGTATTAGAATCAGAACCAGACTATCCAAAATGTGAGCTTCACTCTTTGACGACTTTTTCTCGGGTCCAATGGGGTCCAAATTTGGATACACTTATTTCAAGGAGATGTGTTTTCTTATAAATTTAGTTTACCCGAATTTTGAATCACTTAATTTGGATGAATGATGACCAAGTTATGGTCAAAACAAAAACATGGGTTTTGAAAATTTTTGATAGCATCTCCCATAAAAACCCAACATTTCCTTTATATAAAAATTCCTCAACACCAATCCAAACCACAATACACCTTGAAAACTAACCCAATACAACCCCAAAACAAACAAATATGAAATTAGGAAGGGTTTCTAATGTTGATTCTCTTGCAACTTGAAACCCTAGCTCTCCTTTTACCTTCTCTTCTTCATTCATTATCTTCTTTTCTTTCACTTTACTTGCAAAACCTTGGATCAAATGGGGGACAATCAACCCAACAAGGTTTCTCCCTTCTCAAAACGTGAGAGCCCTAGATTTCTCAAAATGGAATGCTTTCAAATGAGCTCGTTTTAAGACCAATTTTTGGTCTTATCCCATTTTATGTGTAATGTCATGTTTTACTAACACATTTTAACCATATTTTCTCATTTTTACATTGAAGACCTCATATTCTCCTTATTTGACATTTCATTTCTCAATATTCTCACTATGAAATTTATTCTTTTTTATTTATGACCAATGAGTTCTAATTTGACATTTTTACCAAATTTATCTAACTCATGTAAAATTTTTGAGTTTTTTTTTTTAATATAATTTTTCTTTTTTAGCAATTTAAATGTCAGAAAAATATAATTTAATTTATTTTATGTCCAAAATATGTTATATAATACTTCATAGAGTATTTTTCGTGGTGTTACATTTAGAGGGTTTAGGTGGTTAGGTTTTTGATTTTCGATTTGTGGAAGCCTTAAGGTTTAGGTTTTATGTTTTTTGTGTTTTTAGTTTTAGTCTCTGATTTTGCTCCACCTGGAGGCCATGGTCTCGGATTTTGTTGGTTGATAGCAGAAGCAGGTTTTTTTTTATGCATTTGTACAAAGGACGTAATCGTAAAAACACTATTCATTTTGGCTTTTTTTGGGAATCCGGAGGCGAGTGATATCTAGTTTGAAAATGGCATCGCGTAGATGTCGGGTCCATAGCTTCGCATTGGAGTAGACGGGTTTTAGGCCATCCGGAGTCGCTAGGCCTCAAAATTGCAATGGCTTTTGGCGATTTTGTTTTCGATCCTTGACCGGGTCAAACGCAAAATCGGCCCTAAGGCGCCTCTTGCTTTTATAGTCAGCCGATAAAATCTTTGGCACCAACGGATCGCCGCTTGGTCTTAATCCGGGCCGCCGCCCCACTAAGCATAATCTTCCACTGCGGTCGATCCCATATTGTTCCTCTCAAAAAATTATGTGGTTTCAAAAAAATTTCCATCCAATTCCGATCCTGGATGTGGAGTTCCAGTTCAAACAGTACGTTTCAATTTAATCATTTGTAACTTTCTCAAAAGTATTAGTAGATGTTTCAGTTTCATTAACTTATACTTTCTCTAAAACCTACCTATATATGCTTGTTTTTCTAATTTCTCATTTATTTTTACTATTTTCAATTATACCCGAGTTTGCTTCCTTTAATTATTTTTTCTAATTATTTAATAATATTTATTAAAAAATATATATAATTACCTATTCTATTCACGTTTAATGAATATGTGCCAAAAACTCAAGGTTAATTTATCCAAAACTAAAACCTATAGGATGGTGGGTGAACCCCAAGGGGTGAATAAGTGAAACTCGGGTTAACTTATGTTAACTCGGGTTTAATGTTTAGTTAAAAGTGTTTTACTTTATGGGAGATCATGAATAATGACCGATCTAGTGGTTTTGTTTACCAAGCCATGAATCTGAAAGCCTAGTTTAGGGTGAATAATCGAATTATTGAAATAGTGAAATACCGAGATAGTGAATAATCAAATACTGAAATGATGAATAATGAACGGTGAATGATTGAAACTAGGTTTCATCGGCTCGTGAATAGTGAGTAGTGTAAATCTGAAATATTGGATAGTGAGTACTGAAACACTTAAATAGAGAATTGTAAAATACTGAAATAGTGTAAAACCGAAAAAAGTGAATAGTGACATATCGAAATCATAAATAGTGATATGTGAATGATTGAAACTCTATTTCAAGTGGATAATGGATGGTGAATAGCTAAATATTAAAATAATGATTAGTGGGTAAACAGTGATACACCGCATAGGGATGCGTGCTAAAACCCGATTATTCCATGGTGCCACTGTTCACAGTATCGCATCGGGATGCGTGCAAAAAAACTCGAAACTTCGTTGTGTCAAGACCCGTGTAGATGGAGGACGAGCTTAAAGGCGCGTATGTTATTGCTTTGAAGACTCCTCGCCAGCCCGCGATAGCCAGCGCGAGCCGAGCAGGGCCAGAAGATCGATGGTGGCTCGTCATGCCCGTAGATGGAGGATTAAGCGTAGCGGCGCGACGTTAGCGCGATGAGTAGTCACCAAGCACTGTATAGCTGAAGGCAAGTTAGAGGTGGGCATGCAAGACTGATGATGGCGTGTCAAGCTCCGTGTAGATGGAGAACGAGCTGAAGCGAGCGCGTAAGCTCAATGAGAGCTCGCCCGGGCTTCGTCTGGAATGAGACAAGCTATGTCAAGCACCGTGGTTCAAATTCTGGCCGAGTCCGACATCACTCGGTCGAGCCATAACCGTCTCAAGGATGATCGCAACGAGTCCGATACCAAATACGGTACCATCACAAACTCGATACTAAATTGGCCAAACTCTGATGATTTGACAGAGATTCCGAGTTGAGAATGAAAAAACCGATTCTCTACCTTCTCAATCTGTTTTTACCCATCATAACAAAAAAAAAACCATTTTTTTTTTACAAAAATATGAGATTTCTCTTCAAAAATACCAAAAATATGTTTTTACCAATCACAACAAAATAAAAAACCATATTTTTTTTTTTCAGAAATCTGAGATTTCAAAAGAGAACCTATAGACGGTCGCATCAGCTTGTCGAGCGTAATCGAGCCGAGAAGATCAAAGAACCGAGAGAAGAGAAGACCCTGCCGCTTTTTCTTGGAGCAGGTACGTCTCCCTCCTCTTCTTCTTCTTTCTTTTCTTCCTCTCGTTCTTCCTCTTCATTTCTCTGTCATCAATCGAGATTCGAGAATGCAGAAGGTGTGACGCCGCAAATCCCAGCGGTGTCCGTTGACTACCCGTCAACCTGCGGAAAATCTATACGTCTCGTATCACGAGACCCACACCTGAGTAAAAATGGCTACTTGGGCTCCTGTATCAACACTCATCAAACATATACCCAACTATATTCCAATAGTCTAAGAGTTATTTCATTACTCTTAATACAAATACATATTAAAATCTATAATTCTAATACATATTATCCAAAAACATCAAAGTCACAACCCAAATTTTCTTCTTCAAAATCGGTCCCTAAACTGGAGCCGTCTTTCTCAAACGCTCCTCGTGACCGAAAAAAATATTCCTCAATTGGGTGAGCTTATCGCCCCAAGAAGGGAATTACCCTAAATGGGTTACTCCCACCTAAGTGCATATGCAATGATCCAATTTAAACACACACTCAAGTAAATGCGTGATCCTACTTGAATGTCTACATGCCTCTCGAGTCCTCACCGACTCCCTCGCACTTGCCTAAGCCATGTATGAGAAAAATATCATTTACAAAACAAAACTTGTTGTTCTTAAAAATACACTACCGAGTTTCGGTAAAAATATGAGACTACCCTCCGAGTCGGTAGACCTCTAGAGATCTAGAGGCAATGACTTGGGCAGAATTCCATGATCTTTTCATGGGTAAGTATTTTCCAGATACTGCAAGACATGCGAAGGCTTAAGAGTTCTTAGAGCTGAAGCAGGGGACGATGAATGTGATGGAGTACGTGGCTGATCTCACCCGAGCCAGCCCCGTTTGTCGATGATTACGTGGCCACGTATTACGGCCAAAGTCGAGGATCTCAGAATGGGCCAAAGCGGTTAATTCGGGGCGTGATCAGAGACTTCGCCTACCCGGACATGGACTCCATGGTCAGGACGCCCTAACCGTAGAGCAGAGGATCGAGGATGCCTCGACGCACCAGTGGACGCGAGTGTTGATAGCAAAGAGTAAGGAGTGCCTGCATCCTTCTTCTAGTTCCTCGGGGGAAGAAGCCTAGGCCTCTAGTTCACTAGGTTCGAGCCACGACCATCCTGTGGGTCGTGACGATCGCAGCTGCCTACAGCTAGTGACGGTGTGCTACCATTGCTAGCAGCCTAAACATATGAGACGAGATTGCCCCCAGAGGCAGGGATCCCAGGGTTTTGGGACAACACAGTCCCAGTTAGCCATAGAATAAGAGAGGGTGCAGTTCATTCCACCACACCCTAGTGGGGGTCAGAGGAACCAGTTTCACTGGCCAGTGGTGCTATACCCAGAGCCCTAAGAAGACGTATGGGCCGTAGGGCCAAGTGTGCCTATCGCACAGAGCCCGAGCCGTGATATCGAGGACCTAGGGCGTGCTCCACGCGGTCTTCCAGAAATGGTGCATGCAGATCAGCCGGACACGCAGGGTACGTTTTATACCTGCAATTATTTTGCATCATGTTCATTCATTAATGCATCTTGTGTGATAGGTTTGGGCATAGAGGTTGAGGCCTTTAGAAAAGTTGTAACATGATGGAAAATTCTTCCCTAGGATGTAGGGTGAAAGTTGGCAACCACGAGATTGTAAGTCGTGTGGATCTCGTGAATTTACCTTGCTATGGGAACTTTTAGGAGATAGCATATCGCGATTTATATGTCACCTGACATTGATAAGTCGATCAAACATCGGGTCATCGCACTCGGGACTTTAGCCGGGTTGTCATACTTGACACGGTCTTGGAGTTGTGTGAGGTTACGAATGCATTTGGCTAGAAGCGTGTGTGCATGGAATTTTGGGACGAAATTCTTTTTAAGGAGGGGAGAATGTGAGACCCTAGAAATATAAGACCCGAGAAAATCCAATTTTCTCAAAAAGGGCCAAAATCGTAATTTCGATCAAAAATTCAAAATTTATTCTCTAGATCTTGGATGAAGAAACGAATTTCACCGTTGAACTGCCTCACAAATCTAGCTAACATCACAAATTTCACACTCCGAGACAAAGAGGATTTGCAATGCTGAGGCATCTAGTATCGGTTACAAACGAAATTTGATGTGACAAAAGTCACATATAACATGTACTCATGTGTCATATGTTGTATGAGTAGAGAAATAATGGAAATGGACTCATCAGAATAGCCAAATGTCAAAATCCAAAGTTGGGGACATAGATGTCATTTTGGAATCTTAAATGATAATAAGACAAAATATTCGAATAGTGGTTGTCTCCTACCTTTTGAAAAAGACAAAATAAAACGGAAGGAAGTGGGAATAGGATGCAGGGATGCGTAAACCTAAGTTTGAAGTTTAGATGAGCAGAGACTTCTCTAGGATTACAGATCCGACCAATGGAATTCCTGGCCGGACAAGAAGGAAAATCGCTCTACGCATCGAGGCCTATGCGTGGGCACCAGTTTTGGGAGTTTTCGACAAACTCCATGAGGTAGGGGTTTCATCCTACTTGAGTTTTACACTTTGTTTAAGTGTATTTATGATGCTTGAGTTTATTGAGGCCGTGAGTATCGCTTACTGGTCCAAAATCTTGGAAATCGCACTATAAATTTGAACCCATTGGTGCATCCAGGATCGCCCATGGCTGTTTGGGTTGTTGCTTGTAAATTTTGTGAAACAAATTGTATTGTGATGTGTATGAGATGGAAATGACTATAAAAATTCGGGTTCACAAGGTGAAACCGATATTGGGTATTTGGCCGTGAACAGTAAACTGGGGGTTTCACTGTTCACATGAATAGTGTTCATGAAATAAATTTTGTGAAATAATGTGTTTGGTTGAGTAATTCAAATAGAATTGCTCGTGTTTGATTATTAGCCCAAGTGAGCTAATTTTTGATGTAAAATTGTATAACATGTTTGTGTGATTTAAAATTATGTGAATATATGCATTATTATATATTTGCATGTGTTATAAAATTGTATTGGAATTGACATCATGCATTCCATATGGACTGGGGCACCCTAGAACGATAGGAGTGAGTGCATGAGATGGTTTATCGAGTGGTTTCGAGGGTTGACTAATAATAATAACACCATCTGAGCGTGTCCATTACAATATCGAGGGTAGACTATATAACACACAATTCGCTTGAGTCGGCCCAATTGCTGATATACACGGAGGTTGTCCACTAAATAGACTACTCCGAGTCCGTCGACTAATATATCGAGGGTTGTCCACATTTAAAAACAAAACACCTTGTTTTGAAAGTAAAGGTTCTTATACATGGCTTAGGTAAGTGCGAGGAGTCGTGAGGACTCGACATGGGTTAGTCATTTAGACATTCAAGTAGGATCATGTAT
Organism: Tetrastigma voinierianum; assembly: GCA_016808115.1. Classification (NCBI taxonomy): domain Eukaryota; kingdom Viridiplantae; phylum Streptophyta; class Magnoliopsida; order Vitales; family Vitaceae; genus Tetrastigma; species Tetrastigma voinierianum. The sequence continues at coordinate 65,497 of JAEQBH010001151.1, read as the reverse complement.
TTGCTTGAATGTGTGTTTACATAGGAGCATTGCATATGCACTTAGGTGGAGAGTAGTCCATTTAGGGTGATTCCACTACTAGGCGATAGCTCACCCTGTCGAGGGATATTATTTTTCAGCATTGTGGAGCTGCAGTGAGACAACCATCCTAGAGGTCGATAATCGAAAAAAAGCCGAAGCTGTGGCTTTATGGTGTTTTAGAATACATGTGTATTAGAATGTTGTAAACTTTAATATGTGTTGTATAAGAGTAAACTTTTAACTCTTGAAACTATGGTGGTATAGTTAGTGTATTTCTCACGAACATCGTATACGGGCCTAAGTGGCGATTGGTACTCATATTGGGTTATATTGGATTTTTTGGGACAAGTTTGTATTTGGGTAGAGCTCCTTGTACAAAGGAGACTCTGCCTGATTTTCGTGAATATTGTCTAGTTACCCGACATTCACGAGTATTCCACAGGTCATATAGTCAACCTGACTCGACTTGTATGTCACAAGAAAATTCCAATTTTCCGAAAAAAGGCAAAATTGTAATTTCGGTAAAAATCCAAAATTTTTCTAGATCTCGGATGACGAAATGGACTTCATCGTTGGAATCGTCTCGCGAAATATAGCTAACACGTCGAATTTCAACGATTTTCAAGACTGTTGGAATTTGCACGTTTTTCGAGGCACCGGGTATCAGGTGGCGTAAAGCTACATGTGATGTGACAAAAGTTACCTATAACATGTACTCATGTGACACATGTTGCATGAGTAGAGAGAGGATGGAAACGGACGGCCGAAATTGTGCCACGTGTCAAAATCCAAGAGAAGGGACATGGATGTCATTTTTGGAATTCTTAATGAGTATGAAGACAAAATAGCCAATAGTGATCATCTTCTCCCTTTATTTGAGAGCCAAAAACGTGAAGGAGGGAGAAAATTTATAGAAGCTTAGGTTTAGATATTTTTAGAGAGAGAGTGGCTTTCTAAGATTTCGCGATCGGACCGGCCGGATTTCTTCTGAAGCAAGAAAGCGAAAGTTGTCTGCGACGAGGGCAACGCTGGCACCGGTTTCTGAGTTTCACAACCTGAGGTAGGGTTTATCCTCTACTTGTTTTACCCTTTGTTTGGTGTTTTGTGATGCTTGTGTTGGTTTGAGGCCGTGAGTGGTCGCTTTCGATCGTCCTGTAATCTGGAACCGAAATGCTGGAATTTTTAGACCCATTCGACAGTCCGTGATAGTTTTGTGGACTGTTTCAGGGGTGCTCAGGTTGTAATTCTATAAAATAAATCAGGCTTTATGGCAGGCTATCAAATTGGCTGGGCGGAATTCCATTCCATAAAGAAGAACCGATAAGAATGAGCCGACCGCCCACCCGACAAACCCACTCTGGTTCCTCGCTTTTAGGATTATAAAATTCCGATTTGTGTGAATTGGACCAAAAACGCCCATATGTGGTGTGTAAGTGAAATGCTTGAATTGAATAGCTTTGAGCTGAGGGAAATAGATAGGTTAATGCATAAGCTTGAGGTGTTAATGATGTTGTCACAATTATATGGAATATAATTGTGTGTAGGCCATTGGAGATGAGATTGTGATTTGCTCAAGTGAGCTAATTTGGGTGATGGTTGATATTGTTGAATTACATGTGGTGTGATTCCAAATTTGAGAATATATGCATATTTGATATATTGGTATAAAAATGGTTGAAATGGCATAATGCATTTCATATGCACCGGGTAACCTAGAAATTAGGTGTGAGTGCATGACATGAATTTTCCTCGAAAAATGAACATGATTGGCAAAGGAATTTCACGCCAAGATGATTTTCCGGAGAACGGGTCGGGAGACGCCCAACAAATCATTTGCGATAAGTGACCATGACTATTTCGCACTTTCTCGTAAGACCCGAAAATTCCAAATTCTCGAAAATGGGCAAAATCGAAATTTCGGTAAAATCAAAATTTTCTAGATCTTAAGATGAAACGGATTTCACCGTTAGAATCGCCTACGGCGAAATCTAGCTACCACATCGACTTTGTCGACCTCAGACATTCGAATTTACACGCTTTTCTCGAGGCATAGAGTACTGTGTGCCAAAACTTACATGCAGATAAAGTCACCAATAACATATACTCATGCATTACATGCTGTATGAGTAGAGAGAGGATGAAAATGGACGGCCTAGATAGTGTCAAATGTCGAAAATCCAAGATTTAAAGGCATTAAGTTTATCAGCTAAATGATAATAGCACGAATAGCGATAGTGTCATCCTCTTCAAATTGAAAAGGGGGGAAAACATGAGGGAGAGGAAAACGGATGCAGTAGCTTAGGATTTTCATATTCTATTCTAGAGAGAGAGAGCACCTTCTCTCTAGGTTTCTGGCTAATCCAACTGTCAAAATTCTTCGGAGCAAGAAGGAAAGCTATTCTAGGCGACGAGACCTACGCGTGGGCTCCGGTTTTATGGAGTTTCGACAAACTCCGTGAGGTAGGGGTTTTATCCTACTTGAAGTTACACTTTGTTTAAGTGTTTTGTTGATGATTGATTTGATTGAGGCCTTGACAATGAGCCGTTGATCTGCTTCCCCCCAAACTTTGGAACCGAATGTGAAAAAATCATTGAGCCTGACAAATCCGTGATGCATGTGTGACTGTTTGGGCATTTTGGGTGTTGATTTATGCAATAAATCATGTTTTGATGTGTATGAGGCCGGAAATGGCCATGAAATTCGGGTTCACAAAGTGAACCAATGATTGGGTGCTTGGCCGTGAACAATAACCCCGAGGGTTTCACTGTTCATGTGAATAGTGTTCACTAAACGTTTTTGTGAGAAAAATGGGTTTGGATGAGTAATTCAAATTGAATTGCTCGTGTTTGTTAATTAGCCCATGTGAGCTAATTTTTGGTGAAATGGATTGTGAATTTACATGACACGTTTGTGTGGATTGATTATGTTAGTATATACATGATGATATATTTGCATGTGTTATATAAATTGTGTTGAAATGGCATAATGCATTTCATATGCACCGAGGTAACATAGAAATTAGGTGTGTGTGCATGACATGAGTTTTCTGAAAAATGAACATGGTTGCGAAAGGAATTTCACAGGATGATTTTCCAAAGAATGGGGGCTAGAGACGGCTCAATGGGATTACTTTATGAGGATTCATGGACTGCTTCTGAGGTTCTCCAACACATTCTCCTCGGAGGGTAGTCCCATATTTTTACCGACACGTTCGGTAGTGTATTTTCAAGAACAACAATTTTTGTTTTGAAACGATGTTTTTCTCATACATGGCTTAGGCAAGTGTGAGGGGGTCTGTGAGGACTCGAGACATGGGAACGGGCATTAGACATTCAAGTAGGATCACGATTACTTGAGGTGCCATCGGACATTGTGATATGCACTTAGGTGGGGAGTAACCCATTTAGGGTAATTCCACTACTGGGCATTAGCTCACCCTGTCGAGGGAATATATATTTAAGGTACAAGGAGCATACGAGGAGACGTCTCATCTTAGAGGCCGATTTTAAAGAAAGCCTAAGCCAGGGCTTGTGTTTTAGTTGGATACATGTATTAGAATAAAGCAAACTTTTAATATATGTTGTATAAGAGGGAATTATTGACTCTTGAAACTATGGTATATAGTTAGTGTATATTGATGAGTATTGTTGTATGGGCCTAAGTGGTCGTTTTTACTCATGTATATGTCTTCTGATGTTGATTGGGACAGGTTTTGTATTTGGGTAGAGCTCCCCGTACAAAGGAGACTCTGCTCGATTTTCGTGAGTGGTGTCGAGTAACCCGACATCCACGACTATTCCGCGGGTTGGCAGGTTGTCAACGGACACCTTGGATTTGGGGCGTCACATCTCTAACACATTCGCCTCAGAGGGTAGTCCCATCTTTTTACCGAATCTCGGTAGTGTATTTTCAAGAACAACAAGTTATGTTTTGAAAATGGTATTTTTCTCATACATGGCTTAGTAAGTGCAAGGAGCCTGGAGGACTCATATATGGAAACGGGCATGTGCATTCAAGTAGATCAATGTGATTTACTTGAGTGTGTGTTTAAATTGGAGCATTGCATATACACTTAGGTGGGGAGTAACCCATTTAGGATGATTCCACTACTGGGCGATAGCTCACCCTGTCGAGGGAATATTTTTTCAGGTACAGGGAGCGTTCGAGAAGACGACTCATTTTAGAGGCCGATTTTGAAGAAAGCCGGGTTGTGGCTTTGATGTTTTTGGATAATATGTATTAGAATTGTAGATTTTAATATGTATTTGTATTAAGAGTAATGAATTAATCTCTTGACTATTGAATATAGTTGGGTATATGTTTGATGAGTGTCATGCAGGCCCAAGTGACCATTTTTACTTAGGTACCGGGTCTCGCGGATACGAGACGCTTAGATTTTTCGGCTGACAGGTTGTCAAACCCGACACCGGCTCGGGGGCGCCACAGAAGAGGTTTGGTTTTTTATTTGATTTTTTTAATGCAAATCAAAACGACGTAGTTTAGGGCGTGTGGGACCAAAATGGCGTCGTTTTGGATAAGTCCAAAACAACATCGTTTTGGTCCCAGACAGATCAAAACGCCGCCATTTTGAATTTAAAAAAAAATTATGATAGCTAAAACGACGTCGTTTTAGCCTCTAGAAAGGCCAAAACAACGTTGTTTTGAACCTAAAGACTATATTTTCCATGTCTGCCTTCCAAATTTCCATTTTAAATATAAAAAAAAAATTATTTTATTAAATTTTTAGTTTACTTAATTATATATATATTTCTAATGATTTATATAAAATTTTAATAATTTGTGTATTTTAATCATCTTATTTTTATGTGATCGTCGATACAATCTGGGCCGATACACTATGACCGATACATCTCGAGAGTCCGAGTCGATGACCGATACCGCGACTTTAAACCATGGCTGGCACGTAAGCGCGATGGTGGCTCGTCAAGCTCTGTGTAAATGGAGCACGAGCTTTGGAATGTTGGTCCACAAATAGGCCTCTCTTTTGTTGAAGCCGAAAGTTGTCAACTCTTGAGTCGACCCATGCGAATCTTTCATGTTTCGCATTGTGCTGTCAGAAAGTTACCGACCATATCCCTAAATGACAGCAAATACATCAAGAATTTTATTATTGCCGAAGCATGGAAGTAGTTTTACATCCCGTGAAATTTACAAGTTTTCGTTAGTCATAATGGAACATTCTCTCGAGTACAGAGAGTAACATATGTTTCTTAATCTAGCAGATGTTGAGTAAGTCGGACCATTTCTTCCAATATGGAGGTCATGACTCATGAGGCTTATGATGAGGTGAATGCCCCTTTTTGGTAATTTTGAATGCTCCTGTCCTGGTTGCCACACTCTCACTTATAAAGAGCCCCTCTCTTGATCATATGGAAGCAAATGACCATATGGGTGCTTATATAGGGAGGTGGGAAGATTCTAGAGAGACTCGAGAGACCTCCCTTTCAGGAAATGGAAGGTCTCTAAAGATTCTGAGAAGTCCACACTTGTGTGGAAGAGTATGGAATAAAGGAGATTATCCTTGTAACACCCTAAAAATATCATAACAGTTTTATAACATGATTAGGATGTAAAATAAATTAAATTATATTTTTCCAGAGTTTAAATGGCAAAAAAACGAAAAATGATAAAAACCCAGAAATTTTATAGGAGCAAAATAAATTTGGTAAAAATGTCAAATGAGGACCTAAGGGTTATAAATGAGTAATGTAAGTACCAAAGTATAAATGAAATGAAATGAAGTGGAAATGAGGCTTTAAAAAGAGAAAAATTAGAAAAAGCCAATTAATGTGTTAGCCAAACATGGCATTACACATGACATGAGAATAAAGACCAAAGTGGTCTATAGAATGCCCATTTAGGCATTCACGCTTTTGAGAGAGGAAGGAGAAGGAGCTAGGTCGGGAGAATAAGGTATTTTGGTGTGTTTTCTCTCCATTTTGGTCTATCTTTGTTCAAGTAAGAAAGGAAGAGAAGTATTCGAAGAGAGCTTAAGGTAAAAAACTAACCCTTAATTCCTCTTTGATGATTTTGGATTTGGGGAAAACCCTAATCTTATGTAAAGGTGATTTTGATTGGTTGCTTACACTTTTGAGTTGTTTTCAGGTTAAGTTTTTAAAGTGTTTTTGGGTTAGAATTGGTTTTGAGGAATTTTTGTATAAAGGAAATGATGAAGTTTCAAAGGAGTTGCTGTCAAAATTTTTTCAAAACCTCTGTTTTTTTTTTGGCTATAAGTTAAGTTATAGTAATCCAAATTGAGTGATTTTACTTGGTAAAGAACCATAAGAGCTAGAGCTACAAATGTATAGAAGGGACCAGGAGCAAATTGTAGCTCTAAAACTCCCGAATATGGGCTTAAAGGTGAGTTTCGGGTAGTTGACTGGTATGCTTTGTTTTGGGTGTAGTTGTAGTGTTTTGGCCGTAAGTTGAGTTTCACTCATCCAAATTGAGTGATTCAAAATTCTAGGTAAATTATAATTCTATGGGAATAATTTACTTAAAGGAAGTGTATGCAATTTGTAATCCCAAAGTGCCTAGAAATCCGTCAAAGTGGAGCTATGTGCAAGAACAATCTTATTATGTTTTGCAAATTAAGTGAATACGGATGTAAATACGATAACGAGTTTTGATGATCCAAATTGGATGATTCCAATTGGAGAAGAAACCTTAGAACCATAGATTCAAATTATTATAAGGAACCATTACAAATTTATGGATTTAAGACCCTTGAAATCGAGAATAACAATAGGTAACCGAGTGAGGTGGGCATATTGACCAGTTTGACATTAAAATGCCGTAACTTGAGTTTGGGTCATCCAAATGAGATGATTCCAATTTCTACTGAAAATAGACTCATAGAAATATCATTTTATTGAAGGAAGCATAGCAAAAAATGGCTCATCTGTCCCCAGAAAAGTTTACAAGTGAAGGTGTATTGGATAGACATCAACCCTAACCAAAAATTCTAGAATGCATAACTGATTTTTTTTCTTGGATTGTTCTTTGATTGTGACATATTTTTGATGGATTAGGGGTTGGTGACGAGGAAGCTTGACTCAAGAACGGGATTCCGAGGATAGGAATCGAAGAGCGATAACCTTTTTGGGTTTGTTCTTCACACTTCTTTCCTTGTTTAAGTTTATGTTTTTGTTTGACAAGCTAAATCTAATAGTTTATATGAATATGCATGTGTCCGTTTAAAACCATAAATGAATTGATTTGTTCTCACTTCTCTCTCTAAATTCAAAGTGTTTGAATGATTACAAAATGATTTGAATTGCTGAAATGATTTATAAGAAAAAGCATATTGATTTGTTTAAATTGATTGTGAAATGATTTGCATATGAAAAATTGCATGAATATTGAAAATGAATTGTTTGTATAAATGTACACACACACACACACACACACACACACACACACACACACACACACACACACACACACACACACACACACACACACACACATATATATATATATATATATATATATATATATATATATATATATATATATACTATTTTATATGAATGATTTGAGCAGCTAATAGAATGTTAACTGTTAAATTCGAGTTGAGGATAGATTGGTATACCAGTAAGGGTCAAATTAGCAGTACTGCGAACAAATGTAATGATGTGTCACTTCGATCCGTAGCCCAATTGGACAATATCGGTAGTGTTCACGAAATGATTTTTAATAACTTAGTCGTGAGCCGACGGGACCGTCTTGTGTTATAAAACTTGTTTTTTATCTTGGCCGCGCCAAACGAGGGCAGTGCTGGTGATTAGATTATCATTACTTGCATGAGTTAAATTAAACAGGATAAAATGAAAAGAAAATTGTAGAAATGCATAATTTGTGTTAAGAATGATTTATTACATATGAAGCTGCGCTGATTGGAAATGACCCGATAAATTGTAATTTGAATGTATACGAAATGAAAATATACATATATGTATTGTACCACATTGGTCATTGAAAATTATCTGAGCATTGATTTAGAAAAATGTATGATTACTTAAGCGAAATGAAGAGAGAAATGTATAGAACTACTAGGCGTATGAAAATACTTAGCCGCGTTGTTTTATCGTGACGGTGCAGGATTAATAGGTATGAAGGAAATCTGCAGCGGTGATTGAGTCAAAAGTCTCAATGATAGACCTCCCTTCCTGATGACGGGGAATCTGCCAGAGCGACTCACTGGCCTCCCGATAAACTCGCTCATTGACGAAGATTACCATGAAGCTAAGATGTTAAATTTATTGTTGTCTTTGGAGAGAACGTGGGTTATAAATTTTGTACTTAAAAATCACACCTTTAGATTTAACGAAAATTACGTATTTATACTTGTTTGCACGGTGGTGACTAAAATAAAAATCACTTAAATATATATATATATATATATATATATATATATATATATATATATATATATATATATATATATATATATATATATATATAAACTCCCACTCAATATTTTCTAAAAATCGACTCTGACCATAAGGACCTCTGGTCCTCATCAAAAATATAAGATACAAAATAATCGACATAATTTCCTTCATAACTGTTTTTCTCAGGAAACCATGCATGCATATTTCTGAAAGATATTTACATATACAAAATGTTACATTTTTACTTTCACTACGTTGCCACCTTATCTTATATATATGTCTGACCACGGCGTCTGGGAGCGAGGATCACGAAGGTCTTTGGCTCCGACACTTGCGGCTTGAAAAATTATTTTAAAAAAGCGAGAGCGTAGGCGAGACGGGCTCGGTGGAGTACTATAAAGTTAAATGTTGTTGTCTCGCATGTACCTCGATATGAAAATCGTACATAAATGGTTGTAAAGCGTTTATAGAGAAAGCGAGTTTTTCTTTATGAAAACAGTAGTAGAACTAGAACTGACCAGGCCGGTTGGTGAATCCGACAAGAAAGCAGGGACCTTGGCCGAAGCCATTAATCAAATCCCTTTAGCAATTACATTTCATGATCCGGGGACGCCCGTTTAATTCTTTTAGTTATCGTTTTATTAAATTTTTATTTTCAAAAGTGTCACGACCCGAATCCCCGACTCGACCCGGTTGGCGGATCGGAGCCCGGTTTACTCCGACATTTTCAATTATCTTCTCAAAACATTTTGTTTGTGTTATTCCATTTTAGATTTTTAATTACGTGGGCTGCATTTCATTTAGACAAAAACCGTAAACATTGCATTTAACAAAATGCATTTACAAAATAAAGTTCGAGTTCAAATTGTTTACAAAATATGACCGAAGAAATGGAGTGAATGCATATGTCGGAGCATACTCGCAATTCTTTCTCTATGACTCGGAGCTCCTCGATCTTGGGTCTTGCTTCATTGTCTATCACTCGGTACCTGCGCATTGATAAAAGCGATACACTAGCATTTTCGTACTTAGTAGTTTATCTGATTATCTATTCCATTTCAACTCGATATATATATCATGCATTTATCAAAATAATGCCTTTATAAATATGCAGTAATAATGCTGCAAGATACTTATCTGAATACAATTTTATATCATTTTTCGCTTTTCGGTTTGTGATTTCACATATAGCTATAGAGTCAATATTCACGACAAATTCAATTGGTGAATCATCACATTTGTCATTGATGCAATGTGGTTTCCGTTGATATTACCATCTCACATATAGCTATAGAAGTCAACATTTACGGCGAGATTAGGTTGGTGAATCTGTCTTGTTGTCATTGATAGCAATGGTTTCACATTCAATATTACCATCTCACATATGGCTGAAGTCGAGCATTCACGGCCAGTTCGGTTGGTGAATCTTGTCACGAATTTTGTCGTGGTAGCAATGTGATTCCACATCAAACAATTATGGTTACCTTCGCGAATTCGAGTTGGTGAATCTCGTCATGTTGGTCGATCAATATTACACTTCAAAATCGAAGTTACTTTTATGCGATAAATTCACTTATAGTTGAAATACAAGCATACGTACGAGATATTTGACAAGCATTTCAAATACCTAATAATTCAAATCGATATATATATATATATATATATATATATATATATATATATATACCACTCTTCTGCTATATATGTATATTTCTGGAAATAGGGAACAAACTAAGAAAAAAATAGAGACAAAGAACAAACCAATTATCGAGGTCCTTTTCTTTGCTCCCGATATCAATCCTAAGATCAGTGTATGTCTTCACATGCACTGGTCAAATACAAATTCTTCACTCTTAGTGGTTAAGCAAATAATCATACTAAATATGAATATCGCGAGTATGAGCTTCTGATACGTTTTGCTAGTCTCGTTCTTATTTGAACCCCCATTAATCGTTTCTTAGGGTCCACTAACAATTGTGGTATACGAATCTGAGAGGACACTTGGTGCAAAATATACAAGCGAGGGCTCCAGCTGGGAATTAGTGAGTGCAGAGTACCGCAGCCAGCCCGTCACCGTGCAGGTTAATCACGCGATCCGGTCGCGATGCGAGTGGTGCAGGTACCGGGTGCCCAACGCATCATGGTGCAGGTACCGCTCGGTAATCTGCCGGGTACCCTGAGTTTTGCCCAGAAAATGCGGGATTTTGCATTTCTCACTCATTTTCTTCCACCAATTATCGGTCGTCCCGTATCAAGAAATCATGATGAAATCTACCAGAAACAACTCCAAAAGTGGTTTAGAATCAATGAAAACCCTTTCTCTCAAGTTGGGCTTTCCTCAGTCAAATCAAATGGATGAAGTGGGTTTTGATTTATTACCTTGAACCTCTTAATCTCTTAACTTTTGCATGTTGCTTGGTCTCTTTGGAGCAGGAATGGGAAGCGGCTTGACAAAACTTGATCTCTAGCGAGCCCTAGCTTACCCCCCTTTTTTCTCCTCTCTTGCTTCCTTCTGGCTTGAGATTGCTCATATAATGAGCCTTAAGACCACATTTTGTACCTTTATATCCCTTAGTCATAAGGCACGTTTTGTGCTAACCCGTTTAAATTGTAAGGCATTGTTTGGCCTACACACTCATTCTTATTCCTCATTTCTCGCTTCTTGTTCTTTAAAATTCATTTTATTCTCTTAAAAACCGTATTTAGCTAAAGCCATTGTTTCTTTTTAGGTCTCACATTCTTTCATTTTGGCCGTTCCATTTATCATAATTTCACCTAGACATTTATTCTTTATAAGTGACGCAGGTCTCGTTTTCAATTTTTCTACATTTGCCCTTTTTTTCACGGGTTTATTTCGGGTTCACTCGATTTCTCATTTTGCTTCACAATATTAAATCATATGCTCACACTTTCAATTTACATTTCATAATTTATCAATTTATCAATTTATCAATTTTCCAGGAAAAACCCAAGTTTGGCTCAATTCATACCCGGAATATATAATAAAATTATTATAAAAATTCTAGGGTATTTTGATCAGATGCAATTTACAGCTATTATGAAAACTATTCACATTCTTGTATTTTAGTGGTGGTTAATATCTGAAAGTGCTATCTTTGTAAATCAAGTACCAACCATGGCGTTTATGAAAGCCCGATTACAGCTATTTACTGTTTCTTTGAAAAATGTTTAGGTGGTGGTTAATATCACGAAAGTCTTTATCTTTGTAAATCAAAGTACCTGTCACTTGTGGCCCATTTTTTGAAAACTATTTTTCTTCTTGAAAATTGTTTCAATAGTGGTTAATACTGAAAGTCTTTATCTTTGATAAGAGTACAGTCACTTTGTGGCCCGTTCTGAAATACCCTAGATGTGATGCCATGGAACCTCAGAACCTGGCATCAGTAGTGAACCTCGGAACACTACCCACCTAATATGGTCCGGTAAACACAGTGGGATCTCTATAAGCATAATGGAACCTCGGAACCAACACCTCATCACCATATACTATGTCTAGGCTTCCCTGAACAATTATGATAATTTATTATTATTATTATCCTTGTGAAATTTCATAATTTGTACTCACCTCCACTTTCATAATTGCAAAAGTACTTACAATTCTTTGAAAACTTTATAATTTCACCCTTGGCTTAACAAAATTCTATTATGTGCTAAAATAATTAAAGGAAGCCGCCATCACATATATACGACCACTACGATTTGCATGTCATTACACCACATCGGGAGACGGGCGTTGCGAGTCAATGCCTCATGGAGTTGTAGTAAAGCTCCAACCATACATTCATGAAATATATTTGACACTTTTTATATAAACTCTGATTTTGTTTTGTAAATATTTTGGTATTGAGCAGCATGAGTACGTAATGTATAAAGGTGGTAAATGAGACGAATGGCGTAATGCCGTATTTAATGGAAAATGTGTATTGAAAACAAAATAGCTGAGGTCCCTTTAAGTTGAATTAGTATATACAAAATATATTTTCACATAAAGATAAAATATCCTTTACAAAATGAGCATTGGAAATGTGTTTGCGACGAAAAAGCGGAGTGTAGATTCGAAAGAAGAGCAGCATATTGGATCCGGTTCGGTCTCCGGGATGGGTCGGGTACGGAGGCATAGGCCGTCACAATCCTAGATTCTTCTAGAGACCTCTTGTAAATATATGTACATGGTAGAATACTCTAAAATTCTTTATATTTGTAGAGAACCTTCAAAGATTCTACACACTTCCATAGATGTGTATCTGAGAGGAGGTGACCTCGTTTTGCAAACCACTGAAGTTCGAGAGCTTCTCTAGAGCATTGTAAGAGTTTCTTTCTTGATAGAAGAGTTTCTTTCTTCCAAGTGTTCTCGAGTTCTATTCGCTTCCAGGGGCGTGGGTGGCCAGAGCATGGCAAGCGGGTGAGGCGGGGGTGACCGCGAACTTGATGGAGCAGGATGTCACAGTGCCAGCTGGGAGCTTAGCGGAGAAAGGCTGGAGTGCAATGACCGGTTGCTATCGAAAATCTTGGTTTGCAATGTGTGGGATGTGGAGGATATGATGAGGCGGGCTCTCGTGTGGAGGAGGAAGTTGTCGAGCAGGATTAGGGAGGACCCTTGACCCATCGACCCAGGGAAGGGGAAAGAAGGATAAGTCTATTGATCCTCTCCTGTGAAGCTTGGGCGGTCGGGTGACCGGTTGGAGGTCTACATGGAGGGACACGAGAGGGGATGGACCTTGTGAGCTAAAGCATGGGAGGAATCACGGTGAAGGGGATCTGAGGTGCGAGATCGAGCCTTGAGAGGATCTGAGGCTCCCTGTTCAGGTGGTGTTGCATGAGGGGTTTATGAAGGTCTGAACATGCTCGCTAGCTTAGAGTCGAGGTGGAGGTCTTAATAAGCATGGAAATTTAAAAAACGAGGTGGCCATTTATAAGAGCTGACCTTTGTTGGCTCGGAGTTATGGCCGCTCATGAGGCACGGGTGGAGTGTCGAAGCCACACACTTTCAGCTGGAGCGGGATGCGGAGGTACAGGCAGCTAAGCATGTGGCGCGTGGAGTACTTTGGGCGATATCACTTCTTGGGGTGAGGCATGTGAGGGTATGCTTTGCTACTCTTTGGCTTTCCACCAGATAATGCGACTCTATGGTGCGTAGAGGTTCATGGAGATGAGAAGGGGGCGTGCTTTATAGATACATGGTGACACCAGAGAGATGGGAAATAAATTAGGAGGGACGTGGAATACACATGACACGTAAAAAAGATCGGCATCTCGAAGCACATAGGGTTGATCTGCGACTATGTCGAGAATTATCTTCCACAATGGCGAAGAAGATCCTAATATGAATGAAGGATCTTCTCTTGTTATGGACCGACCCTCTGATTTGGTAGAAGCCCGAGAGTTGAGGAGGCAGTGGCGTCAGACTTATGCTTTGCTATGGCGATGCTTGAGTCACTATGTGGTTCAGAAGGGGACTGGAGTGCGGACCAGGCCTCTTTGAGGGTAGCCATCTTCAAAGGTGGGGGGCAGGAATGCAAAACCATAGTGCTAAGGGAAGGGATCGAGTGTGAAAACCAGAAATAATGCAAAGCGATAGACTATCAAGTACCAGGTGAATGATAAGTCTAGAATTTTCTCTAGACCTCGAATGATGACATGGTTTTTTCCATTGAATTCGTCTAAGTAGGGGGTGGAATGCGCGAAGTCGAATTTAAGGCGGTCGAATTTCACATATTTCGAGGCGTTTGGGCGAATCACGGGATGACATGTGGCATAGGGGAACGTGTGCTATGTGGCACTAGCATGGGAGACACTTGGCACATGGGTGGGCTAAGTGTCATGCCCTTAGGCATTGCATGACTTGGGTGGATAGGATTTTGGCCATGTGTCAAACTTGTCTTGTGTAGGTGTCCTTCACCTAACTCAAACCTAACTTAGTGGTTTGAGGTGGGAGGAAAATGCAAAAAAACTGTTCGTAGACAAGGGAAAAAGAGAGAAAAGAGAGTAAAAAAAGAAAGGAAGAAAAGAAGGAAGAAAAGGAAGAAGAAAGGGAGGAAAGTAAGAGTTGGTCTACACTCCAACAAGGTAGGGTTCTTCTCCTACTTGGTTTACCTTTATCGGGCCATTCAATGGCCATGAAGCTCAGCCTTAATATTAGGGCTATTGCATGATAGTTTGGACAAGCGTGGTGTATTTTCTAGTTCCATTTGGTTTTGAGTGCGGGTTACGGAATAGGTTTTAATCTGTATTTTTGTGTAGTGTGTTGGATTGTGCATGCTATTTTACGGTTTGAAAAGCGAAAAAAAATCCAGGTGCATGTTTATTTTAGTTGATAACATGCAGTTTTTGGTATGATAAATGGTAGAAATGCATGTTTTTCTAAGATGGAAATATGGAATTACCGATTTGCATGCTTATTCTTGGTTGATAACATGTAGTTTTTAGTGCGATAAATGATGAAATGCATCTTTGACTTAATTTTGAAATCTGGATAGAAAATTCGGTTGCATGTCTAAGGTTTTATTGAATAACATCGTGTGTGAACTTGTTGCATGCATGCATGTAAATGAATGGCTCGAAGCAGGTTTGAATTCAAGCTGTAGTACATTTCCCAAATCTTGATGTTGGAAAGCAGGACTTTTTGGTGCGGGTTCTGGCTTCTTTGGAATATATGATGAATCTTTGGATTTTTTGTCTTACTATTGTTGCTTGTTTGTGAAAGGCTGGAAAAAATTCCGATTTATCATAATTTGTATTATTAATATGATTAACATCTGCATTTTGAGAAAAGATGGTGATATGCGTATCCATGCAGTAATTTTATATCATGCAGATTTGACGTAAAAATGTAGAGAAATTGCATGCTTTGTTTTTCTGATAATGAAACTAGATAGAAAAATTCAGTTTGCATGTCTAAGTTTTTACTGTATAACATGTAGTATGTGAACTTGTTGCATGCATGTATGTAAATGAATAATGTCATGCAGTAGACCTTTTTGTATATCTCACGTGCATGGGGACATCGCACATGTCGGGTGTGAATGCACATCATGAATAAACGATTTTTCTCGGAAGGTTGTCCACGAAACTTCGGAGTCCCAGCCCAAATAAAATACGGAGGGTCAGTCTACGCACTACCTGAGTCCTGGTCCAAATGAAAATATCTAAGGGTTGTCCACAGTGACGCATCTAAGTCCGTTCAAAATGAAAATATCGGAGGGTTGTCCATGTACTCATCTGAGTCCTGCCTAAAATGAAATATATCGAGGGTTGTCCTGCGTAATATTGTAGTATGTCCAAATGAAAAATATCGAGACGGGTCGTCCCATAGTACTATCACACCGTCTAAAATGAAATATATAGAGTGTTGTCCACAATATTATCTGAGTCTGGGTCTAAATGAAAATATATATATATATATATATATATATATATATATATATATATATATATATATATATATATATATATATATATATATCGAGGGGTGGTCTAACATTTTATCTGAGTCCTGGTCCAACGAACCTTCGTGAGAATTGAAACAAAAACCTTTTGTTTTAGAAATAATTTTCATACATGGCAAAAATGCATGTGAGGGAGTCGGTGAGGACCCAAGGCATGGGGCTTGGCATATGGTATTCATGTAGAAAATTGCATAATTTTTACTTGAATGGGTATAAATTTCGTGGAATGGCATCAGATGTGCACTTGTGTGGGTGTAGTCTCGGGAGAGATCTTCTCTACTCGGCTTTGCTCACCCCGTCGTGGGAAAATCATTCTTTTTTAGGTACTGGAGGTACACTAGGAAACGAAACAGGTCCAAGAAATTAGTTGAGAAAAAGGCTAGATTTGGCTTTGTTTTGTATCCTGTAAATTTTGGGTAGAAAAGCCTAGTTTCTATTTATGTAAAAAGAATAGAGTTATAATTAAACTCATTTTGTATAACAAATGCAATTCTAGTAAGGTTTCACTAGGTTTCATATGCCCTTGTAATAAAAAGGTTATTTTATACTAAATTTACGACGTATTGAAAAAAAAAAAAATGACCCTCGGGAATTGGGGTGTCACATCAAGTGCGGCCTCTACCAACAAAGAAGGCAAGGGTTGGGACAAGCGTTGGGATTTCAAGCCACAGACCAATTGTTTCCTGTGTGATGGACCACATTGAGCACATGAATGTCTTAAAAGGAAGGCCCTCGATGCCATGATCGAGAGGGAGATCGATCAAGAGGGTGACGATGCTCACATGGGGTTAATGCAGTTGTTGAATGCCCTCAAGATTAATCAAGCTAAGGAGTAGCCTCAAAGCAAGGGACTCATGTACATGGAGGCCAAGGTGAATGGATGACCAATTGCCATAGATGACACCAGCCAACACACAACTTTGTCTTAGCGATGGCGCATGAGACCAAGCTTCGCATACATCCAAAGAGTGCAGTGGCTCGCCGCGCTTAACTTCGCTACCAAGCCATCAAGGAGTAGCTCGTGGTGCACAATGAAGATCGAGCCGGGGAAGGCGAAAGGTTGACTTCTATGGTGGCACCACCCATGGATGACTTTCAAGATAGTGATCTGGATGGGATTTCCTGCTGTAAAAGTCAGGCTCATACCTTTCTAATGCTTGATGGCTATCTAGAAGAGAGGAGGCACCATGTATGGTTCCCACAATCACCTAAGGCAAGCTAAGACCCCTATGTCACGGCTATAATTGGAGAAGGGGTTGAAAAAGAATGAGGTGACCTACTTGGCGGCTCTTAAGGAAGACTTGGTTGATCCTATGGGTGATCCTATGCCCATGGAAGTCAAGAAGGTGTTGGATGAGTTCAAAGATGTAATGCCACCAGAGCTACCCAAAAAGTTCCCACCTAGGAGGGAGGAAGATCACAAGATCAAGTTGGAGTCGGGAGAAAAACCCCGTGCTATGGGGCCTTACGGGATGGCACCCCCAGAGTTGGAGGAGTTAAGAAGACAACTGAAGGAGTTACTAGATGCCAGATTCATCCAACCATCAAAGGCTCCATATGGTGCTTCGGTCTTATTCCAGAAGAAGCACGATGGGTCATTGCGTATGTGCATCGACTATCGGGCACTCAACAAGGTGACAGCTAAGGAACAAGCATTCCATTCCTTATTGTCGACTATTTGATCAACTTGGTAGAGCAAGGTACTTCACTGTCGGACTTATGATCAAGATACTACCAAGTATATAGTCAAGGATGAGGTCAAGACTACTCATGTTGACAAGGTATGGCTCTTATGAGTCTCTAGATGTCTATTCTACTTAATATAATCTATTACATTTCAGACTGATTATTAGATATCATCTTGATATTTTAGGTAACGGATGATATTTTTATATGGAGAGCCACGTGAGATATGCTGATCATCTAAGGAAGGTGTTCCAACTATTAAGGCAGAATGAGCTATATGTGAAAAGGGAGAAATATTTCGTTGCTCTAGGGGAAGTGGGCTTCCTAGGACATCGCGTCAAGGATGGCAAGCTCATGATGGATGAGAGCAAGATCAAAACCATTCAAGAATGGGATCCCTCTACTAAGGTGCCACAACTAAGGTCTTTTTTAGGCCTAGTTAACTATTACCGACAGTTCATCAAGGAGTACTTAGAGAGAGCAGCTCCATTGACAGATCTTCTCAAGAAGAGTAAGGCATGGACATGGGATAAGAAGTGCCAGCAAGCCTTTAGAGACTTGAAGAAGGCCATAAAGGTGGAGGCAGTGTTGGCGTTACCTGACCACACCAAGGTATTTAAGGTACACACTGATGCCTCTGACTTTGCTATTGGAGGGGTTCTTATGCAGGAGAGACACCCCATAGCTTTTGAAAGCCGCAAGCTCAATGACACGGAGAGGTGGTACACAGTCCAAGAGAAGGAGATGACAACGATCATCCATTGCTTGTGAACGTGGAGACACTATCTGCTGGGGTCACACTTCATAGTAAAGACAAACAATGTTGCTACTAGCTACTTCCAGACCCAGAAGAAGCTAAGCCCCAAGTAGGCAAGGTGGCAAGACTTCCTGGCTGAGTTTGACTACACACTATAGTACAAGCTAGGCATAGCTAATCACGTGGCCGATGCCTTAAGCCGTAAGGTAGAGCTAGCATCCATGACTAGCTAGCCCTAAGGAGAGATGGTGGATATCATAAATGAGGTTTCAGAAAGATGATCCGAAGTTGGCAAGTTAGCCTCACCATCGCTCAGCGAGGGAAAGATTAAGGCGGTTTTTGGGTAGAGGACGATCTACTCTACACAAAGGGGAAGCGACTCTATGTGCCTAAGTGGGGAAGCACGATGAAATCCCATCAAGGAGGCCGCGACTCCAAATGGGTCAGGTCACCCAGACAACTGGCAAGACAAGGGTACTACTAGAGTCCGTCTACCACGCCATAGTAGATACTCGATGATGGAGATTTATAGGAGGACTGTCTTGTGTTCTAACAAGACAAAGTGGAGCAAACATCACTGTGGATTATTGAGCCACTACCTATAAGCGTGAATGTAATCTAGGAGAGTGTAATTATGGACTTCATCATCTACCTACCCAAGTCCGAGGGATATGAATCTGTCATAGTGGTGGTGGACCTGTTTTCATAGTGGCCCCTAAGGATTGCACAACAGAGGAGACAGCCGGGCTATTCCTCAAGAGCGTGGTGAAGTATTGGGGGCTACCAAAGTTCATCATCAATGATCGTGACTCACGCTTTACTAGGAAGTTTTGGATGGAGCTTTTCAAGCTCATAGGTACAGAGCTTCACTTCTCTACTAGCTTTCACCCTTAGACTGATGGGCAGACGAAATTGGTGAATGCACTACTGGAGCTATACTTAAGGCACTTTGTGAGTGCTAACCAAACTGACTGGGCAAAGTTTCTAGATGTGGCTCAGTTCTCCTACAATCTATAGAGGAGTGAGGCAAACGGAGAGGAGTTCGTTCAAGATAGTCATGGGGCAACAACTGATGACTCCTCACACCCTAGCCAAGGGGTACACAGGGAAGAGTTCAACGGCCTACAAATTTGCTAAGAGATGGCATGAGCATGCTGACATAGCGTGCTCATACTTGGAGAAGGCTACTAGGAAGATGAAGAAGTGGGCTGACAAGAAGAGAAGACATGCAGAGTTCCAGGTTGGAGACTTAGTGCTTGTCAAGCTCATATCACAACAGTTCAAGTCCTTTCGAAAGGTGCACAAAGGACTTGTGAGGAAGTATGAATGCCCCTTTCCCATACTAGGACGGGTTGGTAAGGTGTCCTACAAGGTTGAGTTACCACCAAGGCTAAATATTCATCCCGTCTTCCACGTCAACAATCTAAAGCCCTATCATGAAGATAAGGAGGATCCAGGCCGAGGAATTTACAAAAGGACACCCACAGCAGTGGTGACATCCTATGATAAGGAGGTGGACTACATCATGGCAGACCAAGCCATGAGGAAAAATAACTTTTAGCCCTACATGGAATACTTAGTGAAATGGAAGGGACTACCAGAGAGTGAAGCTAGCTGAGAGCTAGCAAATACTTTGTGGCAGTTCCAGAAATAGATCGAGCAGTTCCGGGCAGGAGGATCGACGAGGACTTTTTGCCGCTTTGGTGGGGGAGAATGTCACACCCTCACTCATGGAGAGCCCCTTTCTTGATCATATGGAAGCAAATGACCCTATGGCAGCTTATATAGGGAGGTGAGAAGATTTTAGAGACTTAGAGAGACCTCCCTTTGCTAGAAGAATATGGAAGGTTCTAGAAGATTCTGGAGAAGTACACACTTGTGTGGAAGAATATGGAAGGAAGGGGATTATCCTAGATTCTTTTAGAGACCTCTTGTAAATATATGTACACAGTAGAATACTCTAGAATTCTCTAGATTTGTAGAGAACCTTCAAAGGTTTTACACACTTCCATAGATGTGCATATAAGGAGGAGGTGGCCTCATTTGCAAACCACCAAGTTGAGAGCTTCTCTAAGCATTGTAAAGAGTTCTTTCTTTAATAGAGAGTTTCTTTCTTCCAAGTGTTCTCTTAAGTTCTATCTACTCATGGTAGAAGCTGAGCCTAGCAAGCAAGGTGAGTGGGAGGTCGACTTAGCAACATCCGAGGGGCGAGTTGTTATGCCGCATCGAGCTTGAGCGAAGACTGGGTCCTATGACATGGTGGATACGCCTTGCTATCGTAAACCTGTAAGGACCCGATCATCTCCCCGTACCTGACCCGACCCTATTGGCGGATCCAAACCAGATCTGGGGGAATGTGGTCCTTACTTTTATTTTCAATCCAATTACAAAAAAAAAAAAAAAAAAATTCAATACAAATGTGAATACATTTTCAATACCAAACGCATTTCAAATACTCATTGGGTATACATAAAAGTATAAATTAAAAATTTTTGTGGAAACTAAACATTTTGCGGAAGGCTCATCATATTGGGATAACTCCCACATTTGTACCATTATTTACAAAATTTATCATAGTTTTCAATATAAAAAACATTTACAAAATAGAATTAGAGTTTAACTTTCACAAGATAATTTATTCAAAAAAAAAAGTCAATTCAATTTCATACACGCGTGTCGTGGAGTTTTACTTTTCCTTCGAATGGCTTTGACGTTGGCTCTGTGCTTGTGAGGTCTTCACTCTTGTACCTATTCACTCGGTACTTGAGCGTTGATAAAAACAGCACACTAAGCATTTTCATGCTTAGTAGTTCTATACAGTTCTATTACCTCTTCATTTCATTTTTAAATCGAAACATGCAATATTTATAAAACAATAATTTTGTACAATTGTCAATGACCAATGCAGTACAATACGTATCTATATATTTATTAAATAAATCAATTAAAATTCATCGGTCATCTCAAGCTATGCGTTTTCATAGGAAAAAAAAAATCATTCAAAGCACAAATCGTGCACTTTTCAATCTCATTATCATTTTGCCCTTATCGAATTTAACCTATGCTTTCGGTGCACATGATAACGAATCACCTGCACGGTCACGCTGGGCTGCAGGTCGATATGTATATATATATAAAAGTACCTAGACAATGTGTACACTATCGATAATCGTCCCACTCGGGCTACTTGATCGCATGCCATAATAGTACGTTTGTTCGACTCTTATTGCACTAATTTACTCCTTAACTCAATTCTAACTAACACTTCTTTAAGGGCATTAAAATCATTTAATACAATTTACAATAGTATATATATATATATATATATATATATATGCATTTGTATGCAAATAGAACATTTTCACTTTCATGCAATTTTCTTATGTAAATTCGTTTCATAAGCAATTGTCTCAAATCACTTAAAACAAATCATTTCAAACACAAATTAATATGCACTTTCTTGTCGATAATTTCAAAAATTCAAATCATTTCGTAATTATTCAAATATTTTAGAAATAAAGAGAGAGTTTGAGAACAAACCAAAAATCATCGCTTTGATTCCAATCTTCGGAATCCCGACTTCAATATGGGCTTTCCTCCTCATCAGCCCTTATTAAAATACAATGACAATCACATATTAGTCGGTTATTCTAGGAGTTCTATTTTCAGTAGGAATTGGAATCATCTCATTTGGATAACCCAAACTCAAGTTATGGCACAAACTAGTCGATATGCCTAGCTCACTGGATCACCCATTGTATTTTTTTTTTTTTAATTTCTGGGGTCTTAAATCCATAAATTGGTAATGGTTCCTTCACTCATTTGAATCTATGGTTCTAAGGTTTCTTCTCCAATTTGAATCATCTAATTTGGATCACCCAAACTCAAGTTACGGCATTTTAATGCCAAACTAGTCGATATGCCCAGCTCATTGGATCACCCACTGTTATTTTTCAATTTCTGGGGTCTTAACTCCATAAATTGATAATGGTTCCTCCACTCATTTGAATCTATGGTTATAAGGTTTCTTCTACAATTGGAAACATCCAATTTGGATCACCAAAACTCAAGTTATTGCATTTTATATCTAGACTACTCTAATTTGCAAAACAAAATCTGAACATAACTCCACTTTGAAAGATTTCTAGGCACTTTGAGGTTACAATTTATATGCACTTTCTTCAATTAAATTATTCTCCTAGAAGTCTAGTTTACCCAAAATTTTGAATCACTCAATTTGGATGAGTGAAACTCAACTTATGGCCAAAACACCATAACTACACCCAAAACAGAGCATACCCGTGAGCTACCCGAACTCGCCTTTAAGCCCATATTCGAGAGCCTTAGTGCTACACTTTTCTCCTAGTCCCTTCTATACATTTGTAGCCCTACCTCTTATGGTTCTTTATCAATTGGAATCACTTCATTTAGATGATTATAACTTAACCTATAGCCAAAACAAGAACAAGGGTTTTGACAAAATTTTGACAGCATTTCCTTTGAAAACCCAACATTTCCCTTTTTACAAACATTCCTCAAAACCAATCCAAGCCAATACCAACCCAAAAAATGATCTACAACCAATCAAAATCACATTTACATAAGGTTAGGGTTTTTCCCCAAATCCAAACACAAGAAAAAGAGGTTAGGGTTTAGTTTTTTTTACCTTTAAGCTCTTCTCTTTTCTTCTTCCTCCGATCACTTCATCTCTTTGTTTACATGGGGAAGAAATCACCAACAATGACTTATCCTTCTTCTCTCTCAATTTGTGTCTCTCTTTCTCTCCAAACCCAAAATGCACAAATGAAAGTTATGCCCTTTTACAAGACCAATTTTGGCCTTAAGTCAAAATCCTTCATAAGGCCTTGTTTGGCCTACACATTAATTCCCATTTCCCATTATTCTCATGTTAAAGCTTCATTTCATATTCATTTTCATTTCATTCATATTTTAACACTATACTCCTCATTTAGGACCCTTGGGTCCCCATTTGACATTTTTACTAAATTTATTTGGCTTCCTATAAATTTTCCGTGATGTATTTTTTTTTTTTGTTCTTTGGATTTAAATTCCGAAAAAATTTCATTTACTTTATTTTATACCCTAAACATGTTCTGAAACTGTTAGGGAATTTTTAGGGTGTTATGAAACTTGTCTGTTTGACATTAAGGCTTGTCTTGGCATCGTTGAAGTTAGGGAGGTGATGACGAGCTACTAAGCCCACTTTCCTCTCTTTGTCATGATACTTCAGCTCATAGGGTTGTAGTTTATGAAGTTTCTGGTTGTCCCTGAGCTTGAAAGGAGCTGATTCTTTGGGGTAACGGTGCGTTGTTGGTGGAACTTCCCTGCCACCACCGTAACCCCTTGTCGTTTAGGTACGCATAGCCTTTGTTGCTTTTGCTGACACCACCCACTCTGTATCCAACAGTAGTGCAAGTTACGAGGAACTCGAACTACTGGAAATTGGGAGTTACCTTCTGAACTTTGTCAAAAGGTACTTATTCTTTGGGATATTAGCACCGTTCGCCAGTGCCCCCAACTTATGAACCATACGACGACGCAAGCTGCATGAGCTCAGACTGCCAGAAGTTGGGGCATTAATGGAAACAATATATGATCCAAAGACGGCTTAGACTGCAAGAGCCCAGACTGTCTTCAGTGTTCCGTTTATGTGTAAAGGCTAGTGAAGACCTTTGAACCAAGGTAGATGATATTATGGAAGCATAGGGAGATCGAGTGCCCCCTGGTTTGAGGTATTCGTGTGGCAAGATACTGCAAAGAGCTATTTGACACGGGCCTACTCATTCAAGCAGCGGCGCAGCCCATGTGGCGGTCTCACATAGACACTTTCACGAGACCCAGCTTGCCACGCCACACATCATGCCTCTATGCTGACTGGTTTTGCCTTGCCTTGGGCTCATCAGGAGAGCGGCTTCAACTCCCAACAGTTTGTGTAGGGTAGGCCAACACCCTTCTTCATAGTCAAGTCCAAGACTAGCGACAATCTCCCCAAACTTAACCGGGTCGGCATACTTGAACTCCGAAGAAGCTTCACCTTCGATCCACTTGCACGCACCTTCTGGAGCGCTCTCACACCATTATGCTCAAACCCATCAGCATGCTTGATTTTCAATGAGGTCTTCCACTATGGTCACGGACGCACACACAATAACTTCGTGACATATTCGACTCTTCTTCTAGCACCATTTGATGTCGAATGTTTACTTGTGGGGTCTGACAGTTTATGTGACACATTCCCCGAGGTCCAACATTGGGCTGAATGAGCTCCTTGATGTTAAGGTTGTGTCCTAAAACCATGAACGCTTCTAAAGGCCCCCAAGGGCTACCCTACGACGGTTAAGTCAATAAGGGCCTAAGAAAGTAAAATGTAGTATGAGCCTTGTTCGGCTATTGAGGGTAGGCTTTTTAGCAGTTTTGAGGGGAGGCTAGCCTATTGAAGGTTGTCGACCTACTGGATGAAGGGCCAACCTGTTTAGGTCGATTAGAAGGTGTTGTTGATCACCTATAAGAATTTGTAGTTGGTAGGTGAGTTTTAGGAGCTACCGAGCCTTGTGTAGGTCGGTAGGGTGTGGTCGAGCTACTATGGTTGGAACCGACTTGTTGTAGGTTAGGTCGATAGTCTACAGAAAAGTGTGCAAAACAAACTTTGCTATTAATTAGTTAAAACTCTTTAAGCAATCTGTTAAGTAAGTTGTTAGTAGTTAATTTTGTTTTTGCTAATAAAGTAGTAGTTGCTTTGTCTTTTAGAATCTTCTCCTTTCTGCTTTCTCTGTTCATCTCTCTCTCCTTCTTTGTACAACATGGCATCAAAGCGATGTTGATCCAAAATGGCCTCATGATCTTCATCTCTATCTAGCATCACCTCATCACCATTTTCTTCAACTACATTAATGGTGATTCTGTCCACAATGCCACCTCTGAATATCAAATTGGTTAGCACAAACTATACCTGAGAACCTGTCCAGGCCAACAAATGAAAGCCTACGCCTCAGAGAGTTTTCTTTCTCGCACTGACCAAAACTCCGAAGATTTTATTATCATCCACAAATCTCTATTGTTTTGATCAACAATCCAGACATAACAGCGATACCTTGACCAATTCCTTCGAGTTGATTTTTGATCTAATCGAATAGATGTTGGGACATATGGTTCAGTGCCAGTCTTCTATAGAATTTTTGATGATTATGCAAAAATTATTTTCTACAAAATCAAAGGCAAGAGTTCTTCAATTGCGACTTTTATTATAGACAACCAAAAAGGGCAGTGGTTCTATTGAGGATTATATCTTGAAGATGAAGGATATTTCAACTTCATTGATAGCAGTAGACCAACAAATTTATGATGATGAGATGGTTTTGTACATTCTTGGAGGCTTAGGTCTTGAATACGAATTTGTAGTGGTAAGCTTGATCTCTCGCGACTCCTTAACTCTTAAAGAAGTTCAATGTTGTAGTCTCCTGAATTCTCTGAGTCACTGGATCATTGGATCATCAACACATACCAAAGACTGAAACAACAGAACGTGATGGTCAAGATCCGTAGCCTCTCCGATGCTTAAAGTCAAATAGGGAAAAATTTGAGAGTGAAAGAGTCAACCCTTTCTCGTAAGGAATGTCGTACCTTCTTTTTGTGGTGGTTCCTTCTTCCTTTATAGAGGAGGACGATTCGTTCTCTATGGAAAGTTGGTGGTTAGTTTTCGAAACGGAAGGGGAAAGAGGAGCTTTATTTACGCATCATGGCTTGTTCTTCCTTTTGGATAGCCAAACTGTCCGCATCTTATGCCTCAAGAAGCGTTGACCACCATCAGAGCGGTTACGTGCGCGACTCATGGGGAGATATAGAGAAGGCAGCTGGCTAGGAGAAGATGTATTCAGACACTATGTCTCATGTCCGGCTAGGGGAGGACGCCTGGGCCTGGCCTGTGAATAAAGGTGATTGGGCTAAGATTGTACAGTCTGTCAAGGCTGGATGGAGGGTGGGGTTGAGCCCATGGTTCCTTTAATGCCCCATTTTTCATGTTGAGGAAACCAATTCTCATCGGTTGGAAAAAGATCGTGGTCGCGATTGGCTTGTCGTTGGGAACAGGGGGTCGTTAAAGCCTGTGTGTTCCAATGTGCGCATTACCCAGGGATTTTCTATTTTTTTGGTAACGCATTTAATACAGCTATTTAGGACTCCTTTTGGGCTTAAGATCTATAAAAGGCTTGTAGGGTAATCGATTCCTTTATGCCACTGGTTGGTGCTGATTTTTTAGTGGGTGCATATGGCTAGACACTGTCAGACACCACAGGTACCATAACTCTCTGATTGCTTCATGGAGGAGGCTTATGAAGAGGGTTTTGACGTGATCTTCAACCATGGATCTGGTTGGAGGCGCCAAGGAATGTGCTAGGACACACTAATTTGCCTTTTGAAGAATGTTTTCTAGCCTCACATCCCCCTGGGTGGTTCGAAAACTTGAATGGAATCCTTTGACCCTTGGCATTGTTTTGAAGCGCCTGTGAAGTATTTCCGAGAGGCGACCATTTTATTTTGTTATATGCGGCTTCTTCTTCTTCTTTCTTCTTCTTCTTCTTCTTAACTCTTCTTCCTCTGAGTTTTAACTATTCCTGGCTTCTCCCTATTTCTTGGTGTCTGTTGGGTTATGTAATTGTTGGAGTATGATCGCTTGGTTATAAGAGTTTTTTGTGTAATTATGAACGCCTTCTGGTATAATTAATGAAATTACGCTTCTTGAAATTTCTGCATTCTTGCATATTCTACTATTCTTGCGCTCGGGTTTCTGGCTAGTGATAGGGGCTGACCCTTAGGGCCAAAGGTTGTGGCATTTGGTATACTTCAAAATGGATCGATCTGGAAGTAACATGGTTGGCCAACCCAAATTCATTTGTTGGGATGGCACAAGGGCCCACGACCTAGCCCACGTTCGTTCATTGTGCCTTAGTAAACGAAGCATCGCCAGGATTCAAATTGCTCATGGAGGTGATGAGTCATCGGTGCATTTAATGCATTTGCAGACACTAGACGCTTGATATATAGGGGGTCATTATTGGATTTCACCCATTCATGTTCTTGTTTCTTTTTGGTTATCTTGCTTCCCTCTTGCTCGAAATTTTCTACGGATATCTTGGTGTGACGCTGCGTGCTTTTGTGAACCGTTTTACCAGGCTCTTGTTTGTTTTCCATCTTCCAGGTAAACATTATTTTCGCTCTGGGTTCGTTAAGTTTTAGTTGCTTGTGCGCCTCCGGTGATAGGGTAGCAGGGGGGTATCCTTGGGGCCTGCTAGGACTGAGTGAACCTCACCCAGGTTTGATGGGTTTGCATGTGTTCTTGCCCTTTACCTGTTTGGTATCGTGGCTTGGGACTAATTTTCGTTTCTTCTTTTCCCCCCATTTTTTTGTTTGCTTGTAGAATGACGAGAGGTTAGGAAGAGACTTCTACTAGTCAGGCGAGGGCACGACGGGTACTCGGGAGAGGCCTTACGTAGCGACATCATCTCCTCTTTGTCCGTGGAGACTGAGGGCTTATTGTCGAATCCCTCGTAAATTGATTTCGAGTTAACAGAATGGGTGGTGAAGCTCTGGACCGGGAAAACAATACACGGTATATTTCTGCAGAGACCTTCGTAGTCGGGCTTTGGCACCGGTGTAGATCTCCTAGTAAATTAATTCTGCATTTCTGATCTACTCTTATTCACCGAAGCGATCATTTGGTTCGTGCAAGATGCTCTGTTCTTAACCTCTTCTGGGTTGACCTTTCATTGGTGGAGGTTTTCTTCATACGCAGGGTTGGCACATGGTGTAGGCTATCCATGTCCTCGAAGGCCTTATTGCAATTCGTTACGGGACTCCCCGACTCGCCTAAAACTGAGGCGAAAGGCGTGATCCTAGTTAGGGGGCCTTGGGATGAGACTCTTGGCTCCCCTGATCTTCCGTTTGTTGTAAACCAGTCAATGTCTTTCCCTGGTGTGTGCAAGTAGCGGGATCTGTTTGTTGGTGTATTATTGTATGCCTACTCTCTTTTTTTGTACTCGTATCTTACTACTGTGGGTCGTTTGTGCAGGGATGAGCCGGAGAGGCAAGATGGAGAATTGGGTGGAGAGAGCCAGTTTCGAGAAAATTTGGAAGTTGGTGGAGATTTCTGAGCGGGAAAGTCATCACGAACTCCTTCTTACCATGAAGAACTTGAATGATTTGAGTAGCCACCCGTCTCCTTACAACATTCCAATTATCTCGTGCCCTCTTCCCACGGAAGCAGTGGAAGGAGAGCATTACGTTACCGCGGACCTTTTAAGCTTAGTCTCGGGTGGCTCATCTCTAAGCAGGGGCAGAGATCGGCGGGATGATGAGCTGGTAATCAATGCTGACTGGGCAACCTTCCTTCAGCGGCGGTGAAGGCTCAGACTTTAGTTAGACATCAGGAAGGGGTGATAGCCATGCAGGAGCATCTTATAGCGAAAAAGGGTTCTCGTCCTGCCCCCGAAACGTTCAAGAAAGGAGGGCGGGCGTCCGGGCGATGGAAAGTTCCTGGAGTAGGGGTGGAGGATTTCGTCCCTTGGGTTCCCCCAATATCCTGCCGTCGCCCAGATTTTGAAGAAGAAGAGGAAGAGGACTAACAGGCTGCTGGCGTGAGTGTGTAAAATAAGTGGAAAATGAAAACCCATGTGGGCAAGTATACGCGTTGAGTACACGTAGTGTAGTGGTTAGTCAAGTGTCGTTCCCTCGAAGAGAAGCGTGCTGAATACTGGCTTAATGACTTCGACAATATTTGGATCTAGTCCTAGAGTGAATTAAGACTAAATTACTTAAATTAATGAAAACTGAAAATTGGTTATACTGAATTATATAGATGATGAGAAACCTAGGGTTTTGTCGTCTCCTACCACACGCGATGGATGTTAATTCAATTAAGGACTTATTGAAGATTTCATATGAGTTATGTGGCAGGTTGATCTTTCCCACAAGATATTCTCTCTCAAGATATATTTGCTTATCTCGCCAGAGGGATGTATTGCATCTCTGCCTCAACCCCTCGACTTCGAAACACCTAAATGTGCAAACCTTAGTGCCACACTTGCAGTCTGGAATATCTCTATTCTTCGACTACCCAAGTGTTGCTTTAACCATGTCCCTAGAAGTCATCTTCTCTCGATCTCAAACTCTTAGCCTTAGCATATCAAGGTTGGTAAGATGATATTCAAATAAGTCAAAACTGAAAATCAATCCATCAAACCGTGGTTATGGTTGACAAAACCCTAGAGAAAAGAATTAGTTCATCATATTATTCATTACAAATTGAAGAATTAGAATCATGAAGTAAATTAAAGGAAGAACTACAAAAAAAAGTCGTCTTCGCGATCTCTCTCCGAATCCGTCTCTATCAATCTCCCTCTGCTTGTATCTCCTTCTTCTTGTTGATCAATCCCCCTTTTTCTGCTTCAAAGTTACTTCCCTTTTATACCTTGAGACGCGGGCCCATCAATGGCCCTTAAAATTAGTTGCAAGTTCGTTTTGGAAGGGAACATAAGCTCTTGTAGCGGCCAAGGCCTTCAAATTTTTACTTCTTGGTTCGGCTGCTTGGCGAAAGGGCCCTTCTCTGTGACAAAGTGCTGTGCGACAAGGTGTTACATTTCTTTGCGTACTAGTATCGCTACTACGCCATTTTGTCATTCACATACGTTTTGTTATTTCGTGCTTTTATTTGCCGGATTTGTTTCCAACATCGCCATATTACGTAGAATAATATAATATGAGGATTAGCCTAATATTGCGAAAATGGCTTGTGAATCATGCGATTGAGCTATAAAGAACACGAAATTCCAAGCGAAATGCATGCATGATTCACCCCGATCAACACTTCATGAGCTGCTTCTTTCTTGTCCCCAAGCAAGAATAACGTGAAATTATATGACGATATGGGTTAAGCACACATGATAATAGCAAGAAGGAGTCCATATTCACCAGTTCATTAGATCTAGGAATTACTTGGGTTTGTTTGACTATCAAGGATTTGCATTAGGTTAGTCTCGATCGATTAACGAAATTAGATTGACCCTTTTTGTAGTGCTCAATAGTCCTTCCTAAATAGTCTACGTGCGGTTGAAGTGTGATCTCCAATGTCTAGATTGACTGCAGTACCCCCACACTTGATTTTAACCTAGTTGGAATAGCTTAGCACAGAAGGCTGAGAACGCATCGAGTTATTCACTTCATCTAGTTTTCGTTTTCTTTTGTTCTTGTTTTTCTTTCTTTTTCTCGTTTAGGGCATAATGGCATTCCTTTTTTTCTACGGTGTCCCACCACTTAGGTGTTTAACTTCCTAAGGCTCGTAAAGCTCTTGCATGGTGAGTCTGGAGTCTAAACATACCCTAGAGATCACATGTGTGTGTGCATGATAGCCTACTTTGGGAATTGATTTCTTGATATCTAGAAAAAGGGTGGCCAAACATGGTTATTCTCGACTTTGTACCACGCAGTCCCAATTGTCAAACAACCTTGGAGTTCCCTATTTCATTGAAGCCACGGGCTTTACTGCGTGCCTGCTCCCTAATGTTGCTAGTGAGGCGGCGATATTCTCTGCAGCGTTGAGCTGTCGTAATATAATGTTGGTGCATGGGACAAACCAGTCAACAAACATACTAACAGAAACAAGATGAAGCAATACACCAAAAATAAATAATAAAAAAAATGAAAAAAAATATGGCCTTAAAACATGCAAAAATAGCTAACATAAATTAAGATGCAGAAAATAGTGAAGATAAACTAAGGTGACAATAAACGAAATCAAAATACTATGTCAAAATGAACCAAAATACTAAGGCATACAAAACCACACCCTATACATCCATACCCCCAAACTTGAAACTGATAGTGTCCTTAATGGCAGAAAAGAAAATAAAATAAAAAGCTAAAGAGATATGTCCCGGAAAAATTATTGCGGTGGTGGCGAAGGTGGCGTTGTGTGAAATGACAGAAGCTGTGCTAGCTGCTGAGCGATCTGGTCTTGGCTGGCATGGATGGCAGTCATCTCAGCCCTGACAGAATCCATGTCCTAGCTATGGGCAACTCGGTGCTCCTAAGACTCGTCCCAATAGGCATTGAAGCGGGAGGTAAGTGCATGGATCTGGTCGGCCAAGGATTGGGTCGAGCTAGAGGGGACCTCCGGGTCGCCATCCACTAGGTCGCTCGTGCTGGGTGTGGCTACTGGGACGTCCTCTTCGGTCTCCTCATTTGACTCGTCCGGGCTCTTAAACTTCGCCCTTGGTAACAGAATGGGCAGGCGCTGCTGTACCTGCTCCTTGGAGTCTAACATCGGGACCCCGGCCGAACAGCATAGCTGGGTGATCAGAGAAGGGTGGATCAGGGCCTCGGTGTAGCGTCCTTGGGTCGACTCAATCAACCCCCGCTCGATGACCGTCTTAATGTCGAACTGAAATCCCTTGGTCATGGCGTACAGGATGATAATCTTGTCCTTTGTGACCGTGCTGAGATGTAGAGAAGGTTTAATCTTAACACATAAAAAATTATACCAAACCTTCGCCAAAGGCTTGAGCGCATGCAGCTGAAATGTGGTGAACTCGCCGATCGATGGGTGGCGTCGCCATACGCCCTGGCCCTGTGTGAGCTCCTGCATCAGGCTCTCTAAGTCTGTGTCCATAAATAAAACTCGGTACTCCTCACTGTTGTCGCCCCGCAGCTGATAGATCTGGTTAATGGTCCGGGCCCTAAACTCGACCCATCTACCCTAACGAACACAATGGTGCCAACCCTGAAAGGCAGGTTGGAATGGAACTCTAGAATGACCAAGTCCACTCCGGGGGTCGAGGAAGCACAAAGGGTTTGCCAACCTTGGGTCTAAATGGTGAAGTTGAAGAACTCGTTCGAGGTGGGAAAGCCTCGCTCCTGGACAAATGAACGGTTGCATAACGACTCGTGGTAGAGTTGCTCTGACTCTCGAGAAATGAATCGGCGTGAATCATCGAGAGGGGGATTGCCGCTCGTGATGGAGCGGAGCGGTGTCGTTTGGCTAGGACGGTCTTCTTGGGAGCCATAATAGTCGCGGTCGGCTAGAAATCTGCAAAATACACACACACCAAGCGAAGCCGGGGAGAGGCAGAGGGGCCTGGCAGGGTGGGAAAAATGACATGGTGTTTATAGGGCTCTAGAATATGAGTTGCTTCGCCCCTTCGCTGTGGTGAAGACATACTTCATAGTGGCATAGAGAGGTTCACTGCGGCGAAGGCCTGAGCCTCGCAGCGATGAAGCGGGCTTCACTGCTGTAGACTAGAAGGTTTGCTTCAAATATGGTTTCCCTCTGCAGCGGCGTAGCAAGCTTCGCCGCGGAGGACTAGAAGGTGGGACACTGTATTTTTACCCTCCGCAACGGCATAGAGGGCTACGCTGTAGCGGACCAGAATGGTTAGACCCTACTTTTCTTCCCTCCTTCATTAAGATTTGCCAATATATTAAATGAGCACATGTAGGACGCCCAAAATATAAAGCAATAAAAAAGAATGGAAGTAATACGAGTTTAGGGAAAGAAAATCTCACAATGCTTGGGTTGCCTCCCAAGAAGTGCTATGTTTAACGTCGTTAGCTCGACATTCCTGCATCTCCATATTGTAGTCTAGAGGAATTGGGAATGCTAACACACCTCCGTGGTGCTAAAAAAAAATCTTTACTTAGGGTGGACGGACTATTTTGGTTGCCATGGCCTTGATCCTCTAGGTAACGCTTTATGTGACATGAGACTTCTCCCGGGAGTTTACCACTTCGCCTTGCAAGATCTCTTTGGGATGAAAGTCTGGGTTATCTTTACTAGGATCGTCATCTAGGTGCTTTATGGGTTGGAATACACGGAAGGTGATCTCATCATCTTGCACTCTCAGTTTTAGCTCTCCCTTATGCTCATTTCATCAATCGGTGCCACTTGATCGTAGAAATGTACCCGGTATGATAGGTATTTCCTTTTTCTTCTTCCATATCGAACAATGAAATTTTCAGGAATATGAACTTGTCACTTTGACGAGCGTCTTCCTCACCCTTGGGTGTTTTGATGTTATGTTTGCCAATTGGAGTGTGGCTGTGGTTGGGAGAAACTTCACTATCCCCAGTCGATCTGAATATAGATAGCGGCATGAGGTTGATACTCGCTCCCAGATCACACAAGGCCTTCTCAAAGATGGAATTTCCAATTGTGCATAGGATAGTAAAACTGCCGAGGTCTTTCATCTTTTATAGCAGTTTTCTTTGAAGGATGGCACTACACTCCTCATTGAGGTTCACTGTCTCAAAGTCTGACAATCTTCTTTTCTTGGAACGTATCTCCTTCATGAATTTCACATAACTGGGCATCTGTACTAATGCATTGGCAAACAGAATGTTTATATGTAGTTTCTTGAACACTTCTAGAAACTTGGTGAATTGCTTGTCTAATTTACTCTTCTTCAAGCGTTGAGGGTACGGGATTGGGATAGTGGGTTCAGTCATGTTCGGTCGGCCTTTAGCCTCTGTTTCTTCTTCATCCAACTTTTTCTGATGGGGCTGTTCCCTGGCTACCTTGTCATTCTGGCTAGGCTGGATCACTTCTTCCGTCTCTGCCTCCCCTATCACTAGTGGCTGCCCTGGTACTGCTAGTTCTTTACCACTCCTTAATGTGACAACTTTTACCTGTTCGTTACCCTCTCGCCTTGGGTTCACTTTAGAATTGCTCGATAATGCTCTTCGCTGCCTTTCCGTCAACAGATTGGCCATTTGACCCATTTACACCTCTAAGTTTCTCAGCTGTTCTACCTGATTGTTCAATTGGGTGGCCTGGTTCTACAAATTCACCTTTGTCTCATTCATAAAGGCGGTGTGCGAGGTGAGCATTTGGGCAAGTGCTTGCTTAAAGTCTACTTTTTTCTCAAGGGGTGGTTCATTCACTCGGGGTGGTGGCATGTTGTTTTGACTATTCCTCCATCCATAGCTCTGATTGTTCTGACTCTTCTAATTGCCTCTCAATCCCTAGCCTTGATTCTGATTCTAATATTTGTTCTGATAAGCACTGCCTCCATATTGTCCTTGTTGTAGTTGATTATGCTAATTCACATATTGAGCCTGTTCTATTGTAATCTGCCTTGACTGACACTCCATATTACTATGCTATCCACCACAAGATTCGCAAATTTCCCACAGATGACTCTAAATAGCATTCATTGTATGTTGTTGCTTCTGCAGCTGTTTAGTTAACTATGCAACATGGTTTACCAAGTTACTGAGAACCTTTGTGTCTGTTCCTGTTAAGGGTTTCTTAGGTGCCGATATATCTCTAAGCCACTTATTAGTATTAGTAGTTGTATCCTCCAAGATCTCATAGGCTTGATCTATGGTTTTCTTCATTAGGGCACCTCCTACTGAGGCATCAATGATTGTCCTAACCGAATCGCTTAGACCTTTGTAAAATGTATGCACCTGCATCCACTTAGTTAATCTGTGATGTGAGCATCTCCTCAGTATCTCATGAAATCTATCCCAAGCTTCAGCTAGGTTCTCCCCCTCAAATTGTCTAAATGTATTAATTTCTTGCACCAATTGAGCTATTTTCGAGGGTGGGAAAATTTTGGTCATAAATTTTTGCACCAAGTCATTCTATGATGTAATGGAATATGGGTAGCAGTCGACCAATGCTTAACAAATCTCCCAAGTGACAGTGGGAATAAACGCAATCTAAGAGATTCTTCTATTACTCCATTATACTTGACTGTATCGAAGACTTCAATAAAGATGGTCAAATGTTCATTCGGGTTCGCTCGGTAACCCGTGGGTGTATATTGAGCATCGCAAGGTTGCTCCTTTTAACTCAAAGTTGTTCGCTTGTATAGGTGGTCATCGGTATGGTAGTAGTTTCATTTGTGAGTGGCAAAGCAAACTCCTCAAGTAGCATATGGGGATTGTCAGGCTACACAAAGGGTGTGGTGGCCAGATTTCTATGGTTCTGTCCATTATGTTCCACTTGTGGTTCATCCTTATCATGAATCTGTCCCATGTCTACTGGATGCTGCATGATTTCAAACTGAGTTGTGTGTGTATCTCGTCATAATCTATGTAGTGTCCTTTCTGGTTCAGGATCGAATGGAAGCATTTCCCTGTGATCTTGTCTTTACATACACTCTAAATACTTTCCTGAAATCACAGGATGAGATCGAAACCACATCACAGAAAAGATACAATAAAGGAGAACTCTTAAACAAGGAATAATCGTAAAAATTAAAATTGGGAATAAAATTGATCCAAAATATTATCTATGGCACGGTTGTCAATATCAACACTAAACTTCTCCCTCGGCTTGGCATTAAAACTTAACGACATTTGGCGTGTGTGTGTAAAATAATAAGTGGAAAAGCATGAGCCGGTGTGCAAGTATCATGTCGGTACACGTAGTGTAGTGGTCAGTCAAGTGTCGTTCCCTCGAGAAGCATCTTTGAGATGCGGCTTAATGATTTCGACAATATTTGGATCTAGTCCCAGAGTGAATTACGACTAAATTTATGCAATTAATGAAAACTGAAAATTGGTTATACTAAATTATATAGATGATGAGAAACCTAGGGTTTTGACGTCTCCTACCACATCCGATAGAAGTCAATTTAATTAAGGACTTATTGAAGATTTCATATGAGTTATGTTGGTAGGTTGATCTTTCCTACAAGATATTCTCTCTCGAGATATATTTGCTTATCTCGCCAGTGGGATGTATTGCATCACTGCCTCAACCCCTCGACTTTCCAGCTTTAAATGTGCAAACCACAGTGCCACACTTATGATCACGGAATATCTCTATTCTTTGACTACCCAAGTGTTGCTTTAACCATGTCCCTAGAAGTCATCTTCTCTCGATCTCAAACTCCTAGCCTTAGCATATCAAGGTTGGTCAGATGATAACACGTAATTAAATCCAGAATTAAAGCAAACATACGAACTCATACTGTAATACCCAAGAAAATTCCAATTTATGGAAAAAGGGCAAAATCGTAATTTTGGTCAAAACACGAAATTTTTCTAGATCTCGGATGAAGCAGTTCACCGTTGGAGAAAGTAGATGCTCATGAAATCTAGCTAACACATCGAATTTCGTCAAATTCCGAGACAGTCGAGATTTGCACGTTTTTCGAGGCATCGCATTTCAGGTGTCGTAAAACAACATGTGATGTGACGAAAGTCACTTATAACATGTACTCGTGTTACTTATGTTGCATGAGTAGAGAAATGATGGAAATGGATGGCCGAAATAGTGCTAAATGTCGGAAATTCGAGAATTGAAGGCATTAGGTGAATAGTTAAATGA
The DNA here is from genome assembly GCA_016808115.1 of Tetrastigma voinierianum. Lineage (NCBI taxonomy): Eukaryota > Viridiplantae > Streptophyta > Magnoliopsida > Vitales > Vitaceae > Tetrastigma > Tetrastigma voinierianum. The sequence continues at coordinate 28,803 of JAEQBH010001151.1, read as the reverse complement.
TAATAAGGCGAAATAGCGAATAGTGTTGTCTCACACCTTTAAACAAAGACCAAGCATTGAAAAGGGAAAATGAAATACGGTGAGCTTGAGGTTGCGTTTTAAAGAGAGAGAATTGTGGCTTCTCTCTAGGATTATGGGCGTCAGCCGTCGAAATTTTCCGGAATGAAGGAAGGTTGCTCTACGCGGCGAGGCCTATGCGTGGGCTCCGGTTTTAAGGAGTTTCGACAAACTCCCTAAGGTAGGGGTTTCATCCTACTTGAAGTTACACTTTATTTAAGTGTTTTGTGGATGTTTCGGTTGGTTTGAGGCCTTGAACGGTCGTTTGATCGGTTCCAAAACTTGGGATCGAATTGTGGGAATTTTTAGAGCCCATTTTGGACAGTCCGTGACGATTATGACATTTGAAATTTGCAGGTTGTGCTGTACTATAAATCATGTTGGTTTTGTATGAGGCGGAATGGCCCATGAAATTCGGGTTCATAAAGTGAACCGATGATTGGATGATTGAGGCGGGAGTGAGCAGTAACAGGGTTTCCTTTGTTCACATGAATAGTATTCACGAAATATTTTTGTGAGAAAATGTGTTTTGTTGAGTAATTCCGTCGAATTGCTTCGTGGTTGTAAATGGCCAGCGAGCTAATTTTGGTGATGATGATGAATGTGCGCCAACATGTTTTATGTGCTTTAGTTATATAAATATATGCATGTCGTGATATGGTGTGTTGAAATGGCATAATAATTTCATATGCGGGGTAACAGGAATTAGGTGTGAGTGCATGACATGGATTACTACGGCGAACATGGTTGCGAGGAATTTCCACGGATGAATTTCGCAATGGGTTGGAGGCGGTCCAACGGAGTCATTTGGATGAGGACCATGGCTTGTTTCGAAGGTTCTCGAGCACATTAAGCCTCGAAAAGGTAGTCGTATTTTCGCCGACACGTTCGGTAGTGTATTTTCGAAAACAACAAGATTTGTTTGAAAATGATGTTTTTCTCATACATGGCCTAGGCAGGTGTGAGGAGTTGAGTAAGGACTCGAGAGACATGGGGATGGCATGTAGACATTAGTAGGATCAATTTGCTTGAATGTGTGTTTAAATAGGATCATTGCATATGCACTTAGGTGAGGGTAACCCGTTTAAGGTGATTCCACTGCGGGCATTAGCTCACCCTGTCGAGGAAATTATATTATTTCAGGTGCGGGAGGCGCACGAGAGACGGCCCCAATCACTAGAGGCCCTTTGTGAGAAAGTAGGGTTGTGGCTTCGGGTTTATGATGTATTACATGTATTAAATTCTAGAATTTTAATATATGTTGTATAAATGGTGAACTCTTGTAACTATGTTATATAGTTATTACGTTTATGAGTATTGTTTATGGGCCCAAGTGACGTTTTACTCATATTATCTCGATGATGTGATAGTTAGGACCGGAGTGGTTCTTGGTAGAGCACCCATGCCGGGAAGACTTCTGCCGGAATTTTTAAATGAGTCGGTGTGGGACACTTGAGCATTTGAGACACTGTGGGTTGGGTAGTCAACGAACCCTCGGTTTTAGGGCGTCACAGCTTGGTATCAGAGCTTAGGTATACGAATACCTAGGGAGCTCGGGTTTGGGTATTCATCACCACTTGGGTGGTTTGATGTAGGTTTAGGTATGAGATTACCTAGGAAGGCACGAAACAAAACTAGGACATTGCATGTGTGTGTGTTTTGTGTGTGATCATGTGGTGTGAATGAGTTGTGTGAATGGTGTGTATACCATTGTTATGTGTTGTGATTGTTTGTGCTTGGTATTGATTAGCACATAGGAAAAATGATGTGTTGAAAAATTTTAGGAGTTTACGATTATTGTAGCGGAACAAAAATAAAATGAAATAAATTTTAATCAATTTATTTGGTTTATTGGATGACAAATAAAATTTTAATAAATTTTGGAGTTGAACATGGTTTAGTGTTGGATCATGAGGTTTTGAGGAAATTTTGGACAAAATGTCCAAAAATTAAAAAAGAAAAAAAAAGGTGAAAGAAAATTATTTTCTAAGGTTTCAGTTTGTAAAACTAAAAGAAAATTGAATAAAATAAATTTTATAAATTTATTTGAAGGTATTACGGAAAAATGAGAATATATATATATATATATATATATATATATATATATATATTTTTTTTTTTTTTTGTATTTTCGATATTGGAAATAATTGTTGAAAAAAAGGGGAAGGAAAAATGAAAAAAAAAATTGGTGCAGGGACTGATTTGGGCTACTGCCCAATTGTATTGTGATAGAATAAATTGTATCGTGACTTAGGATTGTTAGGAGTGCAAGTTGGCTAGGTTTTGTATTGCAATATGAGGTGTATTACAAGTGGGCTAAGTTGTTGGAATTGTATTGCAATACACCAAGTGTATTGTGACTGAGAGAGAGGGCTTTATGGCTAGGGGATAAGTGTCTCTCAATACACAAATTGTATTATGTTGGTACACTTGGGCGGGTGAAATTTGTGTCTAATACAACGATTGTGTGTGACAGAGTGGGCTAGGGCGGGGACGTGTGTGATACACTTGACAATATTGTATTTGGGTTTGGTTTGGCTCAGACGGTGTATCGCATGATACACTTAGGTGTATTGTGTGAGGGACAAGGGCATGAGGCGGGCAACGTGTTGCTTGCCTGACGGGAGACGAAGCCATGACCTGACGCCCTCGCGGCATGACTCTGGCGAGGCCAGGCCCGCGATACGATCGAGACGAGCCTGCGACACGCGTAACGCTGCGGCCAGAGGCTGACGGGCTGCGGCAAGGTCGGCCTTGGCCCGCTCTTAGGCGAGCTGTGGCGCTGTGTGCGGCCCAGGCAGGCGCCCGGGTTGGGTGCTTTGTGCACGGCTGGAGTTTTGACTAGTTTTAGACTCGGTATTGTTTAGAGTCACTGTTTGAGCTTCTTGTTCACGGGGTTTAAAAAAGATTCTAAAAATTTTAAAAATTTTCTTGAGTATGATTTAATATGTAAGATATTCATATTGCATTTACTATAAATGCATTGACGTGGTATGTGAAAATTTTTACTTTTTCGGTGTGTGAATAGTGTCTCGGGGCTGTGTTTGAGCCTTAGAGATACTGAATTGAAGTTAACTTGCCATTTGAACTATGTAGATGGCTAGTAGAGGGCGAGGACGTACAGGGAGGTCCGAGTAACCTCTAGAGTTTAGGGCGCATCATCCTCCGAAATTCACAGGGGGGGGGAGATCCGATGGTGGCAGACCATTGGTTCATGCAGATCGAGAAGGTGTTAGAGGCTATGGAGATTACCTCTTACGCAACCAGGATCAGGTTAGTTGCACTCCAGCTAGAGGGTGAGGCCCAAGTATGGTGGAAATGGGCAAGGACCTCTAGAGACCTAGAATTAATAATGAAGGCGAGTTCTGGAGGCGTTCATTGGTAAGTATTTTCGAATCACTGCGAAGCATCTGAAGACTCAAGAGTTCCTAGAGCTAAAGCCGGGGGCGGATTGTGATGGTTATGTTGTCAATTCATAGAGTTAGCCCGTTTTCTTGAGATTATGTATTACAGACATAGCGAAGTTAGGAGATTCGAGAATGGGCTAAAGTTGTCCATTCGGGGTAAGATCGTAGGACTTCGCCTACGGGACATGGACTCCATGGTTGGGACGGCCTTAACCATAGAGAGAGAGAGAGATCGAGGATGCTCAAAGCACTCGAGATGTGGGTGTTGGTAGTAAAAGGGAGGATCAGCCTTCTTCTAGTTCGGGAAGGAGACTTGCTTCACCTGAGTTTCAGACCCCGGGAGGGCCATTATTGGGCATCTAGTCAGCCGGGCGAGAGGATGTGTTACTTGGCAGACCCCGGTCACAGGCATGTGAGGCAGGGTTGCCCCGGAGACAGGATCTCGGGACTTTGGGACCAGGCGCAGTCTCGGGTTAAATTTGTAGAGCAAGAAATTATCTGAGTTCATTCCTCCCACACCCAGTGCGAGTTAGAGGAACCGGAGTTTCGAGTTTGAGGTGCTATATAGGCAACTGGTAACCTGAAGTGGGCGAGAGGGGTCGAGTGTGGGTCGAGGTCGATCACGGGACTTCGTAGGTCGAGACTTCTAATCGGGGCGGGCGGAGCGATATGTTATTTACGCCGACCCAGCTTGGAAATGGCGAGATTTTCTTAGGAGGCGAGAGGCCTCATGATGCTCTGTTTGAGCATATCGACGTGGGATATGTAGGGTATATTTCTACTCTTGCACTTGTTGACTAGAGTAGCATTTAAATTGGATGCATCATATTCATTCATTGTTGCATCTTGTGTGATGGATTTTGGCTTAGAGGTTAAGGCCTATAGAGAAGCCAGGTATGGATGTTCTTCCCTAGGATTTAGGGTGAGAGTTGACCGGATAGGTCGGGATTGTGAGTCAGAGATCTCTGAGATTCTGCTCATGGTGGATCCCCTAGGTCGGGGGAATCGCATCGAGTCGGGTGTGGGTGCACGGGGTGTGGTCGTGCACTCTTGGTGAGTGGAGTTGAAGCATCTTTGGGATTCGATCGATGAAGATATAGTTCGAATGTCGGGAAATGAAGAGTAATTAAAGTGTGGGCAAGAAAGAAGGGGTGCGTTAATCCACCCCAGTTGAGAGCCTAGAGTTAGGATTAGCAGAAGGGACCGTGGTAGTGCTCCAAGGTCTGTGGGTGTAGAGACCAGGAGGTATCCACGAGAATTTGCATTGTAGGTGTAAGAGACCGAGGAGGTATCAGAATTTAAGTGTGGGTGTAAGAGACTGGGGAGATCGAAATTTACGTAATGGGTGTAAGAGACTCGGGGAGAGATCCTAAATTTATGTGTGGGTGTAAGAGACCCATGGGTTATAGAAATTTACGTGTGGGGTGTAAGAGGCCCATGGAGATATAAAAATTTACGTATTGAATGTAAGAGGCTCGCGGTGTAGCAGAAGGATTACGTGCCCGAGAGATGAAAACACCACGGTCAAATGTCTGAAAGACTTAGAGTTGAGTGATAGGAGTCGGGGGAGACTCGAGAAGAAAACACACGGTGTCGAGTTATCCCGAAGACTTAGAGTTAGTGATAGGAGTTGGGTGAGCTAGGGTGGATACCCCTTTGGAAATTGCATTGGGTGTTGAGTAGAGCGGGCTCGGTATATGAATGTCATTCATGACATGGACTAAGGTTGACGGTCCATTGGATTGTCGATGATTGTGACCTTAGAAGTCAGCGTTTGAGTAGGGGTTATTGTAGGGTTACATGTTATGTGGATTATATACAGGTGTTAGAGGGACATCTTTGCGAGCATGCGTCTTTGGATCATAAGGGTAAGTTGGGAGAGCATTTGCCCTTAGTGGGGTCGCCTACAACAATGAGTATCGGGCAAGTATACGAGATGGAACCATATGAGGCATTGTATGGGAGGCCATGCAGATCAAGTTATGTTGGACCGAGGTGGGAGAGAGCTCCATCAACGGTCACGTCGATTAGAACACCTCAGGAAGGTGGAGCTTGATCACGATAGCGTCTTCTCACGACTCAGGAGCCGGCAAAGAGCTATGCAGATGTACGACGTCAACCCTTAGAGTTCGAGGTTGGGGATCCGCGTCTTCTTGGTGGCGGCGGAAGCTCAAAGGACGATCAAGATTTATCCGCTATGTTTTGAGACCAGGTGCGTGGTTTTAGTCGTTTAGTATTTAAATGACTGGTTTACATGCATGGTTATAGTGCCGCGTTACATGTATGTGGTGATTGTGATTGTCCAGAATTTCAGGACGAAATTCCTTTTAAGGAGGGGAGAATGTAAGATCCGAAAAAATTCCAATTTATGGAAAAATGACAAAATCGTAATTTTGGTCAAAGCCCAAAATTTTTCTAGATCTCGGATGACGAAACGGATTTCACCGTTGGAATTGTCTCGTGAAATCTAGCTAACACGTCGAATTTCATCAAATTCCGAGACAATTGGGATTTGCACATTTTTCGAGGCATCGTGTTTCGGGTGTCGTAAAATGACATGTGATGTGACGAAAGTCACTTATAACATGTAATCGTGTTACTTATGTTGCATTTGTAGAGAAATGATAGAAATGGACGGCCGAGATAGTGCCAAATGACGGAAATCCGAGAATTGAAGGCATTAGGTGAATAATTAAATGATAATAAGACAAAATAGCGAATAATGTTGTCTCCTACCTTTAAACCAAAGACCAAAACGTGAAAAGGGAAAATGAAATATTACAGTGAGCTTTAGGTTACGTTTTTAGAGAGAGAGTGTGTGGCTTCTCTTTAGGATTACGGGCGATCCGACCGTCAGAATTTTTCGGGACAAGAAGGAAGGTTGCTCTACGCGGCGAGGCCTACGCGTGGGCTCCGGTTTTAAGGAGTTTCGACAAACTCCCTGAGGTAGGGGTTTCATCCTACTTGAAGTTACACTTTGTTTAAGTGTTTTGTGGATGTTTTAGTTGGTTTGAGGCCTTGAACGGTCGTTTGATCGGTCCCAAAACTTGGAACCAAATTGTGGGAATTTTTAGAGCCCGTTTTGGGCGATCTGTGGCCAGTGCCGCGGAATGTTTGAGCTGCTTGGGTTGTGCTTTTGTGCTATAAATCATGTGTTGGTTTGTATGAAGTGGAAATAATATGAAATTCGAGGTTCTAAAGTGAACGATGATTGGATGATTGGCGGAGTGAGCGGTAACACGAGGGTTTCCTTTGTTCATGTGAATAAGGTTGAAATATTTTTGTGAAATAGTGTGTTTGGTTGAGGTAATTCCGTCGAATTGCTTTCGTGGTTAATCAAATTAGCCCCGCAGCGAGCTAAGTTTTGGTGAAATTGATGATGAATGTGCATAACATGTTTTATGTGCTTTAGTTATATAAATATATGTATGATGATATATTTGCATGTGTGATATGAATTGTGTTGAAATGGCATAATGCATTTCATATGCGCAAGGGGTAGCTTCAGGAATTAAGGTGTGAGTGCATGACATGGATTTTCGAAAAAACGAACATGGTTCTTGAAAGGAATTTCGTAGGATGAATTTCCCGAAGAGATGGGGTTAGGAGGCGATTCGATAGATCATTTCAGATGAGGTGTGACGTTTAGGAAGGTTCTCCAACACATTAAGCCTCGAGGGTAGTCAATATTTTTAGGCACGTTCGGTGGTGTATTTTCAAAAACAACAAGATTTGTTTTGAAAATGATGTTTGTCTCATACATGGCTTAGGAAGGTGTGAGGGAGTCAGTGAGGACTCGAGACATGGGGATGGTATGTAGACATTCAAGTAGGATCACGAATTTGCTTGAATGTGTATTTAAATAGGATCATTGCATATGCACTTAGGTGGGGAGTAACCCATTTAGGGTGATTCCACTACTGGGCATTAGCTCATCTTGTCAAGGGAATTATATTATTTCAGGTACAAGGAGCGCACGAGGAGACGACTCATCATAGAGGCCGCTTTAGAAGAAAGTCGGGTTGTTGCTTTGGTTTTATGATGTATTACATGTATTAGAATTCTAGAATTTTAATATATGTTGTATAAACAAAAATTTGAACTCTTGTAACTATGGTATATAGTTGAGTGCGTTTATAGTATTGTTTATGGGCCCCAGTGGCGTTTTATATATTATCTCTGATGATGTTGATGATTGGGACAGGTGGTTCTTAGGTAGACCTCCCTGTACAAGGGAGACTCTGCTCGATTTTCGTGAGTCATGTCAGGTTGCCAGACATTCACGAGTTTTCCGCAGGTTGACGGGTAGTCAACGGACCCCGGTTTTGGGGCGTCACACATACTAATATTCAAATAAGTCAAAACTGAAAATCAATCCATCAAACCGTGGTTAGGGTTGACAAAACCCTAAGAAAGAGTAGTTCATCATATTCATTATAGATTGAAGGGTAAGTCATGAGTAAATTAGGAAGAGCTATGAAAAGTCGTCTTCCTTGATCTCTCATGGAATCGAGTCTCTGTCGATCCTCCCTCTGCTTATATCCTCCTTCTTCTTGGTGAATCGTCCCCTTTTACGCCGAAATTACTTCCTTTTATGCCTGAGACGGGCCCATCAATAGCCCAAAAAATTAGGGTTGTATGAGTTCCCATTTTGGAAAGGGAACCTCGCTACGCCCCGCGGTGAGTGTGAAACCTTGAACACCCAACTGCGATTCGCTCAGGGTGAAGGTGGTTTCAACTGGCTGGCGACCAATATCTCTTGCTTTACGCCCTTTTGTCATTCCCCCCTTATGTTTTGTTATTTCTGTCTTTTAGCTTCCCGTTTGTTTCCAACATCGCCATATTCTATAGAACAATATAATATGAGGGATTAGAGTAATATTATTGAAAATGACCGTGAATCATTCGATTGAGCTATAAAAAACATCGAGAATTCAACTGAAATGCATGCATGATTCACCCCAATCAAGGAAGAGATGGCCGATTTGGTTCACGGAAGCGGAAGCGAGGTGCTAGCTTCAGGCTAGAGGTTGACGCCACTGCCGAGGTTGCTAGCGAAGCGAGTGAACCTCCATCCGATGGGAGCTCGGACTTGTAGGAAATAGTCATCCTAGGTTCGCCGGAGATGGGTTTCCATAGCCAGCCGGCTTTAGAAAATGCCACCATGATGGAGTCAGGGGATGCTTCTCCAACCCCTACAGCGATCCAGGTGGTCCTTCCTCTGGCTGACTGGCGGCCGGTCGGATAGAACTGAGTACACTGGTCGGACTGTGAGCCATTGCCGTGATTGGATGTTGCTTAATTCTTATCTTCCTCTACAGGACTCAGCTCCCCCCATGGAGGAGGTATCAGCTCTTGGGCTGGAGGGCGCCCAGGAGATCATTGATCGTTGGAGACCTTTTAACCGGGGCAAATCCTTGACCGATCACTTACCCCGCAGCCCGAGGCTGTGCCGCATTGCTACGGATGCTGTAGCTGTATGAGGCGAAGGCTAGAAAGTGACTCACTTCTCGATCCTGCTTATCTTGGCCAAAGATCTTGAGAGATGATTGAAGACGGGATGCTAGTTTGCAATTGTAACTACGATCAGTTAGTGGAATTTGTATGTTTACAACCGTCATATAATGTTCTAGTATTGTTTCTGGGTCGTTGCCCTATTCTTAACATACTCTTTTGCAGGCAATTACTGCCATTCAGAAATTAGGAGACGGAGGCTAAAGAAGGCATTGAGAAGATAGCTCGGCGAGGGCGGAGAGGGATGCGCTTGCATTTGTTGCGATATCGGGTCACGAATCTTAGGCCCAGCGGCCCGGGAGTGCTGGGGGAGGTGGAGTATGAGCTAACTAGGTTCAACCGGGCCTTGGGCAGCCGGAAAAGGCCACAGAAAGGTGGAGGATGAAGACGGCTTGTTTGGTGACGAAGGGGTTTCCTACTCCTGGGCTGGGTGGCAGGATAAACTATGCCTTTTCGGGTGAGGGCCTCTAAAGAGAAAAAGGCCCTGGATGAGGCTTTTGACGTAGGCTTTGATGTAATTTTCAATTATGGTTATGGCTGCTGCGCGTTCCCGCACAATATTTGCGGTAGTGAGCCCGTCATTCCAAACGGGATGTCGGATACGTCTAAGACGTTACCTCTAGATTTTTTTTATCAATCCTCATTGCCCCCCGGGTGTTGCTCCTATTGAAGCTGCTGGGTTCCAAAGGCAGACGCTAGCGGGGCAGATGAGCATCTTACTACTGTCGGGGCAGGTGACATTTTTTACTCTTCGTCCAGAGCAACCGGACTGAGCGAGGAACCCGGCGTCTCTGGTAGGAGTTAGGGACTGCATTCTGCCATTGCTTTTAGGGTCTTGTTTCGCTGAACATATTTTGTATCTCAGGCTTTTGTCTTCTTGTAACCAAGCTTCTTAGTAAATCATGTGTAGCTTTATGAATATGCTGGTTTTTTTTTTTTTTTGAATCGAATAATTCACTTTTCGCTTAGCTGAGTGGGAATAGATATCTCGAGTAGGATATAGACCAAGTTCGGACAACCGCTCCGATAGACACAGTTCATTTGCTTTTCCCTCTAGTGCCTCCTTGCCTTGGCATTACATTGATCCAACTGGGCATCAACCATATTGGGCCGGTAGGACATCAACCTTACCCGGACTTTATTGAACCAGCTGGGCATCAATTATACTGGGCCGGTAGGACATCAACCTTAGTCGAACTTTATAATGAGATAAATTAAGAAGGGAACAAGGTTAGAGACTGAATCATTCTTTATTGATAGTACCTTTTAAGGTGTACAAAATTCCACATTCTAGGTACAGGTGTTCCATCTAGTTTATCTAGTGCATATTGTCCGGATTTGTCGGCTCGTGTTACAATATAAGGTTCTTCCCAGTTGGGTTGGAACTTTCTGGTTGTTGGATCAACTGTGTTCTCGAAGACCTTTCTTAGAACCAGATCCCCCGGTTGGAGCACTTGAGGCTTCACGCGCCTGTTGTATTGGTTTGCTAGCCTGCGGTGGTAGGATGCTATTAGCCTGGAGCGTTCTTATCGTGTAGTTCGGTTGCCCCGTATCGGGTCTTTAACTTCTGACTGCGTATTCAAGCTGTTGGAGCATGTTAGCTCAGATGATACCGATTTCTATAAAGTTATAGCTTCCATCCCTTATGTAAGCGCGAGGGGATATGCTGTTGGTGCGGGCGGTCGTTACGTAGGTCGAAGTACCACGGGGAGTTCGTCCCACACCCATTTGCCTTCATTGGGTCTGGGTTTCTTTGGCGGTTAAGTGGGTTTTATTGGAAAGCACGCAGGCTGTTGCTCTATGGATACCGAAGGGTGGAGTATAGATTCTTTATTTTCAACTCTGGCGAAGTTTCTGCCTATTATTGAGCTGGGTTCGGTTGTGCGTCTGATTGACGGGTATGCGAGCAGGCCAAGCGATATTCTTCCGGATAAGCCCGGTGACATCTTTATCTTTGATTGATCTGGCTTGCCTCGATCTCACATTCATTTGCTTTCAATGTCGGTGGCTGACAGTAATTTTACGGTAGGGTAGTGGGAAGCGGTCGACTATGTCGATTCGGGTGGGTGAAGGGCCAAGGGCTTGAGATAGAAACTAAGTCTTGAGCAGGTGATCTTAGGACGGGAGCCTTCCGTTGGCATCGGTCACATTTTCGCACGTAATTGGCGGCATCAGATTTCATGGTTGGCCAATAATAGCCCTGTTCGGAGGTTAGACATTTTAGGTACGGCCCGTCTAAGGATCGTTTGAACAATTGCCTATTAACCAAGGAAAATCTAGTTGACTAGACACGGATTTTGTGAGCCTTGTCCTTTTAGAGTTGGAAGTTCCCCCGTGTTGATATACTATGCTATAGGATCCATCTAGGAAGGGGAGACCTCGTCCACCTGGCTTACTCAGGCAATAGCAATTGAGGAAGCCGGTTGATAATAGATAGGAAGGTATATTGTTTCTTTCATCGGTAAAGAAGCGGCCACGGCAGCCAAGGCGTCCGCCTTCTCATTACAGTCTTTGGGGACGTGTTCTAGCTTCCAAGCTGAAAATTGCCCAAGCATTCATTGACCAGGGATACATACTTTGCCATTCGGGGGTCTCGGGACTCATACTGCGTTTGCACACCACCAGTGAAATCACTCCGGATCAGAAGGTTGTTGTCTTGTGTTTATGACTCGATCCGATTAGGATGGCTTCATACTCTGATTTGTTATTAGAGGCCCAGAAGCCCAGACGGATTACTTGCTCGATCTTTTCTTCAGTTGGGGAGATCGATTCTGAGAACAATGCGGCCCGGTTGCGAGATACTTGATACATTAAGGGTCCACCAATTCAAACTGTCCAGGCATATTTTAGATTGAGGGAATTCTACTAGATGTCAAAACCTGTCCTTTCTTAGCCAACCTTGGCTTATGCGTAGTAAGCAGGTGTGGCCAATGACCGTTCTCCTAGATAAGTCGGGCTTATGAATGGTAGCCCATGAGGAAAGGTTGGTCGGCTGTGATAGGGTGTGGTTGGAAGTATGGGTGGAGATTCTTAGTGGTACACCCACGGGGCCTAGTCTTTGCTTTCGGGTTGTCGGGTCGCGGCATTGACGAGGACTTGTTGACAAAACATATTGGCCTTTGCTTACTGTTCCCATCTTCCTTTAACAAAGCGGCACTTCAGGGACATGCAGGCGCTAAGTAGACGAAAAGTGTTTCGTAGGCCGGGCAGGACGAGGTGGTTCTACGAGTGCCCAGTTTAGTGCGATTGAGGGCTTTATCACATTCTTCATTCTAACCGGCAAGGTAGCTCCCTTTAGGGTGACAAAGAACGACTTTAGACGGTTGGTGAACCGAGAGATGAACCATCCCAATGCAACCAGGCGACCGGTTAGTTGTTGTACCCCTTTTCTTGAACTGGGAGCTGGGGTCTCTAGAATGGATTTAAGCTGGGCAGGGTTAACCTCTATTCCCTTCTGAGTCACCATGAAACCCAAGAACCTGCCCGCGCTGACTCTGAAAGCTCATTTGGAGGGATTGAGCTTCATGCCATATAACTTAGGAGTTCGAAAGCCTCTTGAAAGTGTTTAGCATGGTCTTGGCGTTCCTTGGATTTTACTAGCATATCATTAATTTAAACCTCCATGGTTTTTCCTAGGAGGGGCCTGAACATCTTGGTCACCAATCTCTGATACGTTGCCTTGGCGTTCTTTAACCCAAACGGCATCACATTATAGCATAACAGTCTGTGCGGGGTGATGAATGTTGTTTTCTCCGAGTCCGGCGGATGCATGGGTATTTGATGATATCTCGAGAAAGCGTTTAGGAATGACAGCATCCCATGTCCTGTCGAAGCATTAACAATCTGATCTATTCGGGGTAAATGGAAGCTGTCTTTCGGGCAGGCCTCATTGAGATCTGTGTAGTCAACACAGACTCTCCATTTTCCTCTTTTTCTCGGGACCACCACCACATTGGTAAGCCATTCCAGGTATTTTACCTCCCTGATGAATCTTGCTTTCAAGAGATTATTAACCTCTGCCTAAATGACCTGATGGCGGTCCGAGTGGGAACGCCTCACTTTTTGCTTGATTGGCCTAGCGGACGGGGTAACATTCAGCTTATGAGTAGCATGCGCAGGGCTAATGCTGGCCATGTTTGAGTGAGTCTAGGCGAATACATCCATGTTATGGAGCAAAAATTGCTACAATTGTTCTTTCTCCTCTCTGGATAGGAGGGAGCTGACATAAGTGGACTTATCTGACCCGCCTAGGAGTATTGACTCTAGAGGGTCCACGGCCAATTGCTTATTGTCCTCCAATCTTGCTCGGGCGGCAAGCTATAATTGCTTTTTTGAGGATCGGGTCTCGGGGGTCGGATTGTGAGAGCTTTTTCTTTTCTCACGCTCCTGAACCGACAGTTGGTAGCACTACCTAGTTGCTAGTTGGCTGCTTTGGAGGTCTATATGCTCGGCACTAGTTAGAAAATTGATCATTTGTGTCACGTCAGTGCGACTTTCATAGCATGTAGTCGAGGCTTTCGACCCGACAATGGCGTTAATGCAGACCTAAATTCTCAACTTGAAAACAACACACGTTGAACTACATTACTGCCTTATAGGGCAATATCACCAATGGCTACCGTGGTCGCCCCATTGAATTCGGACAAGACTCTATCGGCTGAGCTCAGTATATCAAGCGGGATGTTCCATCTGCACGGCGAGAGCGGCGTAAAGATCATCCGCGCTATAGGAATCGGCCCGATTACTATGTGCACATCAAAATCGTTAATACATAAAGTAACCTGAGTGCATCATGGTGTGGTGATACTAGGCGGGTTAATAGGAGGAAAGGATATGAGCTGGAGTGATCATTTGCATTCGGCGTATGGCAGCTGACTAGGGGTATTGATGGTATGCACCCTGGCTCGGGCTGTGGCCGCTCACAACAACCTTTTCTTTTGGCTCTTGGACTGATACTAGTCGTCGATCGGGCCGCCCGGTATGTAATTGATGGTGGGCTAGGGTTCAGGTGGGAGTTTTGAGTTGGCAGCTATTTTTTCAACTATAGGGACAGTTTTAGCTCTACGGGCCATCTCCTGAATATATCTCTTGAGGTGGCCGACCTTGATTAACCTCTTCACCAGGAACTTTAAGCTTCAACATCGGTTGGTCTCATGCCCATGGTCCTTGTGGTAATCGCATCTCAAGGACTGGTTACGCTGCGCGGGATCTGACTGAATCGGTGTAGGCCATTTGAAGTCAAGGTGATTCCGGATGAGAAGGAGAAGTCTATTGTAGGAGATGTTAAAGGGAGTAAATTAGGGAGGCTCCCTCTTTCTCCCTAGTTGTTCCCGGGAGCGCTTCTGGTTCTTGCTCTGGCTCATTTTCTGTTCGAGCTGTCCCTTTACAGCCGGCTTGTTACTTTGAGCCGTAATCATCACTGTCTTGGAGGCCGCCTAGATATTATCCTCCAGTGTTGAGTATTTATCTGCCCGTCTGTACGGTTCTTCCATTGTCGCAGGCGGATCCAGGGATAACGAATGGAAGAATGGGGTAGTCAGCCCAAAGCTCCTTCAGAAATTTTGGAGGACCGCATCTATGCTGTATGAATCAATTTGCTGGACAGCTTGTCCAAATCTCCTGGTGAAGTCGGATGGATTCCTTCTCCCGCTTGAAGATGGTTTGTAGCGAACTTATATTTCCCTTTTGCCGGACTGAGCACAAGTATTGGGAAACAAATGCTGCCCATAATTCACAAAACGAGTTTATAGATCCCCTCGAGAGTTTGTGGAACCAAGCCAGGGTGGGTCCTTTCAGCTGGCCGGGAACACTTTGCATAAAAGGCGATTGTTTCCCGCGTTGAGTATCATCGCCTAGTTAAAGTGCAGCATGTGGTCATACGGGTCAGAGGAGCCATCATACATGGCGAAAGGTGGTATGACAAAGCCGCGGGGAGGCTCGTAACTCAAGATGTGCTGACCCAGCGGGGAGGATAACATGTCCTCGAGCCCTTGGACAGCAGTAGAAGGAAGAAGGTGTGGGACGGGTGCATCCCCGAGGGCAAGGTACATAAACGAGAACAGTAGTGCTGCACCCCCATGCTACATGGGCATATTTTCAAAGGGCCTGCTCTAACTGTCGTCGCTCTCTACTAATCTCTCTTCGTAAACGGGAGTGGCGCGGGGGCCTCTTTCTGGATTCAACCTCCGAGTTATGGTATGGTGGTGAAGGATCAGGGTGCGGAGAGCTACTTGAGGATAGCTCATCGTCCGTTGGTGGATCACTATCGTCTGGCAAGACAAGCTCCTTGCCTTTACTCTGTTGGATTGGAGGTGCAGAATGGTCGTCCCCTCGTGCATTTTCCCCACAGTCTGCTTCCAAGCGAGTTCGCAGTCGATTGTTCTCTTACTGCAGGCGGTCTGCACGATCCCGTAATTCCGCCATTTGTTTGGCCTGTTCTTCTAGCTTTGCTTCCATATCTTGGCACCAGCGAAGGAACTGATCTTCAAGGGATTGGTTCGCCGGGTTGCTGGCCATGGTGATAGGATCCGATGGTCCGGTGGAATGGACGGGAACTACCAAAGCTTCAGGGTAGGGGAGATCGCTTGACAGCGGATGTGGCCAAGCCCTTGCAAATCGACGATGAGCTTTCTTGCTTGGTCGTTCCCATAAACGACGCCAATTGTAGTCTCCTGAATTCTCTGAGTCACTAGACTGTTGGATCATCAATCTGCCACCAAGAACCTGTAAAAAAAATAGGGGAATGACAGTGGTGCATCCACCGCCTCTCCAATGCTTAAGTTAGACAGGGAAAAAGTGGAGAGTGAAAGAGTCAACCCTTTCTCATAAGGAATGTTGTACCTTCTTTTTGTGGTGGTTCCTTCTTCCTTTATAGAGGAGGACGATCCGCTCTCTATGGAAAGTAGCTGGTTAGTTTCCGAAACGTAAAGGGAAGGAGGTGCTTTATTTGCTTGTCATGGCTTGTTCTTCCTTTTGGATAGCCAAACTGTCCGCATCTTATGCCTCAAGAAGTGTTAACCACCATCAGGGCGGTTACGTGCGTGACTCATGGGTAGATACATGTTTAAGCTTAAAGGGGTTGGTTTCAGTGAAATTTGCTTTCGGAGATGGTAGGCGGGTGGGAGAGGCGATATTCGGACACTATGTCTCACGATAAAACAAGGGAGGGCCTTTGTAGAACTCTTAAAGGTGATTAGGATTAGAAAATTGGGCACAGCTAGTGAATAAGGATGATTAATACTACAGAAAGATTGGGCTGGTTTGTGGGTTTTGTGTAACACCTAAATTATACTAACAGTTTACTATATTTAGGTATAACAAAGTAAAGTATATTTTTCCAGAATTAATACAAAAGTTAAGGGTAAGTTAATAATTTACCAATTCAGGACGCAAGGGTCATAATTTAATAAGTTCATATATACTTAAAGTAAGTTTTGATAAATTGAATTGAGAATAAAAATGAGAATTGAGGACCCGAAAGAGTAATAAAGAAAGATATTAAAAAGAAAGGGAAAGAAAAATCAAGGAAAGGGCATGGCATGTAGGAAAGAGGAAGTTCCTTCTTTGAAAATACGATTAAGGGTGATCCATAAGAAGAAAAGGAAAGAAGAAGTGAAGAAAGAAGAAGAAGAAAGAAGAAGGAAAGGAAAAAATCATAGGTATGGAAGTCTAGTGTTTTTGTATGGATGCTATGGATTCTAGTATGGAATAGTATGGTATTTGTCTAGTTTTGGTATAGAAAGTATAGATACATGGTTTGGAAACCTCTATTTTGTGTATGGTTTGGGTTTTGAAACTCCCAAACTCATTTCTTGTTAGGGTTGAGTTGAGAAGAGCTCTAAGACTTCTATATATGTGTTTTGGGAAAGGTCTGGTTTCAATTTGAACCAAGAAAATTTCCCTATTTTTGATCATACGCATTAGAAGGACCTTAGAACTGGTTTTTGGGAAAGAAATAAAAGGAATTTAGCAGTGAGTCCTTCTGGTAAATTGTAGCCAAATCAATGAACTTGATGTTAGGCTTTTGAATTTCTCAATTCGGATCTCTATAGCCCAAGTTATGGTCCGTTTACCCTTAACAGTCAGCTCGGCTAGTGCACCTCGGCCAGAGTCGGTCGGTCGGCTCGGCAGTCGGCTCAAATGTTCTACTATGTGACCTCCAGCTTTAGAAGGTCATAACTTCTTCGATCGAACTTGGGTGTTCTTAGAACTGTAAATCTCTATTGAATCAATATTCTAACTATATTCTTGTGGAGGATAGTAGATGAACATAACCTTGTTGAAATCTAGGTTTTTCCAGGTCAGCTCGGCTAGGATTAGCTAGTCATGTGTGACCTCCAACCGGACGACCGTACTTCTTCGTCAGAGACTCAGTTTCTACAGTGTTCTTAGACTCTATGGAAATCCCATTGAGTCAATATTCCAACTATATTCATTTTGAGGACATGAGGTGAACATAATCCTACTGAAATCTAGGTTTTTCCAGGTCAGCTCGGCTAGGATTAGCTAGTCATGTGTGACTTCCAACTTCGGACGGCCATAACTTTTTCGTCCGAACTCCGTTTCAGGTGTTCTTGGACTCTATGAAAATCCCATTGAGTCAATAATCCATCCGTATATAATTTGATAAAAGTGGAACTCATATTAGGTCCAAAAATCATGAAACAAAGTAAGCATACATGGTTATCATAATTATTCATGCATATAATGAGATATGAAAAATGCAAAGATTCAAATAAATGATTGTATATATATCACATATGATTACCAAATGATAATAATTATTCGGGAATATGAGATATATACTGAACATAAAATACACATGGATTGTCTACTTAGAACCTGGTAGAAGGATAGATGGGCATGCCTATTAGGGAAAAACAAGTCTGCAGCATACTGATCAGTTGGCCCGTTTGGGTCATTACAATGCCTTCGGGCCCTTATAGATGGTCATTGTCTCCTCCTGATGATAAACGAGCCTTCGGGCCCTTATAGACCCAGCATTTACCGCACAATTAGTACGGCACTGCTCGGGCCACTTATAGTTTCCTTTATCCATACAGGTTTATCACGAGACATGAAACATAAAGAAAATGACAAATATATGAAAATGAAATGTATAGAATATGACATGATATGAAATATGCTGTCACGATGATAGTACTCGATTACAGAATAAGAAGTAAAGGAAATCTGAGATGACATAAGAAAAGTATATGAAATATGATAAGAAGTAAACATGTTATGAAAAAGTATATATATAGAAATGATAAGTATATGTAAATGTTATATGTGTTATAAGTATATGCATTTGTATAGAAGTGTGGTGACCCTTAGTAGAGGTCATCCATATGTATTAATTAGCACTAAGCGTAAAGCTTAGCACGAGTGTTTTCATCCGGGTAGGTATAGAAGAGGAAACCAGAGGACAGGACAATCCACATCAGCAGTCAAAGGCCATGCATCACTAGGTGCCCATTGGAAGACCTTTTGGTCTATTTTATATATGTAATTTTGTTTATTTTGTAAACAATGTAAATATTGTAAATATTGGACACTTCCATATATGGAGCTTGTATATATTTTATAATCCACTGCTACAGAATATAATACAAGTTAAATGTTTAACATTATATGAATGAACAAGCTTAAAGTTTATAAGTTTATAAAAAAAATATATGACACCTTCGCTCAACACCTGATGTCGGGTTGAGGGTGTCACAGGTTAGTTGGTATCAGAGCATCCCGGATTCGGTTCGAACCCGCCAATCGGGTCGGATCGGAGAAGGGGTGCTATAGTTAGTTGTATCAGAACATCCCGGATTCGGTTCAGACCCACCAATTGGGTTGAATCGGAGAAGGGGTGTTACATTTGGTTTGTCATGGCCTGTTTGATGGAGGGTCTGGGCCAGAGCACATGTGGGTCAGAGCCCATGGCGCCCACAAATGTGTGTTACAAACTCATGAAGTTCAACTTGAACATCTCAACGCCACTGGTATGGTTGAGATTTTAGATTCAACTGCTCATTTAATTTAAAAACAACCACAATTCTTTCCTTAGCGTGGATATCGTTATAATCCTTGTGGTTGTAACAATAGAAGAGGACAAGGTAGAGGAATTGGTTTTGGTCCCTTTTATTTTGGAAATTCAAATAAGCTATTATGCTAGATCTGTGGAAAATTTGGTCGTATTGTGGTAAAGTGCTATCATCGATTTGATCTAAGTTATCAAACTACTGCTTCAAGCATTCATCCCTCGAAGAATAGTCCATCAGAATCTCTGAAACAATCTCATGCCTACATAGCTAAGCCAAACATTGTTTGCTAACAACACATGATTTCTTGATAGTGGTGCCACTCACCATGTATCTGCAGATGTTGATTATTTGACAAACAAGGCAGAGTACTTAAGAACAGGTAAGCTTATCATTGGTGATGGTTCAAAGCTTTCCATATCTCATGTTGGTTATGAAAATATCTCTTCTTCTAGATCCCTTTACCTTAGAGTTATCTAGTTAGTTCCATCAATTACTAAAAATCTAATTAATATCTTGAAGTTTACTATGGACAATAATAATGTTGTCATTGAGTTTAATCCTATTTGTTGCTAGGACAAGCACTTGAGAACTATCTTCTTAGAAGGAACTCTTAAAAATGGTCTGTATCAACTAACTCTCCCTTCTGCTTCAAGACCTTCCTACTCTGCCTCAGGTTCAATCATTTCTTGTTGCTCTAAATCACTCACTAATTCAGGTTCCTGCAGCACTTCTTCTCCTGTAGTTAATTCTTGTAATACAACTTCTATAACTTCTTGTCCTTCTTGCAATAAAAATAGCCTTGTAAACTTGTGGCATAATCACCTTGGTCATCCAAATCTTACAGTTTTACATAAAATTCTTACTTGGAATTACACATCTCCACACCATCTACTTCTCCTTTTTGTGATGCTTGTAAATATGGAAAACTACATCATAATTCATTTCCTTTGTCACAACTTAAACCAAGAAACCTTTTGAAATTGTACACTCAGATGTATAGGGGCCTGCTCCTCATCCTTCTCTTGAGCAATACAGGTACTATATCTCATTCATTGCTGACTCTACTAGATACCTGTAGATTTTTCCCCTTCATGTCAAATCTGAAGCAACAACCATTTTTCTTCAATTCAATAAACTAGTTGAAAGACAATTCAATCTTCAGATTAAATTTTGGTGGGAAGCCTTTGTTCTAGTTGTGTATCTTCTAACCCCCGTGCTTGATTTCTTATCACCTTTTGAGTATCTTTTCAAATAAAAACTAGATTATCCCTTTCTTAAGGTGCTTGGTTGTGTCTGTTTCCCTTATCTTGCACCTTACAACACTCACAAACTTTCCTTTAAGACATCCAAGAGTCTCTTCTAAGGCTACATCCCTTTTCATAAAGGTTAAAGATACCTTCATCCTTCTGGCCGAATATATGTAGCTCGCAGTGTATCCTTTTATGAATCCTACTTCCCTTATCAATCCTTATTCTCTAAAGTCTCTCAATCCACTTCTGCTAAGTTTTTAACAAATTATCAAACTCCATCATTTGTATCCTAACCCTGCCGTCTACTTACTCACAGCAACTTCCTAAAATTGCTTCTCCATTGCTACCCATTTCTGGTTGTCCCTCTTCACCTGTGACTCCAACTTCTATCAAGGACTACCTCCACCAATACTTCTACTATTTACTTATTTCAGTTCCTTTTCAATCTTCTTCATCTCCTGTCTCCACCTCGGTCCAACTGACTTCTCCTATTACCTCATTCCTTAACTGCATCCCGTTCCACACGGATTTTGTTTCTTTCCCCCAGTCCTTTGCATGCCCACCTCCAATGCAGTCTCTTCATCCTATGCAAACCAAGTCTAAGTCTGGTATCTTCAAGCCCAAAATTTTTACTACCACACTTTACCAAGAACCTACCTCTATACCTCTTGCTTTAGCAAATCCTCATTAGAAAAAGGCTATAGAGGATGAGTATCAAGCCTTAATGTGTAATTCCACTTGGGAATTAGTTCCCAACACTGGTGATTTTCATGTTGTTCAATGAAAATGGGTTTTCTAAACAAAGTTCAAGGGTAATGGATCTCTAGATAAATATAAGGCTCATTGTAAAGGGTTTCAACAAACACGTGGAATAGACTTCTCTAAGACGTTCAGTCCAGTTGTTAAAGCTCCTACAATCAGAATTGTGCTTACCCTAGCTCCTAGATAATAATAATGCCTTTCTTAATGGAGATATGTAAGAGGCTATTTTTATGTCTCAACCTAAAGGCTTTATTGATCCTACTCAACCACATCATATATGCAGGTTACATAAAGCCTTAGATGGCTACAAACAGGCTCTACGGGGTTGTTTGAGAAGTTGTGAAGTGCTTTACTAGATTGGGGCTTTTAAAATTCTGCTTTAGATACTTCCCTTTTCTTTACTTCCAAACATGGCTACATGTTTCTTCTTCTGGTCTATATTGATGACATCCTTGTCACTAGGGAAAGCACAGAGGATGCTTCTCAAGTTATTCAAGATCTTAATCATCGATTTGCTTTAAAAACTCTTAGATCTATTAGTTATCTTATGGGCTTTGAAGTCTCAGTTGCATCTCAGTCAAACTAAGTATGCTACTGATCTTTTGCAAAGAACCAACATATTACACAGCAAGCCTTGTCCTACTCTAATGTGTCAGAATACTAAGTTGTCTCTTGCGTAGTAGGTTGTGCAGTCAACCTTTGTATATCGCAGATTTAGTG
Source organism: Tetrastigma voinierianum (assembly GCA_016808115.1). Taxonomy (NCBI): domain Eukaryota; kingdom Viridiplantae; phylum Streptophyta; class Magnoliopsida; order Vitales; family Vitaceae; genus Tetrastigma; species Tetrastigma voinierianum. The sequence continues at coordinate 7,056 of JAEQBH010001151.1, read as the reverse complement.
GTACCTTTGCTATCTTACTAACACGTAGACCTACCCTTTATTATGTCGATTAAGTCAATATCTTTAGGCTCTAACCATTGCTCATTGGAATGCTTGTAAAAGAGTACTTCGATATGTTAAGGGTACTATTTCAGATTGGGCAAGTAATATAGAAGACAGAAAATCTATTAGCGGTGTATGCATTTTTCTTGATGGTAACCTGATCACTTAGGGTTCAAGGAAGCAACGGGTTATAGCTCGCTCTAGTGTAGAGGCATAGTACAAGGCATTAGCCAGCGCAACTACTAATTCAGTTTGGATCAAAAAGTTGCTGACTAAAATTGGAGTGAAGCTTCCCACGATAATCTCTTATTCTTAAGGCCGTGAAGAAAAATCGAGTTTTATAGCCTGATAAACTTGGATAATATGTATTAGAAATTGTAAATTTTAATGTATGTATGAAGAAATGTATAACTCTTGGACTATTGGAATATAGTTGGGATATTTATTTTGTGTGGTTTATGGGCTGAGGAGGCCGTTTTACTCGGTATGAGTCTCGCGATACTAGACAAGCGGGTATTCTGCGGGTTGTGAGTAGTCAGCGGACACCACAGGCGTCACGGCATGGTATCGAGCATAGGTATCTCTCGACTACAGGGCTTGAGGACATGGGCTTAGGCCATTGCTATTACGGTGGGAATTGATCTTAGTGTCATGGCGGTATCGGGTTAGTCTGCGAATACACAGGAGGTTCATGGGACGAGTTTAGACCAATGCATGCATGGTGTGTTTCGTGTTGTGTTCGAATATGTGTTCCATGTTTGTGATTGTGTGATTGTGTGTTACACATTGCGTGGAAAACTTATACACGGTATGATGTATATAGGAAATGTGATTACGTGGTTATTGCGCGGGAAAATTATATGCATGGCATAATGTATATAGGACGAAGTGGAATGCTAAGGTTAGGAACTATAACCTTAGGGTTCGGAAAATGAACACGAAGTGTTGAATTTTATTGAAATAAATAAAAGTGGTTGGCAAGTAGCTCACTTAGGTGATGAGCGAATTAGGTTCATGGTTGTTAAGTCTATTAGTAATTGGCATGTGCATTACTAGTTGGACGAAATGAGATTAAATGAAGTTTGTTGCCATTTGACATGTGTAGATGGCAAGTCGAGGCCAGGGCGTAGAGGTCGTCCACGAGGTGTTAGCCAAGCTGAAGTATTTGACCAGCGAGGCCTTTCTTTGGCGGATTGGGGTTCTTGTTGCTACCATTGCCCTGAGCTAGTGCGCGGTAGTTAGGGAGGTCAAGTAACCTCTTGAAAGGTTCGGGTCACATCATCCTCAGAGCGTTCCTGGGGAGAGGGGATCAATGAGCCGGCAGACCATTGGTTCGAGATTGAAATGTATTGGAGGTTATGCGAATCTTACCAGATGCGTGAATCGAGGCTAGGCTGCGTTCAGCTAAGGGTGAGTCGAGTGTGTGGTGGAGATTTGGGTTAGGAACCTCAGGATTTAGAGGCAATGACTAGAGCGAGTTCCATAGGCTCTTTATGAGCAAGTATTTATTGCTTGCTAGACATGCCAAGGCCCAGAGTTCCTAGAAATGGCGAGCGATGTGATGATGGAGTACATGGCGGATTCAGCGAGTTGACACGTTTTGGTGATGACTATGTGTACAATATGTGAGTCGGGAGATTTGAGAATAGTAGGTTGTCCATTCGGGACAAGAATTGTGTGGGCCTCGCGCCTATAAGACCTTGTGGACTCTATGGTCGAGACGGCTCGGCCTAAAGAGAGGATGGATGGCGCCTGAGACATTCGAGATCACGAGTGCCGTGGGAAGAAGGAGGATCGTATGCCCGAGTTTGGAGAGCCAGAAGGTTAAGGCCTGCAGGAAAAGCCATTGTATGGAAAATTCTCCTCTAGGATCTAGGGTGAGAGTTGGTCAAATATGGTAGACATATCGGGTTTGATGTCAATCTTTACATGGATGAGTTGACAACCCATCGGGTTGTGTCGATTATTGATCTTGAGGTGGGTTATCATGCGAAACACGGTCTTGGAGTTATAAGGTAGCATATGCATGTGAGTGATGCGTATGCGTGAATTTCGAGGACGAGGAAGTGCATTGGGGAGAATGTAAAACCCGAGAAAATTCATTTTTTCTGAAAAAGGGTAAAATGGTAATTTCGGTTGAAAACCAAAAATTCTCTAGATCTCGGATGACAAAACGGATTGCGCCGTTAAATTCGTCTCGCGAAATCTAGTGACCTAGAAAAGTTTCGTCGAATTCTGAGACAGTCAAAATATTTTACGAATTTCTAGGTGATAAATCGTCAATGACTTCAGGGGCGAGATTTTTATGAAAATCTCGGAAGTCGAAAAATGGTGTGAGTTAAAGTTCATTTAAAGAATTAGGCGAAAAGAAATAAAATTTTCGGAGACGAATACGGACAGAATGAAGTGTAATATAAGTTAGTACATCCCGGATAATAATAATAATAATAATAATAATAATATAATAATAATAATATTATAACAATAATAAAATGAAAAAAAATCATCATAAAAAGGGGGGAGGAGAGGCCGTCAGGAGGGAGCGTTAGAGAGAGGGAGGAGATATTTTATTTTTTATTTTTCCTCTCTTAGATTCTTTTTTCAAATCTACAAAAATCGGATCCTTGAGTTTTAAATCGGGGCCCGAAGGCAAAGTTGATCTACGCGATGAGAGCTACGCGTGGACATCAAAATCTTGGAGTTTCGACAAACTCCGTGAGTTAGGGGTTTTATCCTACTTGAAGTTACACTTTGTTTAAGTGTTTTGTAATGTTTCGGTTGGTTCGAGGCCTTGAACAGCCGTTAGATCGGTCCCAAAACTTGGGACCGAAATTTTGGAATTTTTGGAGCCCATTTGGACAGTCCGTGACTGTGTAGGGGCTGTTTGGGGTGTTTGTTTCATAATTTATGAAATAAATTGTGTGTTGGTGTGTATGAGGCTAGAAATGGCTATGAATTTCGGGTTCACAAAGTGAAACCGATGTCGAGGTCGATTAGGCGAGTGAGCGATGCTTAGGGTTGTTCATGTGAATAGTAACATGAATAGTGACACGTGAATAGTGACCCATGAATAGTAACATGAATAGTGTTCTCAAAATATTTTTGTAAGAGAATGTGTTTAGGTGAGTGATTCAAATTGAATTGCTTGTGTTCGTTAATTAGCCCACGCGAGCTAATTTTTGTGTAATGGATTAAGAAATTAGAGAATGGCTTGAGTTGAATTGAATCAAATGAATAAATAGGTTACATTACATGATTTTAATGTGTTAACATAAGGACATAATTATATGGAATATAATTGTGTGTGTAGGCCATTGAAGATGATATTGTAAATTGCTCAAGTGAGCAAATCTGGGTGATGGTTGATCACTATTGAATGACATGTGTTGTGAGTGTAAATTTGAGAATGTTGCATATTGATATATTTGATATGTTGTATAAATGGTTTTGGAAATGGCATAATGCATTTTCATATGCCTTTGAGGTAACCTAAGTTAGGTGTTAGTCGCTGACATGAATTACTACGAAAAACAAACATGGTTGCGAAAGGAATTTCACATAATGATTTGCTAGGAGTGGGTTTGGGAGATGGGCCAGCAGTCATTTCGGATGAGGACCATGGCTTGTTTGGAGAAAGCTCGCCAGCCAATTTGCCTCGGAGGGTAGTCCATTATTTTTCTGGGCACTTGGTGAGTATATTTTCATGAACAACAAGTTTTGTTTTGAAAATGATTATTTTCTCATACATGGCTTAGGCAAGTGTGAGTGAGTCGATGAGGACTCGAGACATGGGAATGGGCATGTAAACATTCAAGTAGAATCACGCATTTACTTGAGTGTGCGTTTATTTTGGAGCATTGCTTATGTACTTAGGTGGAGAGTAACCCATTTAGGGTGATTCCACTACTGGGCGATAAATTTCCTTTGTCGAGGAAATATATTATTTTCGAGTCTGGGAGGCCATTTCGAAGTGACTCTTAAGTAGATTTTGAAGAAAAGGCAGGTTGTGGCTTTGATGTTTTTGGATAATATGTATTAGAATTGTAAATTTTAATATGTATGTGTATTAGAAATGTATATTCTTGGTATTGGAATATAGTTAGGATATTTATTTAGTATTGGTTTATGGGCGGTCGTTTTCTTTCGGAGTATGAGTTTATTCTACAAGACAAATAGGTATTCCTTGGCGGGTTGGTAATTGGTCAGTGAATGGCGGAGGTTTGGGGGGCGTCGCATTTTTCGAGTCCTGCCTTGTCCCTCTCCTAATGGGATAGATATGGACAAAATTTAAACGGGTTTGAGCGGGTTTGAGTTTGGATTTTCAAACCCCTCACCCGGGTTAGGTTCAGTATGTGTAAGACCAACCCACCCCTCCACCTGTAAGTATTTTACAAAATTACCCTTAATCTATTGGTTAATACCAAAAAAAACCTAGGTATATAAACCCATCAGGTAGCAAACACTAGATGATCAACGCTTCTTTTGCTTTCTTCTTCTTCACGAGTAGCCCATATTTCTTATTTTTCGCGAGTTCCTTTCTTCTTTTTCTGCTAATATTGATGGCCACGGCAGGGATGATTGGCTTAGGGCTCAACTTCTTCGTTTAACATTCTTAACCTTGCTTCTTTTTGCTTCTTCTTGCCGATGTGTGATGGTTATGAGATGAGGTCGAGTTGATTTCGATTTTTTATTTATCATTCTCATTCTTTAATGGATTAGGCATGTTTTTTATCTAGGTTGGTGTTATTTTAGGTTAGATCTGTCGATGAAACAGAGTAATGCTCATGGTTTGTGGGGTTTAAGTTTTGATGTGTTCATTTTTCCGACCACCTATATTTGATTTGTGGCTAACTAGTTGGGTTTTGGATTTTAGTGGTGTATGTTTTCGATCTAGTTTGGTGTTGTTTTAGTTAGATCTGAGAGAAAAAATTTTTAATTTTTTTTATTAACATGGAGAAATTGTGTTAGAGATAGATCTAAATGGGTTTTTGAATGTTAGTGGTGTTTATGATCAATCGTTTTATGCATTTTTTGGTTTTCCATTCTATACTAGATCTGGTAATTCAAGATAGTCATTATTGATTGAATAATAAAGTTAAATGTTATTTTGTGATTTGATTAAATCAGTTTGGTTGTTGAGAAAGTGAGGAATACAAATTGTTTGGTTGTTGAGAAAACGATGATTGATAGTTTTTTGAAATTTTATTGAGTCGGGACGGGTCAGGGTTTGGATATTAGATAGGAGTTTTAAACGGGAATAAGAACAAACTATCCCACCCTGTCTCGGGTTCGGGATAGGTATGGAAAATATTTATATATTTTGGAACGGGAATGGAATAGGGGTGCCCATCCCAAACCCGTGTTGTTGCCATCCCTATGTGTAATAGAATCATGCTTAATGGAGACAAATTTGCCATAATATCTTACTCGTGTTGTCCCTAAAAGAAAATGTCAATTTATATTAAGCGATGTGTCCTTGTATTGAAACGGTTACACATGTCACCATAAATACAAGACATAGACATCTCTCCTAATCATGTGAAAATGAAACACAGCCATTTTTTTCGTGGTAAAGTAAAAACATCTCCAATGATGAATATTTATTTTAACTCTAGATTAACGTAACTACATTGAGATGATAGGCCGTATTTTAAAGATTTGGTATAATAAGTAATTTATATTTTGACGAATCATTTATTAAATTCTTCGAATATTCGTTTTTAAAATTCAAAATAATTTAAGAATATGATATATGAAATACTTTTATTTTTTTATTTAAATATAAATATAAAATTATGTTAAATAAATAAAAATATATTAAAAACCTAAAAATGTTTTTAAAACTTCCAAATTATATTATAAAGCATAATATTACATTAGAAAATAAAACAACATTAAAATAAGCTACATAACGAAATTACATTAAAATTATAACCCAGAATGATAAAATAAAATCTGAAACTAATATAGTGGTAAATCTCCTCCATAATTTACACCGTCATATTCATTAAAATTCATGTGATGTAACCTCTATGTTTTTTTTTTAAATATGAAATTGTATTTTTATTTCTAAGAAATTATTGTATTAATTAATTAAAATCTTAATGTTTTATTATCCAACTCCAACCAATAATCTTCATTTTTAATATAATTGAAAATAATAAAAATGTATTATATCATTATTAAAAAATAATTTTAATAAAAAAATTAAATTATTTTAAATTTATTTATTTTAATAAAAATTTATTTATTATTAAAAATAAATTAATACTAAAAAAATTAATATATTAAAATCATTTTACTATATTGTATATGAAAAATAATTCAAAATTAATTAAATAATAAATAATAAAAATGAATATATCTTGAAAACTAAAAATATGTTATAAAATATTATTAAAATAATTATTTTATTATTATAGTAATAAAAAATAATAAAAAATACTAGTATAATAATAAAATAGTAAGGAATTGTGTTTAATAAAATATGGGGTCTAATGCCTAGTTCATTTGGTTAGATTGTTGATGTTTAAAGGCGAGGTCATAGGAAGGGGAGATGTTCGAGTGCCGATAGAGATCGTTCTTCATTGTATTAAAAAATGATTACCTTTGAAAAAATAAATTTTAAAGTATCGTATTTATATTTAAAGATGTAGAATAATAAATCTTTAAATATGAAGATGCAATCAGCATCTATTTTAGAGATGAAAATAGAAACTAATTGTAGTTTGGTTTTTCCCAAAATTCTCTATATATAGAGATAAAGTAAAAAATATAGCATTATTGTAGATCTTGTATTTATACATGTTAGATTTCGAACGAGGAATTTGCCTCGCTTATCACAATGCTTTTTTACAAACGTTGAGCGTTAATGTGTGAAATTTAAGATGATGAGCAAAACATAGTCATATTTAAGTTGCAAGGTAAATCCCTTAGAGGAGACTTATGCTTTAGGTCACATGGGCCTCATAATTCATAAAGAATTCATGAATCCACCTAAATTCATAATAAGAA